>CM022946.1:100655508-101054775 GCA_012931725.1 Litsea cubeba | reverse complement strand
GGTTGTTGTATTCTCTTTCGCATGGGATCAAAAGATTGGAGAAAGCTTCAAGCAATGTTCAGAAATTGTAGTCGCTGAAAATTGTAGTCCCAGTTGTTGTTAAATTGTATTCAGACAATTTTCTGGCAAAAATGTATTCTCTCAATTTCTTATTGAGGAATATGTTCAGATATGTATATTTGTAGTCACATTTGTACTCAAATTTTATTTAGAAAGAGAATTTTTTATGAGAATGTTTGATATGTTTTGTGTAAATTCAGTTGTATGGAATTGAATCTGCCTCTAAAGAAAGTGTTGAGATTTGATATTTGGGATTTTTTTATGAGAGTGTTGAGTTGTATGGAATTGAATCTGTCTCAACACCTTACCTTCTCCAAAATATAGTACCATGGGAACTTTGGATCATTATTTCTTTCATATGCTAAAATCAAAGAAACATTAGTGAAGATCCATAAATATTTATCAAATAATTCCATTTTTAATGAATAATAAGTTCAAGGAGAGATAAAAAAAAAACTAATATCCACACATCACCCTCATGATTCATAAATTCCTTGCCAACAAATGGGCCTACAAGCAAACTGAGATTGGATGGAATGAGAGGTAAAGTGATGTATGTAGCATAGAGATATTTGTAGCTTTTGGCATGTGTACAGGTGATGTGTCTTCAAATGGGTGGTGAATTGGAAAAAAACCATGTGTTTTATGCATGGAGAAACGTGTTGAAATGGACACCTTGTAGTATTTAATATGGATGGAAACAGATGGAGACCTTCAAACAAAACAAAAGGAGATGGCTGATCCGGACACAGAACGTGTCCTCGCTATAGCGAGGATGGACCTCGCTATAGACCTTCTGGGTGGGCTCGCTATAGCGGGCCACAAGCTCGCTACAACGGGCGACAAACCAAATTTTTTGTAAAATTATTTTTAACAAACAAATAGGAGAAAAAGCTTAATGCAGCTCTACAAAAACTTGGTTTCACTTGGTTTCACTCTTCACATAAAACATATGAAAATTCTCTATTATTTCTTCCCATCATTTAAAGTGATAAATCTGGTGGTGGGCTCAACTTCCATTGATCTGAATTTTGGCCAGTGCCTTATAAGAAACTGTTATTTCTATAGGCAATTTAGATTTGTAACTGGTTCTCATTGTGGGCCTCATGAATTTCTAAGGAGTAAAAAATACACAATTCAACTGAAACCAAGTGAATGTGTGTCAAAAATGAACTGTATTTTGTGTAAGTTTTGGTGGCAACTATAATACTAATATATACAAGTTTTTAAGAATCCATCTTTCCCATTGCTGCAAGTTACACAAAAAAGCCCCTAAAAAAATGAAACTCCATATACATGTATACTATAAATTGAACTGTTCTCTGCGTTTATTATTTCAGATCTTAAAGCTTATGGAACAAAATCACATTTATTATTTCAGGCTATACAAAGTTCTTAATACAACAGAGTCACATTTATTGTTCTCGATTGCATAATATACTACCCGAGACTCAAAACTGCGTATCTTCTGCAACATCCAAAGCTGCATTTTAATTGATCATGCTTTGTATTGCCCAGTTCTGTGTGCTTTCACTATTTTAGAGTGTTTGATTAATAAATGCTTGCTTGTCAAGAGCTTTAGATTTATCAATCTTGTTGCCAAGAACCAGCAGTGGGATCCCATTTAAGGATGGCTTCATCAAAAGGTCATGTAGCTCGCTTCTAGATATTATGACACTGTTTTTATCAGCAGCATCAACTACATAGCTGCCATGGAAGACTAATAAGAAAAATATTGAAAGAAACATGAATAAGATCAATTCATAAACCAATGATTACCACGAATTCACTTAAACATAAGCTGGAAAGAAGGAAATAATCGAAGCCAAACAACCTAAATGAACAATTAAGGGGCATATTCAATTCAAACAATGAAATATAGAACATCCAACAAAATGTTATCTAATCCTTCTCAGCTATAGACACCAAAGAGATGAGCCAGATCGAGCGCGATCCACAAACCCACAAACCTAGAAGGAAAAAAAGGGTATACAAACAATTAAGCAACAAATTCAAATCAAGGAAACATACACAAGTCTGCACTTGTATTCACAGATCTCGCTATAGCGAGACTTGTTCACGCTATAGCGAATACAAGTCTCGCTATAGCGAGATTATGCGATCAACGGTCAGACGGTCCAGGTACATGTAAGATGACTCACCATTTTTCACAGCATTCTTTGCCATCTCCCCAAGCTCCCTAGCTCTCCTCCTCCTCTCATCAGCTTCATCTCCACCGCCCATCAACTGGGCCACTGCCCTCTCGATCTCCTCTCTCCCCATCATGGGTCTAGTCTCCTTTGATCTGGCTCACACCTTGGCCCCCACCTGATCTCGCTATAGCGAGAATAAATTTCCACATCTTGAAAGAACCCCTCTCTTTTTCGGTGTGGGTCCTTCCCCATGTTTTTTTGAATCCATGGCTCTTTTGAATCCATGGGGTTTGTGAGGTTTAGCACAAGATAAAACCATGAGAAAAAGAGGGTTGGGGGAGACAAGAGAGTTTGAGAGAGATGAGACTTAAGGAGTTAGACGGGGAAGAGAAGAACCGGAAGAGACAGGGAGGAGCAGTGTTTTTTCATCGCTGGAAAAGTCGAGCGGGAAAATGAAAGCTCTGAGCGGGAGTATGAGAGTAGGTAACTGTGCGATATCCTACAGTACTAGGATATCGAACTGTTCGATATCCTAAGCTCCTACGATATCCTACAGACTTAGGATATCGCACGAAAAAGGGTATTTTCGTCCCAATTTGGGCGTTTTTTGTGTACGATCTTCCATCCGGTAAATTTCAATCTTTCGTCTTGTACGGGGTAAATATTGGATTTTGGGCCGTCCGTATGGTAATTTTTTCATATATATATATGGGCCAGGCTCTCCTCAACTCTCAGCTGGGCGCGTGTG
Organism: Litsea cubeba; assembly: GCA_012931725.1. Taxonomy (NCBI): domain Eukaryota; kingdom Viridiplantae; phylum Streptophyta; class Magnoliopsida; order Laurales; family Lauraceae; genus Litsea; species Litsea cubeba. The sequence continues at coordinate 101,051,814 of CM022946.1, read as the reverse complement.
ACTGAACACATGTGGGCGGAACACAAAATGAGAAGTCTCATCTCAAATTTCGCTGTTTTCCCCCTTTCTCATTTCCCCCCTTTCATTATCGCCCGACAGACCTAATCGCTCCTCTCTCTCTGCGATCTCTCCCACCAACTTTTGATCTCGTCAGATCCATCTCGTCGCTCGATCCATCTCCTTAGATCACCTCCCGTGCTGCGACGTCCAGCGAGTTCCGTGTAAAGCACCTCTCTCTCCCTTTCTGCGACTTACAAACCTGGGTTTCATCCCCTCTGAAACCCTCTCTCTTCTCTCCTCTGTGGAACCCCATCTCCCAAACCTTCCTCTCTGAAACCCTCTGCCTTCTCTCTCCTCTCTGGAACCCCATCTGCCAAACCCCTCTATCGAACCCAATTCGATCCCGGAGAAAAAGGGGTCCAGCAGGCTGCCTTGGGTGAATTTAGTGTAGACAGAATCAGTAGGTAGAAGAAAGAGCCAGTTTTGTTTCTATTTCAGGTCAGTAGAGTTAACCCATTTTCTTTAACAGTGTTTTTGCTCTGCATCATTAGAGCTAACTCAATTTTATAACAGTGTTTTTGCTCTGCATTCCTAAGGGTTCTTGTAAAAAGTTCGGTAATAACTTGAGCTACTCAGGTTCAATGTTTTGCAACAGTGAGGATTCTAAGCTTCCCACGTCTGCTTTTGGTTTCTCCATATCGTTGAGATTGATTGCAGCTGAGCATCCGAGTCTTCTTCAGGGAGAACAACAACCAAAAGGAGCGTACCAGGACCTGAAGATTGTTTCTCCTTCACTCGCTTGCTACCGAATCATCGTCTTTGTCGTCTTCTCCTTCCTCTGCATTTTTTTCTTCCGTATGTCCTTTTCCCCTTCGAAAGGCTCCATGGTGAGGACCCACGTGCCAATAATCAAAGCCGTTTAAATGAATGGCCCATTGTTACATGAGCCCTTGAAAAACTTCACACTAAAAGCAAATGGGGCAATTGTTAGATTCATTCGATTTCTTATTAATTTATTGCTATTAATCAATTTGTCAATGGGTCCATCCCAAATTACAATAAAATTATAACAAGCTCTTATAAAGGTGGGGCAAATTTTAATGGCTTAGATTGTCAATTAGTTGGCCCCACTGTGGCACCTAAAGCAACAGTTTGTACTAAGAGATTAGAAAAAAACAATGGTTTGCAGTTAAGAGATGTATAAGAGGGTTAAAGTGGCAGATTTTGATGTGATTATTATTGAGGATTGTAATGGGACATTTTATTATATACCGATTATCATTTAAGAAAACTCTAAACCACTAAAAAAAATGTCTCCCTCTATAGAGCCTAGAATGTCCTTATAAAACTCTATTAGAATGAGAGTTGGCCCATTGTCACACTACACTTACAAAACTATGTGAGAAAATATTTAAAAGATTAAATTGGACCTACACTGACTAGCCTGTAAAGTTATCATGCTGAATATCTAGACCAGTATTTCTCTTATACGCCTGAATTCCGCAGAAAGAGAACAGTTGGGTACAGCGCTAGCCATCTGATGTTATTAAAGTCCCTGGGACTTGAGGAGAGCTGCTTTTTTTTTAATTAACAAAAACTTTTAATTTTCTAGAAACTCTAGTAACAACAGGCAATTGAAAAAGAATACATGGAGAACACCTGCAATGGTAATGGGTGATCAAATTTGGGCCACATCCATTCCATTACTGTTCCGGATGCATCAAATTTGTCAAAATACCTTAGAATATATAGCTTGAAGCATAACTCCAAATACCAGTCCTCAAACAATACAATATCAGTAATGAGCGTCTCATTTAGGGGATAGAAGAGAAAAACATCAACTATGTAGCCTTAATAGACTGTCACGTCCATTTTTCACACACCAAATATATACAACAAAAATGAGAACAACGACAAACATACTTTCTCTTAGACACAATATTTCGAGCCTCATTTCTTCTATGGCGTTTTTCATTTCTTCCATTTTTGCATCAATTTGGACACTCCGTGAATTTGGCTTGGGAATCCATTCCGACGTTACAGACCACTCAAAGTTTATTGAATAGTAAAGAACATTTTAGTAGCAGCATTTTAGAGGATTTTACTGGAAAATACCTAGTTAATAGACGTTGCACTTGGTAATACCTCAGAAATCGCACTGCACAATAGACCCCGTTTGGATTTTTTTTTCCAATATAAAACAAGTGACGTTAGCATCGCTCACTGTGAAGATTAATGACGCTAGCGTCACTCTGCGGCTTTTTTTATACCTCCACCTTCATCATCTTCCTGCTCCTTGTTCTAGCTCAACAGCTCCCTCTCGCTTCTCAGCCCTTTCTGTTTGGTTTGGCAAGCAATAATGGGCACTAAGCGAGCATGGGAGCATAAATATCTTATCTTCTTCGTTGGGTAAGGAACCAAAACCCAACCCCTCCTCCTCTTTCTCCTTTCCTTCATCCACGAAATGGGGATACAAAAAATGGAGTCAGAACTCTAGTTTGAGTTGGGTTTCATGGTGCTCACAAATAGGTTTCTAATTTCCTTGTGAATAGTTGAATCCCACTGTTTGTTCAAGTTCATGGAGAAGCACATATTTGTAGGAAGAAAGAGAAAGAAAAGAAAAATAAAAGAGGGGAAGAGAAATTGGGGGCGTGCAGGTGGTGAAGGCAGGCTGTGAGAGGGAGGAGAAAGAAGAAAGAAAGCAAGAAAAAGAAAAGAAGGGAAGAAGCATTAACATATTTTCATATTCCCACATTCTTCTTCTTCTTCTTTTCCTTTGATTGATTTCTTTCTCTTCTTCCTCCTCCTCTTTCTTTTCCACCTCCCTCTCTTTTTCTTTTTCTTCTTCTTCTTTTTCTTCCTCTCTGCGAAAACATGCAAGACACCATTGATACGAACAATTAGAGATGAGAAAATGGGGGTTTCGAATGTGAGTTTATAAAACGACGAGTGACACTAGCGTCACTCGTCTCAAAGTTTAAAAAAAAAATTCAAACGAATGAACTATTTCATGCAGCCCCAACTACGAGGAACCATTTCGTGCAACGGACATTTACCGGGAATTTTTCGGTAAAATCCTCAGCATTTTATTTTTACAACTTGCAAAAAAAATATTTTTAAGAAGTAAATAGAAAATATTAAAAAAAAAAAAGAGAAAATGATAAAATCAACAAAGCCCTCACGGTTAAAGCCTTCTCTTGAAAAAAAAAAAAAAAAGAAGGCCCTCACAATTATAACACCCACACCTGCCTCAGTGCCCTGTTCATTCTTTCTACTAACAAACTCCTTTGTTAAATCTCAAAATCTAAGCAAACCATCTTTGTTGAACATTGATTAATATTATAGTTTCATTGTCTAAAATTCATTTGGATGTAACCTCTTTTAAACTTGGTTTGAGGGACTAATTAGATGAAATGACCATGGAACTCTGATGATGAAAGGACCATAAAACTCTGTTATAGAAATTGGGTTAGGACCAAGGACCATGGGCCATGAAATGACCATGGAACTACTTCTTCTTCGTCCCTTTGTCTCCTTCTCTCATGTGTTTTGAGCCATGGTAGTCACGGACATGTAAACTGTCTTCGACTTTCTGAGACGAAACGGGTTCGTCGAGGCCGAGTCTGCTCTCTGGGACGACATCCTCCACAGAGATGGAGGGCTCATTCCGCCGCCTCCTCCTCCATCTTCCACCGTTGGGTCGCCCCGCTCGCCGGCGCCGCCTCCGCCTGTGAGAATCGTGGTCGTTACAAAAATTGGGTTAGCTCTAATGATGCAGAGTAAAAACATTGTTAAAGAAAATGGGTTAACTCTACTGTCCTGAAATAGAAACAAAACTGGCTCTTTCCTATTGATCCTGTCTGCACTAAATTCACCCAAGGCAGCCTGCAGGACCCCTTTTTCTCCGGGATTGAATTGGGTTCGATAGAGGGGTTTGGCAGATGGGGTTCCAGAGAGGAGAGAGAAGGCAGAGGGTTTCAGAGAGGAAGGTCTGGGAGATGGGGTTCCACAGAGGAGAGAAGAGAGAGGGTTTCAGAGGGGATGAAACCCAGGTCTGGACGTCGCAGAAAGGGAGAGAGGTGCTTTAGGCGGAGCTCGCTGGACGTCTTAGCACGGGAGGTGATCTGATGAGATGGATCGAGCGACGAGATGGATCTGACGAGATCAAAAGTTGGTGGGAGAGATCGCAGCGAGCTCGGAGAGATCGCAAAGAGAGAGGAGCGATTAGGACTGCCGGGGGATAATGAAAGGGGGGAAAATGAGAAAGGGGAAAACAACGAAATTTGAGATGAGACTTCTCATTTTGTTCCGCCCACATGTGTCAGTCACGCGCTCAGCTGAGGCTCTCCTCAACTGACTTCTCATTTTGTTCCGCCCACATGTGTCAGTCACGCGCTCAGCTGAGGAGAGCTCAGCTGAGGCTCTCCTCAACTGAGCCGGCCCTATATATATATTATATATATATTCACATATTTGTTAGTTTGATTTATCATTTTGTTACCACAAGTACTAATCAAGTGATGAGCCAGATTCAATGGGCCCTGCAATGAAGTCTAGACTCAAACTTGCTGTTTATTTAAAGAAATGTTATTTATCATATGGCCATGCTCCAAATAATCAAATCTGACAGAAGAACAGCGGTGAAATCATTTTGAAATCATAATTGTGAAGGAGGAGAAACAGATACCTAGGGAGCCCATATAAAACAAGAATGGCTGTCACTTCACATCGTCGGATAAGCTTATACGGCTCTGTCATCATCTCCACAACTCGATTTCCAAACCCAAAAATTGGCCTCCTCAATATCTGGTATGTCAAAGAAGGAAACCCAACATCAGAAGAAACTGACGAACAGAATCTTGTAGCGTAAAAAATATTTTTTGTTCCTCAGATAGGCAGAGCCCTCAGGTCTCAGGTAAGTGATGGTGCATTCCCTGCTCAGAGCGAGATAGCCAATTGAAGATAATCATTGAGTGCACACTATGCTCCAAAGCACAATGTATCTATCTTGGCAGAACAGATGGCTAGCCGCTCAGTTGTATGTTTGGGTTGGCAGATACCGGAAATGTGTTGGGTGAGATATAATAGTTCTTTTTGTAGTTCTGATTTTCTATTTGCAGTAAGTAAATCCAAGTGCAGTAAGTAAACAAACTGTGATTGGACTAGCATGAGCCCAGACTGGGCAAACTACAACATGCAACTTGTTCCAGCCTGACCCAAACTGAGCTGAAGAAATTGACTTTAGCCAGTCACCTCAACATTTTAAGTTTTCCAAAGAAAAAGTTTGCAGGACCACCTTCATGAAAATCTTGTTCTGAAATGATACCATTTGCTTATGCAGGACTGCAGGCCCACCTGTCAGATACTTAGGCAATTCTACATGTGTGGGGGCGTTTCCCGAAGTACTGAGGTTATGCTAACTCCGGTGCTTATGCCCATTAATCGCGCCCTGACCTCGGCAAGCATCGCTCATGTGCCACCCGAACTCAAAACCGTCTCCGGTCTCGGGCACCCCGACCTCAATACGGCGCATCCACTTCGCCTACTCAGTTCGGCACCAGGGCCAGACCCCTAGCCGAGATGGGCGGTAACGGCTGTACTTTCAGGAGTGTCCAGCTGGAACTGACAAAGCCACCCTGGCCGCCCTTTACCCCTGACAGCGTGGCCCCCAACCAGGCCCGATGGACTAAGCCCAAAAGTCAGCGTGGTAAGGTCCGATTAGACCAGCATTTAATGCATTGTGCGCTGATCGGACCCTCATTTAATACATTGTGGGCTGATCGGACCCTCATTTAATGAATAGTGGGCTGATATGATGATACCCCTGAGCATGCCAGGACGTCATGATGATGCCTCTCCATGCAACGTAGGCCTCCTCCTCTATAAAAGGAGGAGCGATCTCCATTACAGGTATGCACATCCAAACCAGAGAGCTGTAACTCTGTCTCTCTTCTTCCTTATCTCTATCTTATTGCTCAGACCACTCACTGACTTTGGCATCAGAGAGCCTTGTGTTGCCTACAGCCAGGGTCCTTTGACGTCCTCCTCTTATTCCTTTTCAGGTTCCCAGATCCTCCATTATCTTCCACAAAGAGCATCAGACCCTAAGATAATCTCCATTACAAAGTCCGTATTATTTAGGCACTTACAATTGGCGCCGTCTGTGGGAAAGTAATAACCCAAACCCAAAACCTTTCCAGTCGCCATGGCTCCGAGAAACAAGAGAGGTGGAGAACATCCGAAGTCCCTTCCTCCAGGGCCACTGGTTCTCCCTGGACCATTGCCGTATGTAACCCATCAAGAAGAGCCCAACGCGAGAGGGGAGGCCGTAGAGGTGGAAAGTTACCACACCGAGTCTGCGTCGTCCCCGTTAGAGATGGCGAGCCCACCGCGGCGAAATGCTCCCATGCAGGAGTGTTTTTCAAAGGGCAAAGGCCCAGCGGCGGAGGGGTCACGCCGGTCCGATCGCCGGACGAACTATGAAGATGACAGAGCCAACCCCGCTCAGGCGGCAATCAGGGCTCAGAACCTTGCCCTCCAGGAGAATGACGACCTAATCCGCCAGCTTAGACAGCAGCTCCAGCAGCAGCCAGAGCGCGAGGCACAGGTCGGCCCTTAGCCTTCCAAGAGTAGGCCGACGCATCGATCTGAGATCGACCTCAAGCACCACCTCGAGCAGAAGAGGCAACGCCGGGCTCAGGAAGAGGGCTCTAGCAACAGCCACTCGAGGAAGAGGTCAACCCTTCCCCTCGAGGACAAAGAAGACGAAGGTTCGAGGCTTGACAAGCTTGTCAAGCAGGCAATCCGGCGCAACATGGAGGCTATTTCCCGCAATCCCTCGGATTCGTACAACTCCGGCGACGCCAGCTCATCACCTTTCTCTAAGGGATTTCCTCCTGCCGAAGAGATTCAGCGTCCCGAGGTTCGTCCATTATGACGGCACCTCGGACCCGGCAGCGCATCTACGACATTTCACCCAGAAGATGTCAGTGTGGGGTGAGGTCGGCCATCTGAATTGCAGAGTTTTCTCGTCAAGTTTGGGAGACCTCCCCCTCAAATGGTTTTGCAGCCTCCCAGAAGGATCGATCTCGAGTTGGCACCAGCTGCGGAACTCCTTCCTGGGGAAGTTCCAAGCCCACAGAGTCATCCCGAAGACAGATGGCGACATGATGGCCCTCAAGATGAGGTGGAACGAGAGCATCACCCAGTTTGCTAAGAGATTCTGGACTGTCTATGGCCAGATCGAAAATTCGAACGACGAAGTGGCGATCATGTCCTTCCAGCACGCCCTATTGCCGGGCAACGACCTCCGCAAAGAGCTGGTCGGGAGCCCCGTGACCTCAGTAGAAGCGCTAATGGCCAGGGTGAACAAGTACATCGCCCAAGAGGAGGACGAGGTCAGGGCCAAGGAGAGCTTCGGCGTCCCTAAAGCCACCTCCAAAGGCCAGACCAAGCCCGAAGATCAAGCCGTCCAGCGCGATCAACGCCCTTCCGGGAAACCCTTTTCCAAGAAGGAGAAGAAGACGTTTCCGAGGGAGGAGAGGGATCGATACCGAGCCTCCATCAGCTCGGCAGCGGCCTCGTATCACAGCAGGGATGACAGCAGGAAGCTTAGGCCGGGCGCCCACACAGTATTTATGGAGCCGGTCTACAAGATATTGAACAAGATCAATGACCAGCCCTACTTCAGCTGGCCGCAGCCTCTGAAGAGCAACCCCGCCAACCGAAACCAGAGCAAGTATTGCGCCTATCACAAGGCGAAGGGGCACGACACCGAGGACTGCTACTCCCTCAAGTCACACCTCGAGAGGCTTGTCAAAGATGGACGCCTGAAGGAGTATGTGAAAGAGGGGTGAGTAAACACCAGCCGAGCTCAGCACCAAGATGATGGAGCCCATTCCAGCAATAAATCAGAAAGACTCATCAGTGTCATCCACCTGGCTCCCGCCCCAAAGGGGAGCAACCAGGCCCGTGCCGAGGCCAGGAGGGCCGCGCATGGCAAACAGGTGATGACTGCCGAGCTTGGGCCGAAGTCAAAGAAAGCTCGAAAGGAGAAGCCCCGGATCTACTTCTCCGAGGAAGACTTGGAAGGAATTTAGCTTCCCCATAACGATCCGCTGATCGTAACCCTGAAGCTCAAGAACTACATAGTCCAGAGGATCCTCGTCGACCCCGGAAGCTCTTCCGAGATCCTTTACTTCTATTGCTTCAGAAAAATGGGCCTCAGAGAAGAAAACCCGGAGGAGGTGCGCACCCCCCTGATAGGCTTCAGCGCCAAACCAGTGTATCCGAAGGGGAAGATCACCCTCACGGTCTAGGTCGAAGGCGCCTCCATTACTGCCGATTTCCTCGCGGTAGATGCACCGTCTCCCTACAATGCCATAATGGGGAGGTCTTGGCTGCACAGTTTGGAAGCAGTACCTTCCTCCCACCACCAGAAACTCAAATTTCTCTTGAAAGACAAGGACGACAGAATGAAGGAAGTCACTGTCAGGGGCGATCAGCAGGCGGCCAAGCAGTGTCTCATGGCCGTTGCGCCCGGAGAAAAGGAGCCACAGCAGGTGAATGTGGCCGAGTTGGAAGATGAGCTCGAAAAGGTCGGCCGCGATCCCGAAAAGAAGAGTGTTGAAGATCTGACCGAGGTCAGACTCGACCCCAACGATCCCGAGCGCCACTTCCTGATCGGCAGCCAGCTCGCCGAGGAAGAAAAAGCCGAGCTCGTCGTTTTGCTACTCAGAAACAAGGAGGTCTTCGCCTAGACCCCCACGAGATGCCCGGCATTGACCCCGAAGTCATATGCCACAGGCTCAGTGTGGACCCTCAACACAAACCAGTAGTGCAGAAGTCAAGCAGGACGGGGGTACCACAGTCAGAGGCAGTGGTCGAGGAGGTTGAAAAGCTGCTGGAGGCGGAGGCAATCAGAGAAGTCAAATATCCGAAGTGGCTGGCGAACACAGTGGTCGTCAAAAAGAAGACTGGGAAGTGAAGAGTCTGCGTCGATTTCACTGACCTGAACAAAGCCTGTCCCAAAGACAGCTTCCCACTCCCAAAAATCAACCAGTTGATCGACGCCACCGCAGGCCACGAACGGATGCCTATGGAGGCTATCACCAGATACCGATGTACGAGCCTGATGAGGAAAAGACTGCGTTCATAATGCCCAGAGGCATCTACTGTTACAAGGTAATGCCTTTTGGACTCAAGAACGCAGGGGCCACCTACCAAAGGCTGGTCACCAAGATGTTCCAGGCGCAGCTAGGCAAGACGGTGGAAGTCTATATTGACGACATGGTCGTCAAGTCCAAGCAGTCCCAGGACCACCTGGCTGACCTCAGTCAGGTGTTTGACATACTCAGGGGCTTCAAGCTGAAACTCAACGCCTCCAAGTGCGCGTTCGGAGTCGGATCGGGCAAATTCCTTGGAAGCCTGGTCACCAGAAGAGGAATCGAAGCCAATCCAGATCAGATCACGGCAATCCTGGGAATACAGAGTCCGGCGACGACGAAACAGGTCCAAAAGCTCACCGGCATGGCAGCCGCCCTCAACCGCTTCGTCAGCAGGTCATCAGACAAATGCAGGCCCTTCTTTCAACTGCTGAAGAAGAACCTGAAATTCAATTGGACACCAGAGTGCGATGAAGCACTGCAAAGGCTCAAAGCTTATCTCTCTTCACCTCCCCTACTCTCGACTCCGAAACAGGGAGAAGTACTCTACCTCTACCTTGCAGTCTCGGATCATGCGGTCAATTCGGTCCTCCTTAGAGAAGTCGACGGACAGCAAATGCCGATCTATTACACGAGCAAAATCATGCCTGATGCCGAGACCAGGTACCTTCCCATGGAGAAGCTCGCGTTGGCACTTGTCAGCGCTTCTCGCAAACTCTCCCACTACTTCCAAACTTTCTCCATCATGGTCATCAAAGAGTATCCGCTGGGGGCGATCTTCAAAAAAGCCGACTTCTCCGGCCGAATCTCGAAGTGGGCCGTCGAACTAGGGCAGTACGACATCAAGTATCAACCTAGAACGGCGATCAAAGCTCAAGTTCTGGCGGATTTTATCATTGAATTCACCTCTCCGAGTTCGGCACCAACCCCAGTCGACGCCGAACTGGGGGGCGGGAGGTGTGAGGATGAGACCACTGGGACGGAGCAGGAGCAAGAGCAGGCCTGGAACCGATTTCTCACTTCCGCTTGGAAGGTGTTCGTTGATGGATCCTCCACCCCCAAGAGGGCTGGCGCCGGCGTAGTCCTTCAATCTCCAGAGGGACTGGTTATCGAGCAAGCCCTCACCCTTGATTTCAAAGCATCCAATAACGAGGCAGAGTACGAGGCCTTCATAGCTGGGTGAACAGCGCCAAAATCCTAGGAGCCCAGCAGCTAGTGGTCTTCAGTGATTCACAGTTAGTGACGAACCAGCTTACCGGAGACTACCAGGCTCGCAAGGACAGGATGGCCGCCTACCTAGCGCATGCAAAAAAGCTCCTCTCGCAGTTCCTAAAGGCCGAGGTCAAGCGGATCGGAAGGGACTCCAACTCGCATGCCGACGCCCTCGCCAGCCTAGCTTCAGCGGTTGAGGCTAGGAGGAAAAGAGCTATCGAGGTAGGGTCGCTAGAAAGGCCAAGCACGGAACTCCCTCCACCTCGGCAGATTCTATGCGTCAATCTTGGCCCAAGCTGGATGGACGAAATCATTGCCTTCCTCAGAGATGACCAGCTCCCAGAAGACAAAAACGAAGCTCGGCAAATCAGACTCAAAGCAGCTCGATTTTGGTTAAGCCCAGAAGGCAAGCTCTACAGGAAGTCCTTCACCGGCCCCTACCTTCAGTGCGTGCACCCCGACAACGTCGACAACTTCCTCTACGAGATACATGAAGGAATCTGCGGAAGTAATATCGGCGGACGGTCGTGATGGACCGCGCTCCCGGATGCCCGGGTTCCTACCGAGGTCGGCGGACGTGGGAGTCCGTTTGGTTCCGACCCTTTCGTAACCGGGGGGCAAAGGGGGCGTGCATCAACATTTCTTTTTTTGTGGGTGTGCCAGATTTTCTATTTTTACTTGGAATTGCAAGTGGTGATCCGGAGATCAACCTTCGCAAGTAAAAAGGAAATCAACTTCTTTCAAGTTTTCCATTGCACATATATTTAAGAAAAGAGACATTTTTCTTAGTTTGCCGTGAAAGGCGATTTTTTTGGCATTTATAGCCGATTTTGGCGTTTATAGCCGATTTTTGGCGTTTATAGCCGATTTTTGGCATTTATAGCCGATTTACAATCCTTATCAACAATGAAAGACAAGAATTGTGATTTTTGTCTCTTTTAAAAAAATACAAACTACAATGAAAAGCAAGAAAAGGAGGATCTAACTTCTCAGGAGATTGTGGGGGACTCGTTTAGATTGACGGTCGCAAGCCATATGTGGGCTTCGCCATCATCCATGCAGATGAGAACAGAGGATGCTATTGACTCGCTTGGCTTGGCTATAACCTCGGGTTTTTAGAAGACAAAGACCAAAAGGAGGTCCTATATCCAATAAAAAGCCGAGTAGACGGGCTGAAAAGCCACATCTAAGCCATTGGAGGCAGGAGGAGAAGGCAAGGACCTTGGGGGGGGGGGGTACCCCCCAAGGGACTTTTGTCACCTTGTTGCGGTGGCCGGTGTAGAACTTCCGCAGAGTTTTCTCTCTTTTTCCTTTCTCTGGATTTCTGATTTTTCTGTCTGCTGTCGATGATGTTGTTTCTTCTTGGAGAGCCCTCCTATTTATAGGCTTTTAGGTAGCCTTTTAGGAGGGTTTATGGGCTTTTATTGTCATTAAGCCGCATAATGGGAGGAGTTACAAAATTGAATTGTTTATTTTGTAACTCCTTTTTCTTGGCTTCTGATTGGCCGGAGGAGATTGAGGGCATTTAATCGCCTTTAATCGCCATGATGAGAGGAGTTTCATGGGTTAAATGCCATGAATCTCTTGACTTGTAACTCCCGAATGCTTGCTTCTGATTGGGCCGTCCAAAGAAATGGATTAATGACTGTAATAAAGCTAGTCAATTAATCGCATTAAGTGGTCGCCGAGCAGCTAAAGAGTCGCGGGCCGTGCCACATCTTTTGGAATTCTTCTGTCGATGATCATCGATGGATCTTCATGTAAATCGACATCAGATGACCATGTAATTTCAGGTGTTTGTTGCCAACAGCGGGTCGGTGCCATCTGTCCTGGGTCGGGTAGAAAGCACACTTTTTTGGTTGACCGGGTGGCGATCAATATTGTCTTTGATACTTTTGATGATTGACCCGTGTTTTGGACGGATGTCAGAGGACTTGGTGTCTCAAAAGCATGAATTTTGGAAAGTACCAGAGGCTGGGCTCCTCGAATCGCGAAAAAAAACGGCGAAAACCGGGGTTTCGGGGCTTTCCCGGCGACCCCGGGTTCCAAGGTCGCAGGGGTCTGCGACCCTGGGGGGTTTTCCCCCTTTCGTGTCCCGTTTTGCGTCCGTTTTTGCTGTTTTTTTATTCTTTTTTCTCCTGTACTTTTCCTTGACATTTTGACCATTTATTGGCCTGATTTCTTTGTAGGAAACCTGATGAGAATCCTTACATTTTATTTTGCAAAGTTTCCAATTTCCTGAGAAAGCCGAAGACTTTGTCGCGCAGAGCTGCCGATTTTCCGTCAGAAGCTGAAACTGGGTTAAACGATGTCGGAATGACCTGAAATTTGGTGTGAAGCCTGCTGAGCAATAAATAAGACCAACCATAGGCTTTTGTTTGAGTTTTGAAGCCGTTTGGGGTCCTATCACCTGTAGACTTGCTTTTTGTCGCGATGAAGATGTCGCGGTTTGATTGTGCGGTCAATCGATGTCCGATTGACTTGAAATTTGACAGGGAACCTATTGGAGTCATTTTAAGATGATCCATAGGTTCTGTCTTGGAAACCATGGTCCCAGAGAGCTTTTGCCGCCGAGAGCTCCTTTTCGGCTGTCGGAGAAGCGAAGTTAGGCCAAATGATTTTGAAATGGCTCGAAACTTCTTGTGTACTCCTCTTTTGGCTGTCTGGAAGAATCTTGCAGTTTTTTGTTTGATTCTGACAAGATTTGATTTTTGGAAGCAGCATTGCCTATTTATGGCAGGTTGCGACTTCATGTAGCTCTTTGGATCTTGAAGAGGCAAAGTAACATTTTTGGTGTCAACAGGTCGCTGGCATACCGGGCTATCAGCCAGGGTTACAGGTGGCCGTATATGCAGTCAAACGCACAGAAATATGCACAGAAGTGTGAGAAGTGTCAGAAGTTTTCACACTCCCTCCACCAACCAGCCCAGGATCTGAGTCCACTATCCAGCCCATGGCCTTTCGCCCAATGGGGACTGGACATTGTAGGACCTCTCCACCAAGCTCCAGGAAATAAGAGGTGGCTCATAGTAGCCACCGATTATTTCACCAAGTGGATAGAAGCAGAGGCACTCTCCTCCATCACCAAGCATGATTCAAAGAATTTCGTCTGGAGAAAGATTGTCACAAGGTTCGGAATCCCACGGACATTGATCTCGGATAATGGGACTCAGTTCGATTCCAAGCTCTTCAAAACCTTCTCCCAGGGGCTTGGCATCAAAAATCATTACTCTACCCCAGCATATCCCCAGAGTAACGGTCAAACCGAGATCTCCAACAAGGTGATGCTCGATGGACTTAAGAAGCGGCTCGATCAAGCCAAAGGAAGATGGGTAGAAGAACTGCCAAGCGTCCTGTGGGCATACAGGACGACGCCAAGATGCTCCACCTCGGCAACACCCTTCTCCCTCGCCTACGGTATGGAAGCTGTGATTCCACTAGAGTTCGGCCTCCCGACCTTGAGGTCGGAACTCTTCGACCAAGGCCATAACGACGTGAACTTGACTCGAGAGCTAGACCTAGCCGATGAGCGCAGGGAAGCGGCAGCCGTTCGTCTAGCCGCCTACCAGCAACAGTTAGCCAGGGGCGTCAACCAAAGGGTCAGAGAAAGGAAATTCTCCGTCGGGGAACTCATCCTGAAGAAATCGCTCCCGCAGGACAAAGATCCGAACCACGGCAAGTTGGCGCCAAACTGGCACATACCATTTAAGGTCATTGAGATCTGCGGTCGTTCAGCTTACAAGCTTGAAAGCACGGATGGCAGACAATTGCCACGGCCGTGGAACGCAACGCATCATAAAAAGTTCTATTTCTGAATTATAACCGATCTTTGAAAAGCAATAAAAGCACTTTGTTCCTTGTTTCTCGCAATTCTCTCCAAAACATAGAGCTCTCCAACGACGCGCCCCTGGCAACCAGCCAGTGGGTCTTATCCAGTTCGTGTTATGTGTGCACCTCGGCGCCCTAGCCAGGTTGCCAACACGCCCCTGGCGCCCAACCGGTGGGTCTTAACCAGTTCACGTTATGTGTGCACCTCGGCGCCCTAGCCAGGTTGCCGACGCGCCCCTGATGCCCAGCCAGTGGGTCTTAACCAGTTCGCGTTATGTGTGCACCTCGGCGCCCTAGCCAGGGCGCGTCGCACCTCGGCGCCCTAGCCAGGTTGCCGACGCGCCCCTAGCGCCCAGCCAGTGGGTCTTATCCAGTTCGCGTTATGTGCGCACCTCGGCGCCCTAGCAAGGTTGCCGACGCCGCCCCTGGCGCCCAGACGCGGTGGGGTCTTAACCAGTTCGCGTTATGTGTGCACCTCGACGCCCTAGCCAGGTTGCCGACGCGCCCCTGGGCCCAACCAGTGGGTCTTAACCAGTTCGCGTTATGTGTGCGCCTCGGCGCCCTAGCCAGGTTGCTGACGCGCCCCTGGCGCCCAGCCAGTGGGTCTTTATCCAGTTCGCGCCCCTGGCGCCCAGCCAGTGGGTCTTTATCCAATTCACGCCCCTGGCGCCCAGCCAGTGGGTCTTATCCAGTTCGCGCCTCTGGCGACGAGCTAGTGGGTCTTCTCCGGTTAGCGTAATGAGCGTACCTCGGCGCTCATGCCAGCCCTCCGACACGCTATTTACCAACGGGGTAGCAATCCTACTAGCATAATCCAGGACCAACCTGGGGGCAGCTCGGCACCTACCCTTACCGAGCTCACATACTTATGCAGAATATTGGGAAAACAAAGTACCTACCCCTACCGAACTCATACACTTGTGCACGATTTTGGGAAAGCAAAAACATGCATAACAGGAGAAATGACTCACTCATCAGCCAAAGAAAACCTGAATTATATTGAATTTTCCATTCATTACATAAAACAGCAGGTACAAACGAAAACAAAGCAGCCGGAAAGATACATCATTGGCAGAGGAAATTACAAGCAAAATAAACAGAGTCTTTCCGAGGTCACGCCGGGTCAGAGGAATGAGGAGCGTCAGCAACTCTGATGTCGGCCCCAGGCTGGTCAGCATCTGTCTCCCGAGCAGCTCTCTCGCTAGCAGTCACGGGAGGGGCGGAGCTCGGCACTGGAGCTGGGTACGGAGGTGGATCCTTGAAGGACGGGTTCCCCTCTAAGATCCCTGCCTCCCTCAGAGCGGAGCACCATCCCTTCGCCCAGGCTTTATCCCTCACCACAAGCACCCTGGCCTTATAGTGCGCCGTAACTTGTGCCTTGGTGTCCTCGAAGACAGCGTCGCACTCAGATTCGAGCCTGGCCTCGGCTTCATTCGCCCTCTTCGTTTCGACTTGGAGCTTGGCCTCAAATTCGTCCTTCATCCTTTGCAAAGAAGCCTCTAGCTCGGCCAGCTTCCTCCTCTCGGCCTCCGTCTCACCCCTCGCCTGCTCAAGCCTAGCCTCGTACTCTCCTTCGGCCCTCACCAATTTCTAGGTAACGGCGTCTAGGGCTTCCTCGAGGCCGTTCTTCTCCACGTTCAGCTCGGCGATATCAATGCCGTACTTGTATAGTCTATCGGCCGCGACCATAGACTTTTGCACCGTCTGTTGAAGAAACAAGGCATTCAGGACGAAAGTCAGAACAGTCACGGATATTAAACAACTTGACAAAAAGTATAGAAAGTTCAGATGGACTTACCGCGAAGCACGACTGCAGCAGCGACAGTATCAACTTCGGATCGCTGTACCCGTCCAGTTGAGCCATATCTCGAGGAAGGGCGCAGGCCCGCCCAAGCGCCTCGAGGACGAGGGGATCGACCCTGTGGAGAACGCGACCGTCCATCGTCATCGGCCTCCCTAGTTCGAGCACGAAGCTCGGCTCCCATGGGCATGGGCCAGCAGATGGCGAAGCCGCAACCGAGCTGGGACCTAAATCGGTTCTCGGCCCTTTCTGCGGCCAAATTTCCTCCTGCCCGGCCTCAGCTGGGGGCGGCCGTACCTCCAATTCAACAGGGCTGGAAGGGGCAAGGATCTCTACCGCTGCCGCGGGAGAAGCTGCCCAAGCCCCCGGAGGAGGAATCTCGAGGGGATCCGGATTCGTGGGCACCTGGAGAGCTTGGGCGTCCTCGACACCAAGTGCTAAAGCTTCGAGGTCCTCGAAGGACATACATCTGGCGCGCCGCATCTCTGAGCTCGGGGAGGGAGACTAAGCGATCTGACGCGACCTTCCTGAGGCCTCGCGTGGCCTTGACCCTGACGTAGAAGCCTGGGCACCGGACGCTGCTCTGATTACGAGGTCGGACGTCTCCCGCGAAGGCCCCTCCTCTTCGGTCCTGGCTCTAGGATCGGCTTGTTCTCACTCGACCTCGGGCTCAGTTCCGCCCGGACCTCCTTCTCGAGACGGTTCGGTTGTACCCTTTATGTATCCACGGTACTTCGGCTGGTACCCTAGCAACGACCAGGCTGCCCTGCCCTCGTGACCGTTGTACTGCTTAACCCGTCTGAGCCAGGTTTCATTCCTCGCCCAGATATACCGAGCAGCCCGTTTCCTCTCCTTAACAGCTGCATAGCAATCAGAGGCATCAGTATGGCAGGATAAGAATGGAAAAAGGCATATGGGAAATATACAAAGAAAGGGAGATGGTATTTACTTGGAATGGTCCCGAAGTGGCGAGGAACCTGGTAGGCTCTATCGGTGTCGGCTATACCGAACTCTCAGTTACCCGAGACGTACAGAAGATTGTGCCCGGCATATTTACTTGAGTCCTCCAGGTAGCGAACGAAGCCCTCCCGACGTGGCTTGGCCCGGAGATAGTAGGCATCTCAAGACTTGCATATGTCGTAAACGTCCTCAATATCGAAGACGCCGAGGTCGATGCCCAGGACCTCGTTCAGCTTGGCCGTGCCTATCACGATCTTGAAGACGTTGGGCAGCAACTGGCAGGGGCAGAGGCACCACTGACTAAGGCACCTCCTCAGAAGGGGATGGAGGGGGAAACGAACCCCACCTTCAGTCACAGCCACCAAAGGAAAAGGCATCCAGCCTCCCGAAAAGTCACGGAGGTTGATACCATTAGGATCAGCCCCCCTGACTTGGACATCGGCGGGGATCTTAAAGGTTGACCTAAAACCCTCAATCGTCGCCTCACCCTCTAACCAGTGACTATAAATACCCATCTCTACCCAAATCTAGAAGCAAAGAAGAAACCCTAGACCCAAAACCTACGGGAAAGGGTAGGGGAAGGAGAACTTACGAAGGCAAAATCAGGATGAAGACTAGCGAAGAACTCAATCTCGGCAGCACCACTCTTCTCAGGCAGAGTTCTCTCGCAGCGATTTCGTCTTCTCTGGTTCAGAATGACAATAGGGGGAATGAAACTTTGATGACCCTATAAATAGGGGAAGGGACCCCCTCTTCAGAAAACCCTAGAGGCGCATGCCAGACGTTCTCTGGGGCTCCGCGCAGATCATTTCAAACATTGAATGCGTCCCTGACAAAACGGCGCATGCACCCTCGAGGCGAATGGACAACTAATCAGGAGACGACACATAGAGCCGTCGGCATGTCTTCGGCATTGATTGGCAGGCGTCATTTATTACCTCGGTCATTCAAAGCGACTATGGGTGAAGGCCAAGCGCCAACGGTCGAAACCAAGAGGAACTCTATCCCAGAAGGACTCCCCTGTCATATAGCCCCCGACCTCACTTAGCTGGCGAACTTCGTAAGGTCAGAAGCTAGGGGCAATTGTGTGGGGGTGTTTCCCGAAGTACTGAGGTTATGCTAACTCCGGTGCTTATGCCCATTAATCGCGCCCTGACCTCGGCAAGCATCGCTCATGTGCCACCCGAACTCAAAACCGTCTCCGGTCTCGGGCACCCCGACCTCAATAAGGCGCATCCACTTCGCCTACTCAGTTCGGCACCAGGGCCAGACCCCTAGCCGAGATGGGCGGTAACGGCTGTACTTTCAGGAGTGTCCAGCTGGAACTGACAAAGCCATCATGGCCGCCCTTTACCCCTGACAGCGTGGCCCCCAACCAGGCCCGATGGGACTAAACCCAAAAGTCAGCTGTGGTAAGGTCCGATTAGACCAGCATTTAATGCATTGTGGGCTGATCTGACCCTCATTTAATGCATTGTAGGCTGATCGGACCCTCATTTAATGAATAGTGGGCTGATATGATGATACCCCTGGGCATGCCAGGACGTCATGATGATGCCTCTCCATGCAACGTAGGCCTCCTCCTCTATAAAAGGAGGAGCGATCTTCATTACAGGTATGTACATCCAAACCAGAAAGCTGTAACTCTGTCTCTCTTCTTCCTTATCTCTATCCTATTGCTCAGACCACTCATTGACTTAGGCATCGGAGAGCCTTGTGCTGCCCACAGCCAGGGTCCTTTGACGTCCTCGTCTTATTCCTTTTCAGGTTCCCAGATCCTCCATTATCTTCCACAAAGAGCATCAGACCCTAAGATAATCTCCATTACAAAGTCCGTATTATTTAGGCACTTTTGTAGGAGACGTGACCCGCGGCTGAACCCGCTGCCAGTGGATTAGCCACCTGCCGGTGCCCACAAGGCTGGTCTCCCCACGGGGGCCCCAAGTGGTACCAGGTAAGACCCAGATATTCTCTTAAAGGGAGAGGTCTGAGGTTCGAGTCCTGGGGAGGCCATCCCCTAGTTGAAATTCATACCAGGGGACCAATTAAACAAATAGGCCCTAGTAGGCCCGGAACCACCCCGCCCAGGGGACCGGGTAGGGGTAGGGCTGCACAAAAATAACCGTAACCCGCCAACCCGCCCGCCCCGCCCCGCCCCGCCCCGCTAAAAGTGGATATCCGTCAAAACCGCCTTTAGGCGGGCGGGGCGGTTTCAATCCGTACTAATGAGCGGGCGGTTACGGTTTGACATTTGAGTGGGCGGTTTCAAACCGCCCCGCCCGCTCATTATTAAAAAAAAAAAAAAAAAAAAAAAAAAAAACTCTTCATCTATTCTTTATGGATAACACTTCTACTCCAAATCCTAGTGCAATCCAATACAAGTCTAGATTATATTGTATGAAAGTTTGACAACCTTATAATTTTATCACTAAACTAAACATTGATGTTTATTATCTTTTATCAATTATTATTCTAACTATGATTTTTTTTTTTTTGTTGCAGGATTGCTTCAAATTATATATCGATCTTTACGAACTTGAAGTTTAGATTTTGAATTTCTTTTAGCATTTGGACATTGAATTTTGAAATTTGGAGGTTTATTTATTGAAATTTAGACATTGAATTTTCGAATTTAGATGTTTCTTTGTTAGGTTTTTGACTTTTGGACGTTAGATTATATAAGTGACTGTATTTTTTTAATTTTGGTGATGCCTTTGGACTTTAATTTTACATTGATATAATTAGTTGAAATTTTTTTTATTACTGATTATTGACTTTTATTAAAAATCATGTTTAATTTTTATTATTTATGTTAAGTACTTTGAAACTTTAGTTACATTCTATTAGAAATAAAAAAAGAGAGAAATAGGTACAAATACCAAACCGCCCAACATACCGCCCAAGTCGCCCGCTAAAAAAACCGCCCAAACCGCCTATACTTTGGGCAGTTACGGTTTCTATTTTTTACAAACCGCCATAAAACAAAACCGCCTAAACCGCCCGATAACCGCCCAAGCCGCCCGCCGTGCACCCCTAGGTAGGGGCCCACCCCCGTGGGGAGACCAGCCTTGTGGGCACCGACAGGTGGCTAATCCACTGGCAGCCGGGTTCAGCCGCGGGTCAAGTCTCCTACACTACATTTTTTCTGTTGAGAATATTAAGTCCCAAACCAAAACTGGGCATTAGAGAGTATGTTTATATTTTGAATCCATATGCTTTTCTCTCTATCTTAATGAACATATTCTGTTCTGCAGCCACAATTTAAGCATGAAGCAGCAACAAACACAACAGCTATTTCCTCTTTTCAAGAGTAATAGTACACAAAATATCAAGAAGTTTTAGTTAGGTGCATGACATTGGAACAACTAAGCCATTAAGGACAGCATTTCAGATATCAAAAGGAAACTGCAATACATTCACTAAGCAATCATGAAAAATCAGGCATAGAAAGGCTTACATCAAATACTTTCATAACTCTGATCATGGCAAAGCTACTTGAATAAATGTTGTAAACATGCCACAGATCAGCAGAGCTCACAGTCCATACATGACCTGGCAATGCAACTGGAAGCAAATCCCTAACCTCCTCGCCTTTTTTTTCCACCGCAGCAGCCTCTCTCAATTTACCCTCTTTCCAAAGACACTTCACAAGCAATGCCTTTGTGGCAGCATCCGGCCACAAATCTGCACCCCTCATATCCTCAAAAATTCTCAACGCAAGAGCTGCTCTCTCCCGCTTGCAATAAGCACGGATAAGCATCTGAAACATGTAAGCATCCGGCTCTAACTCACTCTGCCTAACCATCCCAAACAGCTGTTGCACTGTTCTCAAATCACCTTGGAGTGCAAAATGCTGCATCAACCCAGAATACGTTTGGATATCTGGAATCAACCCTGACAAAACCATCTCTTCAACTAAATCCATAGCCACTGAAGACCTCCTGCACTTGATGAAAGTCCTTAAAAGCGAAGAATACAACAACCTACGATCTGACTTGGAGACGCCCCACAAATTAACTCAAGCTCACGGAACACTCTTAAAGCCGCATCTGCTTTCTTTGATAGACCATATAAATCTACAACCAATCTGACAGTGCTGAATGACAGCCGAATGCCTTCCCGCTTGATTTTGGATAGAAGACTATCAACCAAATCAACGTGCCCGCTTCGTGCTAGGATGGCAATCATTCGCGACACAGTGCAGACATCATGTGTGAATCCCCCAGGTTGGTATGCAACCAAGCAGAAGAATTCCCATGCTGTCTCAGCCCGCTTGAATGCCTAAGAAGCTTACAAACCAACCTACTTGTCCATACCAATCTAGCACTTTCAAGGGCCGAAACCTCGCTAGGATTCCAATTGCTCAAAGCGCTGGTCAATGCACTCGGGTCCAACCATGGCTTTAATCGAATCTGACCCCGATCCTGATCTTGATCAGATCATCACCATCATCATCACTGGCATCATCCATCGCTGCTTCCAATAGAAAACCCTAGACTCCCAATTCTTTCATCGGGAAAGAATTCCCTAAATGAAATCTTCTGTATCCTTAACAAATCCAGATGCCTGCAATTGAACAAACACAGCCTGCGGATTATGGCCAGGGAGGATTTCATCACGCCGCATCTCGGTGATCAGTTTCGCAACCACATCCAATCGCCCACTCTCCATGAAGATGAAGCCCTTTGCCAAAGCTGAATGCTGCCTTGAGGTGCGTCGGATCCTCATCGCTGACAGCCGCTCAAACACCTCCATTGCTGAATCCATCCTCCCAGCTGCTATCAGGTGCTCAATCAGGACCGTGTAGGTCCTTGAATTGGGGCTTGCTGCATCTGTGATCATCTGAGAAAAGACTTGCACAGCATGTGAATTCTCTCCCTTCTTCACATGGAGGCCGTTGATGAGGTTGTATGACTCTGTACAAGGGCGTTTCTGGCCATCGATCTTCAGATGTGCCCACGTCTAAGCGACGGATTTGGAATCGCCAGCAGCAGCATACCAGCGGAGGAGATCCAAAGGAGCAGGGCGAGCAGCACTTGGAAACTCACCAGAATCGATGCCACGGATAAGGGTTTGGAGATCAGAAAGGCAAGCGGCAGATGCAAGGATCTTGGCCATGGCGTGGATGGTATTTCGAGTATGGGAAAAATTAGGGAGGGCACTAAGAGAATGGAACAGAGAAAAAGCAGAGTCAGGGGAGGGGGCTGAGCGCTGAGCGGAGAGCGTGAATGGCAGCAAAGGAGTCAATGGTGGACGGGAGCAAGTCAACATGGAAGGTCAAATTGGATCGAAGAGAGAGTCGGATAGAGTCAATAAGTTGGGCGGTGTAGGTAGAGGGTGACTCGGTTAGCTTGGGGAGAAGGCGATTCGGTGAGTTTATGCATAGGTTGGGATAAGCAAGTCTTTCCCTTTAGGAGGTTTGCGGACACAGAATAAAAGCGTCTGAGAAACATTTAGGACTAGTTTGGTAATTTCAATTATAAAATTAAGTGGAGTGAAGTCAAGTTAAACATTCCATCAAAAGCATTTTTTATCAAAACTCCTTTCAATTTTTTCAACAAAAAGTCAAAAAGCAACAACATTTATTAACTAAAAAACAAAAAAACTTTATTTCTCATACCAAAAGTCAACAATATTCCATCACAAACAACTAAAAAATAAAATATATCATCATAACCCACTATATATTTTATTCATACTTTTTATTTCATTCCACTCCACTTGATTTTAAAAGTAAAGTGCATGCCAAACTAGCCGGTGAACGTTTTCATGAAGCAAAACCCATGGGAATTTTTTCTGGCTATTTCAAAATGTTAGAAGATGAAATCTGAAGATTTTCTTCCTCAGTTTTTAGTTTCTATGTCTAGAGCAAAACTAAATTTCCCTGGATGAAAAATGAATCTGCAGTTCAACATACTGAGGAAAATGTTAGTAAAAAAGATATTGCATTATCATCACCGCCACTGAAATAAAACATCTTTATACAAAACATTTAAAAGATATCATTTACTGAAAATAGACAATTTAAACACCAAACAAGGTGCTTGAAGAGAAATAACAGTTGTGATTGACAATTCAAAAATTTAGCCACAATGGCCAATCAGGTCCCTGATCCCAAACCCCAAGTATAAGTTCATTGGTCTCACTCTCACAAGACAATTAAAAATAAACCGATGTAGGACAGCATAAAAATGTGAATCAAATACAGGCATTAGGAAAATCAATAATCAGATCCATCTAATTAAGGACAGTTTTCTATAAGTTTGTAACATGGATGTAAAATTATAAATACAAAGCCAATCCCAAATAGATGAGTAAGGCGATGATGATGATGATGATGATGATGGTTCTATAAGATAGTCTAACCCGATAGTGCCAAAAAACAGAGAAGTAAAGAAGGAATATGACAATGATTTGCGATATTAATTACAGTGATTTTAGCAAAGGTGTTTAACAGCAAGAAAGATATGTTGGGTTATGAGGAGTTGGATCATAAAAATAGATGGGGATTTTAGATCTGCCATAGTAGGATAGTGGAAGTGAAATAAAACTAAGTCCATACAACTGTAAAGAAATAATACAATAGAACTGAAATCATCTTTAATTGGGTCTTCGCAGCTTCTCACACTAATATTCCCCTCGAATGTATTTGCAGTTTCTTATTAGTACTGGGCTTGGGCAATCCGCCCAGATTTACACCACTACACGTGGCGGGTTTGGGAACTATGCCCCGGTTGCTTAATTTGAGATGATGGTGGGAACTGTGCCCCGGTGGTCTAAATAAGAAGTCGATCTTTCGATTAGCTAAGTCACTATCAGAAGTTCATTTGTTCTTGCAATAGAGTTTATTTCAAATGGTCATATACAACGTCTTTTAACTTTCATGCACAGTTGAATGTTCAAGGCATAGTTGAACCTAACTAGCAATAATGGGGATCTTAATGGCAATCATAAACATAGTTCAAGCAATAGTCTGAGTGCATGTGAGCATGAGATGTATTTTTTTTTTTTTTGAAAAGATATTTTGACTTTGAAACTCAGGTATGCATCAAAAAAGCTAAATAAATGGAAGACAGTCACCGGAATAACCGTCACTCTATAAGGATCTTGGTCTTCACCAAAGCTTAGACGAGAATCTGGGATAGATTCAATCATCTTTTTGTGCTTATCATGGAGAGTTCTGAGCTACACGGATTCCATCCTGCAACGTCAAGATTTGAGTCGGCAAACACCACAATTCATGATAACACGGTATTATGGTTGCCCTACTGATTATAAGCGCTTAAGGGAGGCCTACAACGACTCATTTTCTAGACGTGAGGTAAAATCATAGTTAGGGGTGCTTACTTCAAGAGTTTCCCGCAAATCCAACGTTGGGAATCACTGTCGCTTCCTTTTGTTGTTCATTTGTCGAAGTTCGTGTCATTCATCTCCATATGCGTGCTTGAATCACGCTTGATGCTCATTTTTGGGTTGGAAACCTGCAGTGAACAAACACTAAAAGATTCTGCATTTTCTTTGTTAGTGCACGATTTTATAATTTACAGAGGTAATCATTCTGATTTTATTGATGGAGATGACATGGGAATATGGGATGCTATGCACAATGTCAAATGAATGCATGATGGGACTAAAGTGTATGCAATGAGCTTTCATGTGATGGGGTGATACTTGGTGCGCAGGCTTCCGCCACTCCTTTTCTTTTATTATTCCCATTCGCTCGTTGGTTTGTGGTTGTTCTTGTTTATTTTGATTACTAATCATCAGAGAGCCATCTTGGTCTCAAATCCACGCATCGAGGGGTCCCTCGGGCTGAAAGAAAGGGTTGGGGCGCACCTGGAGGGGCACTTATCTACTCCATTGTACTTGTGCGCCCAAGTGGTCTGTCCTACTTGGTTCAGAACTCTTTGAGGTGGTTACGCGAGACGGTCTTTTGCGTGACGAAATTTGAAAGTATGGGACTTGGGCGCCATTGGGGTTCGCCCTGTTGGAAATAGGTGGGCCTCTATGATAGGTTTTAAAAACTTTTGACCAACTTGATGCAGTAATCAACTATCCAGAAGGCTAGAAAAACCAATCCAGGATCCATGTCCTCAATCTCAGCCACCATAATTAGTACATAAGCCTATCAAGAAGATAGAACAACAACATACAAGCTACCATAAAAATCTACAACATGCAAGGAAGTAGATTATACCTTTGGAGCTCAATTGTGCTCTAATGAAGAAGTTGCGTCTTTCTTTGATGATGAAACTCTTTCACTAATCAAATCAGAATCTCCAAGACCTCTTGATCTTCCACGCTATGACCCGTATCAGATTCTCTTTTCTCAAGAAGATGGGTGGGATCTCCAAGAGAAAGCTCTTAAGGAAATTAGAAGAGAACTAGAAGAGGGAGAGAGAGAAGAGTATGCAATTCTTGCACACAAAGTGTTGGGCATGAATCCCAAGGTGGGATAAGCATTGTGCGTGCAACACTACTCCTCCTCTATTTATAGCTTTCAAGCTATCTCCTCATTCTAATTGAAATAGAAGTCTTACTTCTCTAACAATTAGTAAGTCTCTTCTTTCTAATTTAAATAGAAGTCTTACTTCCATTATAATTAGTAACTTTACTTATATCACAATTAGAAGTCTCACTTCAAATAGGGTTAGTAACTTACTATTACCACTATTAGAAGTTTTACTTCAAATAGAAATAGTAACTTTATCTTTCCTTTCATTTTAGAGTTCAACTAGAATTAGTATCTTTCTAATAACTTGGGCTAGCGTGGGGACCACTAGGGATTCCTTAGAAAGCTGGCTCCAACTGGGACTCGCAACCACACATCTCATGTGCAGTATGGGCCCACAGTTAATTGCAAATAACTCCACTATATAAATGCAATTGAACTCCAGTCTTAGGAATGAATTCCATAAAAGACCCTAAACTTCCCTATGACCACAAGTAGGCTCCTCCATCAAGATTCATTGATCAATTGGACCTGTCTTCCAAACTAGATCCACATCTTATTACCCTTGAGCCCTAATTAATTATAATGATCATAGATACCTTTCTAATTAACTCTTAATCGGAATGGGTGCGCACTTACCAATGATAAATCCATTAATTGGCACAAAGGATATTAAAGATAGATTACATCTTGACCATTGAATGTTCCCATAGTCCTACTACCACGTACCCAAACTACTGAGGTGTTGACCTACAATTGGCCTCACTCATTGGTAACTCAAAGCAAATGAATAGATAGAAACTTGAGTTCATTAATGTCTCAGGATTGAGAGCCTATTGCTAGGGAATTATGAGAGCAGACCTTAAAGTAAAGACAATGTTCATAAGGTGCTTCTCATGGTCCTTTAATACATCCAATGTATCGGCACTATGATCCAGAATCTTACATTCTGATGATCGAGACAAATCACACTATCTTATAGTAATCAAAGTACTGCAACCATGTCAGATGAGATGTCCAATCTCATCACTAGTTGTGAAGATATTTAAGTATAAGATTTGCTACACATGTCTCTCTATATGTGGATCTCACCCATACATATGTGTTACATCTAATATACTTGTGGAATCCGGTTTATCTCATGAACCATCATGTCATTCGTATTGGTTATGTGCAAATATATAATTAAACATCATTCATCTTATGAAAGGAATGCATGATTGTATTGATAAATAAAAAAATAAATCAATTTATTATATCATCTAATAGATTGAGACCATAAAACCAACACGCCCAAGTCGCACTCTGTCCTCTCTTCGAATTAGGACACTAACCTATATAAGGAAGTGCTGCCTATGGGTCTTTTCATGCTTCCATTCTTCCAGATTGTGAATTCTAGGGCCTTTGATCTCCTTCTTGTTTCCTAGTAGGCACTCTTTTCCTTCTCTTGGTTCTAGGGTATGCAATAGGTTTAGTTTGTCTTGCTCTTCTTTAGGCATGATGTGACGTTCTTTTGTGTTTAAATCTCAGACCGATTTTGGGTTTGGCTAAACTATGCTTTTGTCTTTTCTTGGGTTAGATCATCTTCTTCATTCTTTCCTCTTTCTGCTTTCAAAACAAAGATGTTTCTTTCTCGTGTCGATGTTGTGATGCTCTTTTGTGTTTATATCATGTTCTATGAGCTACTGAAAATTTAAAATGTTTTCCTCTTTAGATTGGTAGTTCTTTGTTTTACTCATTCTTGATTGGTGATGATCTTTTAATTTAGTCCAAACTGAATTGTAGTTCTAGGATTGGAGTTTCATTATTTGATCTGGATATCACTAAGCCTTCGATTTGTTGTGATGTCATGCTGTTTTTCATATCTCATGAATTTCTCTTCGCAAGTTTCAATGTTATTCGTTTGTCCTTAAGATGTTGCATTATATGAGTGCTTAATTTAGACTTGTTTAAATAATGGGATCATGTTTTTGGTTTCCTAAAGACCTCAAAGTGACCTAACAATACGTTTGGGGGACTTGCCTCACGGATTCCAGGGGCTATGATGGATAAATTTAGGCCGAACCGGACCCATCCGGGATGAAATTCCCGGAATAGACTTGGGTGCCACCCCCGGTGTGCCTAAGTGGTTTCCCGTCTTTTATATATATATATATATATTCCTCTCTGGGCTATTTTTCATGTGGAGAGTCTCTAAGGCCGGGTGTATTTGTTTATAGGTTTGAATTGTTCCCTATATTCTCATTCGTCGTCGATGGTGTCGCGGGCTCCGGTGTTTGTAAGCCCTTTTTGCCAGGGATGAATATTGGTCTCCTGGGACTGAAAAGATAACGTATTATGATTCTGTAGAGCGGGCGGAGTTTTACCTTGAACATGAATCCTCTATGCCTGCTACCTATGACTGTGTTTTCCGATTTAAGGAGATGACGAACAAGCGCCTTGTGGAGGTTAGGCGTGGAAAATACGACTTATTGGTCATGAAGTTTAAAGGGATTTATGGGCTGTACGGAGACCTATTCATTATGGGGAGGACGTACTGCTCTCAACAGGTTGCGGCTATAAAGGGCTCTTGGAAGACATGCCGGCTTTTATCAGCGATGTTCTCCAGTCTCTCCTGTGGAGTATGCTGGATCTGAGGGCAATGTTCGAAGTCTGGGAGGCTATGAAGGCTACCAATGAGAGGGCTCCTATCGATGACTTTAACACATTGCACAGGCGAATGGACCAGCTGAAGCTTATGAACATGTCCTGCCCACATGAAGCTGAATTGTCCATTCCAAGGCATTATAGGAAATATTTCGAGATGCAAAACACCACCCTTTCAACACTCATCCATCCAGTGTACACAACTTATCAGGATGACTTCAGGTGGATTCGGGAGATCTGCGATGCCCTTCGAAACCCTCCTACCAACAATAAAGTGAGCCCCATATTCATAATTATAAAAATTAGGCCCATGCAATTCCTATAAGATGGGTCCATGTTCAAATTTCTAAAATTGGGTCCCACACTTTCGTTTCTAAAAGATGGGCCCATGTACCATATACTTGAGGGAGGTCCACATTATAATTCTTACAGTTGGGTCCCAAGTACACAACCACAAAAGGTGGGTCCCATGTACTACAATGCATAAAATGTGTAATTCCAGTCTAGAATTTGTGTAGCAATGGAACAAGAGTTTTATGAAATTCAGAAATTTAGAAATTCTCAGGAAAGAATTCAGATGGAAATGAAACGTAGAATTCAGAAATGACAGAATTCAGTGGCATTTTAGAATTCCAAGGCATTTTAGAATTCCCGCATTTGGAATTCCCAAACAACCTCCAAACATGAATTCTAGGAATTCTAGTAAAGAAACAGGCCCTATATCATTTGTTGAAATTTCAAATCCTCAATAAAAAAAGAGGGATTTTGGATTCCACCTAAGGGGACAACTTTTGGAGAATTTGAAATTCTCCAAGACATGAATTCTTGGAATTCTGATAAAGAAACGAGCACTAAGTTTTGTCTTAAACTTTATTAATCATGCTTTGCAAAATCTTTGATTTCTTTTATAGCATGATACATTAACTTATTTGAATCCTTCTTGGTTGTTTTCATTCATCTAAACTTTAGTTAAACTTTGTTTTTGAAAACAACTTTGGATATGCATCACATGTTTAGAATTAATTATTTTCATACAACTTGTGAGATCTTGATTTTCATATCTTCATCAAGTTAACCTTGATACATGTGATTTGCATATCACTTCAATCAAAACATTTTATGTGTGTTAAACTTTCAAATGCTTCTAGCATACATTGATTGAGCTTTCATTTTAAACTTGATTGAAGTATTCACACACTCACATCATAAGCATTCATCTTTGTATTTCTTAGAATGTAGTGTGAGTTTGTTTTACACTTTCATATTCGCCTATTTTAGAGGCATTGTAATTGAGCTTAAACTAGTTCTCTTCTAGTGTTTAGACACTTCCTTGAGAAAGAAAATCTATTGATTGTAAAGGTTATTGCTTAGCCTTGGAAAGCATATTGTAGAGGTTATTGCTTAGCCTTTTGAAAGGCATAACTAGTGAAAATCCGGTGGGGTGTTGGATCACAAGCCGGTAGTGGATGTAGGCATTGAGGCCGAACCACTATAAATGATTGTGTGATGGTGCATGCTATGTGATGATTATTTTGTTTAAGCTTCCGCATTTTATTTGATCATCATCACTTGTGACTAGTAAATTTTAAAGAAAATTAAAATTTGTCATAATAAGTCACTATAGTGTAGCTCACCCTATTCACCCCCCCTCTAAGGTAAGGATCCCGGACTTTCAATTGGTATCAGAGCCTCGTGCTCTATTTTAGGATCAAGTGTTTGGCTCTTGATTAGGTGTAAATACCTAGAGTCTAAACCCTAGTGTTGTGCTTTCTATGAAAATCATTAGAATGAATTCCACTATGCTAGACTTTGTAGATTCTTCTAGACACTCTCTTCTTCTATCTATTGGAGATTCAAACAATGAAATTAAAGAATCTCAACTTAAAGCTAAACTTAAATTAAAAGAAGAAGAAATTACTAAGAATGAAGATGATATTCAACAAGCTTATGATGATTTATGTACATTTTCTTTGGAGCTTGTTAAGAAGAATAAAAGATTACAACAAGAATCTAAAAGACAAAACGAAGAATTAGTCTCTTCAAAAGATGAACTTAGAGAAAAAGAAGAATTAATAAATTGTGTAGAATCTAAGTTCATGATGTCTTTGCATAATCTATCTAATATTAAAGATGATCTAAGAGAATTAAAGATAGATTGTGATAATCTTAATAAGTAAAATTTAAAACTAAGAGATCAATTACAAAGGCAAGATGAAAACATTAACAACCAAGAATCCAAGTTGAATATTTCTATGAAAAATTTATCTAATGCACAAAATAAGATAAAAACTCTAGAACTTAGATCCAATGTTATTAATGAAGTTAAATTTAAATTAAAACTTGCCCATGAAGAACTAAATAAATTTAAGGGAATTGAAAATGAACTAACACGAGTTAAAAATGAAAATTCAACCCTTAAAAACCAAGTCACTCAACTTGAAAGCTACAAACAAAAGTATGAGTGCAAATTACCCAAAGTGAAGAGAAATTTGAAAAGTTATTTAAACTGGGTAAATCACAAAGAGATAGGACGGGTCTTAGTTTTGATAGGAATATTTCATATGACCCTAAATTCACCAACACTTTTGTGAAAAGTGAGTTCTCATTCTCTAGCACTCACACTTCCTTGCCCATGTCTAAATGTAATTATTGTGGCATTGAAGGGCATTTTAGGTTTGAGTGCAAACAAAGAAGAAGCTATGTGTCTAAACCCATCTTTGAACAAAGAAAGTAAAATCAAACTCTATGATGGATAAGACACTGAAAACCAAGGAAGACTCTAAAAAGATTAAACAAGTTAAATCAATTAAAAAAGAGTCTACTAAGATAGATTTTAAAAAGTTTAAATAAGTGAAACCAACTATAAAAGAATCTATCAATAAAAAGCTTCTCAACCTACCTCCCTTAAAACAAATGAAAGAACTTTTGAATAAAGTTGCTAAGTTAAATTTAAAATTCAAAAGTCAATTAAAGGGAGGAAATAAGAAGAAAAGAAAAATGGCTCAATTCCCTAAGAAGAAAAGTCACCAACCTCAAAAGACTAAGCACCAACCTAAGCTAAATTTAGTCAAATCTAAAAATCATGGTGATAAGTCTAAATTGAAAATTTATCAAGTCAGATCTCCTATAGTTGGTGGAACTTTTAAGATGGACCTTAAAGATCAACCCTCTCAAGACCTTAGGTGGATTCCCAAAGTTATATACTTAGTAAAACCTTAAGGCCTTGGACCTCTTTGACCAACCTACTCCTTAATAGTTAAATCATTTTGTTGGTCATGTTACATATGCATTTTGTTCTTTCATAAGTTACATTTATTAAAATGCATTGTTTCCTTATGATCAATTGATTTTGTTTTCATGTACTTCTCTAGTTACATATCATGGTTTTCAAAATCATTTGATTATAATTTCCTCATGATAGATTTGTTTTTTGCTCTCATCTAGTTATATCTTTTGTAATGCATCTCTATATATGTTCAATTGATTATGGTTTCAAATGCTTTCATAGCTAGATTATTCATAATCGATTGATATTGCAAAATCATTTGTTTGGATGTCTTAGTAAGATTTGTTTAGAAAAACAAATGATTTGAACCAAATTAGTTTTTCCATGGATTTCTAAGTAATACTTTCATATGAAAAACAATTGTTTTGAGAAGTTCAACTTGTATTTTTTTTTTTTTTTTTGCAAATAAGTTTTAGAATACAAATTGAAAAACGATTGATGTGTTACCTTTAAAATCATTCTCTTTATGTCTATTGTTGGATTTTGTTTATTGATTTGAAGATTGTTAGAATGGAAATGCTTTAAAACATCATTAGTTGTATTCATCAAAGCATGTTCTATGTTCTCATTTCCTTATGCATATGGTTATATTAACTTAAATGGAAATGAATGTTGTTACAAACAATTTGCTTCTTTGCTCTTCTAGTTACTTTCTTTTATGAGCAAATTGGTTTGTATGTCTTTTGGATCATGAAATAGATTTACTTTCTATACATAGTCCTGTGCATCTTTTCATTGCATAAATGATTGTTTCATGATTCTCATAGTACATTTGCTAGATTGGAGATTTTACATGTTAGATCTTGATTTTAATTGATCTTCGATCTCTATGCAAATGTCTATTAGTTTCTTGTATGGTTGTGCTCTTAATTTTATTTGAAGATACCATACTAGAACTCTCAAATCCATCATTTATGCTTTCTAGTTATTATTTATTTTGGATGGTTATGTTGTTGATTCATGTGTATTTTCCTTATGATGTCATCTTTATACATGTTTCAACTTCATAGTAGTGTTCTTGATCATATGAACCTCTTTGAAATCCATTCCTTGTATTTCATAATTATATCTATTATTGATGGATGTCTTAGTTGTTGAATTTATATGATTTGACACTTTTACAATTGCATGTTTTTCTAAGTTATATTTTTATATGCAATTTAACATGTTCATCACTATGCTCA
Organism: Litsea cubeba; assembly: GCA_012931725.1. Lineage (NCBI taxonomy): Eukaryota > Viridiplantae > Streptophyta > Magnoliopsida > Laurales > Lauraceae > Litsea > Litsea cubeba. The sequence continues at coordinate 101,019,281 of CM022946.1, read as the reverse complement.
TTAGTTATATCATTAAAAGTGATGAATATTCATTTATGATGCTTGATGGATTTTTATGTTTGTAACATCCTTGCTCATAATCTTGTTTCATATTCAATTGGTTTCAATTAGTATAATTTTCGATTGTTGTCATATCCAATTGATATTTTGAGATTGTGATAAACCTTGTGTACATTGGATTGAACTTGATAGTAATATATTTGTTCCATCTCACATTCCATTGGCATCATATTTTTCATGTTTGCCACCATGTTTATGTGTTCATATTGTTGGTTGGTTAATGGTTAAGGTATACTTCATGTTTGAACTTCATTTCATTAATCTTGCACATGATAGTCATATTTTATGTTTGGATGAAATGATTTCAAAACTTTCATAACATATGATTTTCATAGTTATATTATTTAATGCTATGTTTAGTAAACCTCATAACATCATGGATAGCTCTATCTTGGATTAATCCTATTAGTTATATTCCTTTAGCTCCATTTTAGAGTGATTGAATTTATAGTCATATCCTTAAATCTCAATTAGTATTTTTATTTCAATTGATATCCATGATTGCTTTTCTCCATGGCCTTGCCCTTTATATTGGTAATTTGATCATATTGAGCTTTATAGTCAATTACTATTATCAATTAGAATCTAATCCTTCCCTTTAAGTTAACCCTCAATTAGTTAAGCCATCTTCTTCTTGCACCAAATAGTTAAATTCTTGTCAAAAGTTTGACAAATGGAGATTATGGATTGAGGGGGAGTGTATATCTTCTAAGGAAGTATTAGTTTTGATCAAATTTACCCTTGCATTGTCTCTATACCCTTATAACTTGGTACCCATACATGATACCCGGTTAAGTATTTTATTTTTGAATTCCTTTGTTAACAGGTGCTACTAAAAGGTATTTTTCTTGTTTCATGTGTGTAGGTACTACTTGAAGAAATTCCTACCCCTCTTCAATTGATACCTTTGCAATTTAATGTCAAAGGAGGAGAAAATTGAGAGAATAAGGGGGAGAGAATACTCAAGTTGAATGTCAAAGGGAGAGTTGCATGTCAAAGGGAGAGATTTTGTATTATCTTGCCAAAGGGAGAGTGCATGATCTAAGGGGGAGAATTGAAAGAAGAAAGCTTGGGAGCTAAAGAAGATGCTTGGCCTAAAGAAAGGAAGATGAAGAGAAAGCTTGAAGTATGATCAAGCTCCAAGCATCAAGGAGAATGAAGAAAAAGAGCTAGAGGCCCAAGCCAAGTCAAAGGAGCATCCAAGAAGATTTCAAGCCTTGTCCAGCCAAGGAGGAGCTGAAGACTATGTGTGCAGATTTAGTGATTGAGAAAGGTTTGCCATCAAATTGCAAAGGGGGAGATTGTTAGGGATTTTGTATATTACAATTTGATGGATGCATTAACATTTTATTCATCATTTGAATTATTCACACATGCATTGTTTTAGAAATCTTGAGATCTTGATTTACACATGCATTGTTTTAAATCTTGTACATCTTATAGTTCATGCATGTTTTGGTTTTAAACTTGGATGCATTTAATTTGAAAAAAAATTCTTTTAATCAAGCTAGCCATTGATTTTAAAGTTTCAAATTATATTTGGCTTTTTATGTTTCATGATTTTAAAAGTACTTAGATTGATTTTAAAGGATCCCGGACTTTCACCTTACCCTCGAGGGGGGGGGGGGGGGGATAAGGTGAGCTACAAATTAGTGACCAATTATGACCAATTTTAAACTTCTTTAAAACAACTAGCCACTAGTGATGATTATCAAACTAAATGCGGAATCTAACTAACACAATCACCACATAAGCATGCACCATCACACAATGATTTATAGTGGTTCGACCTCAATACCTACATCCACTACCGTCTTGTGCTCCTACACCCCACCGGATTTCCACTGTATATGCTTTTCAATAGGCTAAGCAATAACCTTTACAAAATGCTTTTCAATAGGCTAAGCAATAACCTCTACACTATGCTTTTCTTAGGCTAAGCAATAACCTTTACACAAAGAAGATTTTATCTCAAAGAAGTGTCTACACAATAACCTATACACAAAGAAGATTTTCTCTTAAAAAAGTGTCTACACAAACACTACAAGAGATACAATTAAAGCTCAATTACCATGCCTCTAATTTAGGCGGATATAAAATTGAAAAATAAACTCACACAACACTCTATGTAATGCAAAGATGAATGCTCATGTTGTGTGTGTGAAAAACTTCAATCAAGTTTAAAAATAAGCCCAATGAATATATGCTTAAAGCATTTAAAAGATTAAGGCACGCAAAGAGATTTGATTGAAGTGAAATGCAAATCATATGTAAAAATATTAACTTATTGATGTCATGAAAATCAAAGGCTCACAAGTTGTATGAAACTATTTATGACTAAACATGTGATGCATGTGCAATGTTATTTTCAAAAACAAACTAGTTTAACTATTGTCTAGATGTGATTGAAAAACAACAAATAAGAATTCAACCAAATAAATGAATCATGCTATAAAAGAAATCAAAGATTTTGGCAAAGTATGATTAATGAAGCTTTTAAAACAAACTTGGTTTGAATCAAGTTGAAGAATCCAACACAAATAAATCCAAGATTAAATATGTTAACGGATTCAACACATCATAGTTAGCATGCTAAAATACATTTACCAATAAATTAAACAAAGCATGTAACAAATGATTTAGAAAAGTAAAGCTTACTTAGATATTTAACTTCATGATTCCAAACTTTAGCTTTCCAAATGACCCCTTGGTCTCTCTTAGTTCATTCCCCTTTCTCTTGTCTCCAAACACCTCAAAGAAGGCTTAAGAGTTGCTAACTTTTCCAAAAGAATGAACATCTTTTTATACTAAAAAATTGAGTTCCTGCGTGTCCTCGGTCGACTTGGACCTTTGCTCAGTCAACCTTGGCTTAACGGTAAAAAATCAGACCGTTTGAAAAGCAGGCCCAACGGCTCTTTCCTGGTCGACCTACAGTGTGCTCAGTCGACCGAGCCCATGTCGACTCAGGTCCAAGGACCAAATTTCCATTTTTTGCATATTTCAAAGAGTATTTCTTTTGGGAATTTTGGGCCATTAAATCAAGCTTGGAAACATGTTTTAAATCATTCTAAGAGTTTTAAAAACATGAAACCAAAAATGCCAAAGATGATTTGAAAGTTTTAAAACCATAGGCTTGCTTGAATAAAAACTTTTTTTCAAAAATAATTTCTTCCAAGTTTAAAATCAAAACATGCATGAACCATAAGTTTTGAAAGTTTTAAAAACATGCATGTGAAAACTAAAGACTTCAAGTATTTCAAAATCAATGCATGTGTGAAAATTCAAATGATGATTAAAATGATAATGCATCCATCAAATTGCTAAACACAAAATCCCTAACATAGCCTACTATGAAGAGATCATGGCTTCAGATGGTGCGATCTTCCGGGGAATCTCTTTCCTCGATCGGTTCTAAGGTTGCGCGCATTTTGGTTTTGTGCACTGAGCTCACACGCGTTTCTAAAGGTCTTGCATTGGCCATGGTTGAGCCCCTCCTCCTTGCTAAAAAAAGGGCCATAGAGTCTGAGTATGGCAATGTTTACAATCGGGTAGCTGTGAATGCTCCGCAACTGGAATTCGCTTCGCAAGGTCTTGTTCAGAAGCGATTTGATTTGGCTGAGGTTATTAAATTGAAGAGAGATCTGGTGGCTCAGCTGGAGTGCTTGTGAACTCGTCGTGAGACTCTGGAAAAGGAAACTGCAGACCTCGATGTCTTGTTGAGAGACCGGCGGTGCTTCTTGGAGTTTATTTCTTCCAAGATGAAAGGACTTGAGCAATCTCTAAACTTAGTGGATGCTGATTTGCGCAAATTATCCTTCGATCCTGCCTTTGTTGATGAAGTTAAGGCCAACTATTCATCCTCTATGGAATCTGAGGCTCGCGGTTGTATTAAAGATTTATTGTTTTCTTTGCGGCAATTGAAATAAAATAGAAAGAATTTGTTTGCTTCCTATTTCTTTATCTTCTCTTCTTTTTTTGAGAAAATTTGTGTGAGTGTGGTACAACCGTATTTTCTTGCTCTATTTGCCGATGTAGCTCCTCTAACTACCTCCACGGTTGCCGCAGTCACTGATTTTGTATGTTGCTTCTTAATCCATGAGGACAACTTTTCAATTGTGTGGTGCCATTGATTATTGTTTCCATTTGCCTTTTACATCTGATGGGCTCGCTGTCCGGGGACCTCTGTAGTTTCCTGGTGGCGTCCGGCTCCTGCTACCTGGTTGTCCATCCATCTGCAAGGCCAAGTGCAAGAGTCGTGCCTTGGCCTCGGCTCCTCGTAGTCGGGTATTCGAGTCCTGCCTTCGCAGAGCCTTTTGGCGGAGTTGCCTGGTGAGCCACCCATCCACAGGGTCGAGTGCAAGACTCCTGCCTTCGCGGGCTTTCGTGATCGTGTGACTTTATGGGCCATGTTTCCATGAAGTCGGGTGTCCTAGTCCTGCCTCCATGGAGCCTTTTGGTGAAGTGACTTGGTGGGACACCCATCCGTGGGTCAAGTGCAAGACCCGTTCCTTCGTAAGGTTTTGTGACTGCATGGCTTGGTGGGCCACGTTTTCATGAAGTTGGCCGTACGAGTCCTACCTCGGTGGAGCCTTCTCGCGAAGTGCCCTGGTGGGCCACACATCCGCAGGGTCGGGTGCAGGACCCGTGCCTTCGCGAGCTTTCATGACTGTGTGGCTTGGTGGGCCACGTATCCATGAAGTTGGGTGTCCGAGTCCTGCCTCCACGGAGCCATCTCGCGAAGTGGCCAGGTGAGCCATCCATCCACAGTGTCGACTGCAAGACCTGTGCCTCCGTAAGCTTTGGTGACTGCGTGGCTTGGTGGGCCACGTATTCACAAAGTCGGGTGTCCGAGTCCTGCCTCTGCAGGGCCTTCTCGCGAAATGCCCTGGTGAGCCACCCATCTGTAGGGTCAGGTGCAAGACCCGTGCATCCACGAGCTTTCGTGACTATGTGGCTTGGTGGGCTACGTATCCACAAAGTCGGGTGTCCGAGTCCTGCCTCAGCGGAGCCTTCTCGCGAAGTGCCCTGGTAGGCCACCCATCCATAGGGTCGGGTGCAGGACCCATGCCTCCGCGAGCTTTCATGACTGTGTGGCTTGGTGGGCCACGTATCCGCGAAGTCGGGTGTCCGAGTCCTGCCTCCGTGGAGCCTTCTCGCGAATGGCCATGTGGGCCACCCATCCACGGTGTCGAGTGCAAGACCCGTGCCTCCGTGAGCTTTGGTGACTGCGTGGATTGGTGGGCCACGTATCCATGAAGTCGAGTGTCCGAGTCTTATCTCCATAGATTCTTCTGGCGGAGTTGCTCGGTGGGCCATCGATCTGAAGCGTGACTTAGTGCAAGGGTCTCCCTCCACGGAGGTCGATCACTTCTGTGTTTAAAGGATCGAGCGACCTCCTTCATGATGAGGCCCTCGTCTTTAGGGATTCTCGAGTTGATTTAGCCGTTCAGGCTGCGGCTGTGTCGTACTGGGATTGGCTTCGCAATGCGCAGGGGAGAGCAGTCGCTCCGTCTTCTCTAGTTGTCTTGCGTCTGTGCATGTCCTTCGCAGGGGGGGCGCGATTGGTCTTCACCTTAGTCGAGGTTTCTATATAAAGGGGTGAATTGCTTCTTACCGTCGTGAAGTCAGCTTCTTCTTTCATTGTATCCGTCTGGCATCTGTTGCCCTCTTCCTACCCCAATGTCCAGTGTCGAGGATGGTACTCAATCCGAGAATGGATCGAACTCTCCTCATGAAGTACCGGAACGTCTGGTGGTTCTGGTGACTGCGCCTCCCGGATACACTCGTCAGGGATTTTTACTTGACCATACACGGGTCCTCTTCCGCAACATGGTCGACTGGTCTATTGATGAGCTTCGTCTGGTACCGAGTTTCTGGTTCCTTATCTCGGCCTTCTCAGGAGAACTGGGTATCCCACTCGACATGCTGAAAACCTACTTTGGTTACTAAGTTATTGGGCCAGCGTGGTTGGGATGATGGAAGGGATGTCAGACAAACTTCTGGCGGTCAACATCATCTAGTGGGAGGCTTTAAACTCCCATTTTGAGTTGATAGACCTGAACCGAACCCTTCTTATTGCGGAGCGGCAATTGACTAAGGCGAGGGTAGCACTCCGTGGACTCCTGATAAGTCCACAAAATTAGGTCATTAGGTCATCATTTCATGAGCATTTGTGGACTTAATTAGGTTTAATTGCATAGAATTGCACTTGATTTCATGATTACATGTATTTGAGGATATTTTTGGGAAAATGGTCAGAATTGGTCAAAATTCATTGAATTGCATGACTTTTGTGAAATTAGGATTTTTTATCTCATTCATCACCCCAAAATTAGTTTTTGGCTTCATCAATGCATACATGCTATTTTTGGCACCAAGTGCTATTTTTAGAAAGTTCGTCATTTGGGTGCATCATTAGGCATGTAGGGTCCCATGCATTATTCATGCTTATTTTCTTACATGTAATTAATAATAAATTTATTTCTTTCAATCTGTAGGAGAAATCAACATGGGTCCCACATACCCCATTGCATGCCAACATAGAAGCTTCCATTTGTGCACAATTATTCCCGGATTTTTATGGGGCAGCAACTTAAAATAGCCATAATTCTCAAATTGAGTGTCGGATCGGCGTAATCTAGACACCGTTGGAAAGCTCTTTTCAAGTAGATATCCGTGGACCCAAGATTACGTAAATCAGAGCTATATTGAGGGAGATATGACCTCAGGAAGTTATCTGCTACAGTTTTGGCGGGAATTGCAAGAAATCTCAATATTTGGAAAGTTTCTTCCCTCTACATCAGCATGCAATTTTTAAAGATATTCTTGGAATTATAAAAGGAAGGTGTGTGCATCAAGAAACCTAATAAGGCAAGGAGATCTCTCAAATTTAAAAGTCTTTCCAAAGAAAGAAGTTAGCTTGGAGGTTAAGAAAGAATCTCTGCACATAAGGAAACAAGAGCCCTAAAGATGAGAGATTCTTTACTAAAAAAAGATTTTAAAAAAGCATAAAAAGGAACCAGCCAAGGGGGCTGTACGTCCATGCCTTGTAGGTGAGAAATCTTGGAGGTGCTCTCTCCCTTTCCACTCCCATCCACCCTTTCTCTCTAATCCCATTCTTCTTCTTCTCTATTCTAATTCTTTAGACATAGGTTGAGAGATCATGTTGAGAGAATGATGAAGAGAGGAGAATCTTAATTTTTTTGTACTTCAAGATCAAGGAAAAAAGATACTATTTGGATTGATTCTGCGTGTTTATATAAGTGGTTTAAATTTTCTTTTTCTGGTTCTTTTATGTGTTTTGATTGGAGACAATTATTTCACATGATTAGATCTAGGGTTTGAAAATAAAATAAATGGATTAAAAGTCGAGAGACATCAGGTAATCACTTGCATTTTATTTTTTTCCTACTCTAAGAAAAGAGGTCATCATTATCGCATTTTCAATACTTGCATGATCGTCTAGTCTCTAAATATTGGATACATCTTTTTCGTTTTTTATTTTTTTTTCCATCCTTTTTATTTTTATTTTAAGTTAATATTCTGATCTTTTTTTTTTAATTTACAAATTCTTGAATTAAAAACCCCAACTTGCATCTTTCCATATAGAAACTTACTATTTTTTTTACTTTCATAATCTATGGTTGGATAGTGTTTTTCTACATGCATCAGATTTAGAAATTGCATTAGAACAGGCTTTTGTTGCTGAAATCGCAATGTTAATGACTGATTAGAAAAATTAAATTCGGACTTAGTGGATGAATAGTGAAGATTTCTGCACAATTTTAGCAGATTTGACTCGACTGAGTTGCAAAAGTGTGCGACTTGAAAGTCAAGTAAATGAGCTTAGTTTCCATTAAGAATTTGCAAAAATAATATTCAGAAATAAGTCTTTGTAGCCCCAGAATTTCAGAGAAAAATAAGTTTGGGAAGTGGGGTAAACAGCGGCCCAAACAGGGGTAGTTGAACAGCCTGCGATCAGATTTCCAGTACAAAACAGTTCAAGTAGGCATCTTTAGGTGATCATATCTTTTTCGTTTTAAGTCCTTTTTCGATTTTTCTTTTTTTTGTTGTGTTCATGAATCATCAGAGTATTGATCCCAGCCATTAGATTTAGGTTCACATCATCTTAGGCCAGTCATGCAGTCCAATGAAAACAGGGCTGCGCAATAGTTTCCATACTTAGAATTTTTACAGCATGCATCATATAGTTAGAAACTTGCATAAATTGCATTGTTAGCATTTAGGGCATTATAGATCATTCATATTTGCAAAAAAATTGATTTTGGTAAGCAGTATCTAATTTAGGAAATTTTGTTTTAATTTTTTTTTATATTAAACTGGTCGTTTGATTTGTGTGTTATTTTTGCAGGTTATAGTTAGAATAGGGTTGAATAAACTAGGTTTCTTTACTTAGTTTAGGTTTATTTTTTATTTGGAAAGTTGTAATTGTTAATTTTCAGTTTTTAGGAATGTTCTTGTAATTTGATTAGTTTTTTTTTATTAGGTTAGATTTAGTTTCTAAATTAGGACACGCTAAAGTTGAAAAGTTTCTTAATCAACATTGCTCCCTGTGGATCAACCTGGTCTCATCAGTTATTACTACATCGCGACCCTACACTTGGGGATCGATCTACTCCGCGGCCGTTTGCAAGGCCGAAATGGGCGTGTCAGGCGTCTCATTACGGTCGAGGATCGGGAATGGGAGATGGCCGACCGGATGGATGGGCTGCTTCGACGAGCGGATAGAATGTGTCATTCTGCCTCCTACAGTGTTCCTTTTGGGCCGCTTGTTGGGTCTAGTGTCGACAGTACCATCGGTCAAGATTTTCGACTAAATGCCGAAAGGAGCCTGAGGGATCTTCTCGGCCGAGTTAGTCGGATCCTCTGACTGTCGCTGCCTTTGTTAGTCGTGCTTTGCTGTTGCTTTCTAATTTTGTTTGGGTTCTCGTTGGTCTTTTTTTTTTTTTTTTGTAATGAAGTAGGCATGTTTCTCGCTTTTTTTTTGTGTAATGAAGCAGGCATATATACGTATTTACCTTTTCTTCTTTTTTTTATCGCATCCCCTTTCTTTGAGCCTTTTTGGCTAGCTTTGGAGTGCTACCCTTATTAGGGTCAAGGTGATGCCGGCATTGTTCGGCTTGGGTATTATCTACCCTGTTTGCGTTGGGTTATCCCGTCTGCAGGGCGTTTTCTGACCTTCTTTTTTTTTTTTTTTGCTACATTATCTGCTTCGTCCTTTTCAGATGAGGATGCCCCTTTCAGGCAAGTCGCCTTTTGTAGGCTCTTTCACCTTTGTCATGCATATGCCTTTATTAGGCACATTGCTCTCCTTGTGAGCTGCTTCCTTTCCTCTCTCTCTCTCTCTCTCTCTTTTAAGGCGTTATTGGGTCTTATCGGCCCATATCCTCCGTTCAGGGACAATCGTTTAGACAAAATGAGAGGAGGATAAAGGAAAATAATGAAGTAAAAAAAATCTAAAGGATAAAGAGGGGCCCTTTTTTTTTTAATACACCCGTTCTTTTTTACTGGTAATATTTTTTGAGGAATTTGCCGTTGATTGGCAATTCTAACTTGGTTCATTCTACATCCCTTAGATGATAAGCACCGTTCCTATAGATGGTGTCTATCACGTAGGGTCCTTCCCACGTAGTTTTAAATTTCCCTATGGACTTGAATGTGGTTTTCATGGGTTTCCTAACTTAAAGGACAAGGTCACTTTTTTTGAAATATCTATGCCTGACCATCTTGTCGAAGGAGGCAGATATTCTTTCATGGTACAGCTCAATATTTTGCCTGGCCTCCAATCGTGCTTCTTCTAGAGACCTTAGTTCTCTCATCCTCAACATATCTTTGGTTTCCTCAGTCAGGCGATCTCTCGTGGCTATACATAGGCTTGGCAATTGTATTTCAATAGGTAGCAGCACTGCTTCTACCCCGTACACTAGAGAAAATGGGGTTGAGCTTGTTGGGCCTCTGATTGTTGTGCGGTATGCCTAAGTGCTTCTGGTAGTCGCTCACTCCACTCCCTCTTGTTTCTGGATATCATCATTTTTAGGATTTTGCATATTGTTTTGTTGAAGGGCTCTACTAGGCCTTTCGCTACTGGATTATAGGGGGAGGAGCAACGACTTTCGATTCCAAACTTCCGGCACAGCCTCTGGAAATGGTAATCTAGGAACTGAGGACCATTGTCACGAATGATTCTTCTAGGTACTCCGAGTCTGTATAATAGATTCTTTTTTACGAAGTCCATAAGGTTCATGGCTTTTACTTCACCGAGTGGGACGGCCTCGGCCCATTTGCTGAAATAGTTGGTGGCGGCCAGTATAAACCTGTGGCCCTGACTGGAAGGTGGGGCGATAGGTCCGATTACATCGATACCCCCACATGTTGAAAGGCCAAGAGGGAATGGTTGGATGTAATGGTTCTGGTGCTCGATGTATATAATTCGCGTGCTTTTGGCATTCTTCACATTTTTTTGTGAATTCCATTTAATCATGAACCATGGTTGGCCAGTAATATCCCGGTCACCGCACCCTTTCGTACAACTTTGGCCCTAGCTGATGAGCCCCACATATGCCACTGTGCATTTCGATCAGCATCTTTTTCCCTTCTTCTTCGGAGAGGCATCTAAACAATACTCCATCATATGACCTGTAATACAGGAGTCCTGACGCCTCGTTGAAGTAGAGTCGGAGGGCCTTCCTCTGATATTAACCTTTTCTTGGGTTGCCTCTGGGAGGATCCCATATTTCAGGAAGCTTGTGAATGGTTGCCTCCAATCTTCCTTTGCAGGGAGGATTCCAACTCTGGCGACGGTGGGATTACGGCCAACACAGTCCGCAATTGCCTCCCACGTTCCTAGGTCTGGCATCAATCTCTTTTCTTTGACGAGGATTTCACAACAAGTGCCTTCGGGCATGGCCATGGCGGCGGCGATACCACCCAAGGCATCAGCCTTCGCGTTTAAGCTCTGTGCGACATGCGCGATTATCACGTGTGAAAATCGTGACATCAAATCCTTTGCTCGTCGGTGATAGGGCATTATATCGGGTTTCCTTGCTTCATATTCCCCATTGATTTCGTTTACTACAAGCTTAGAATCCCCAAAAGATTCTAACCGCTTGACCCCTACTGCCAGTGCTATTTCCATCCCCATGATTATGGCCTGATATTTTGCAATGTTGTTAGAACGGTGTTTCATTATTGTGAATGCGTGGGGTATCAAATCGCCTTGGGGAGATATAAAGAGGATACCCACGCCTGATGTCCCCACTCCGTACTCAGTCGTGCGAGACGCTCTATCAAAGAACAGTTGCCAGTACACGTCTTGTGTCGTCAACACCTGCACAGAAGCGAAGGTCGTGTTCTGTATGGGTTTCGCAAGTTGGGATCCCTCGGGCAGCGAGTGTGCTGCTAAAAAGTCGGCCAGTGCCTGGCCTTTCGCAGCCTTCTGTGGGACATAATCGATGTCGAATTGGGAGAGCAACAATGCCCACTTAGCCATCCTAGGGTCGAGCAATCCTGCCTTGGTCATCAATACTTTGAACGGATTTAGCCGCAACACCAGCTGCGTCTGATGCATCAAAAGATAATGCCATAACTTGTTTAAAGCGAACATCACGGCTAAACATTCATTTTCTACCGGAGGGTAGTTATGCTCTGCCCCGATCATGACTCGATTGAGGTAGTAAAGGGCTACTTCTTGTCCGTCGTCGTTTTTTTAATCCAGTAGTGTGCCCACCGAATGGTCCAGTGCCTTGGTATACAGGATGAGATCTTTCTTTGGGATGGGCGCCATTAAGACCGGGGGTCGCGTGAGGTATTCCTTCAAATATTTGAAAGTTGCTTCGCAGTCGGAGTTCCATTCGAACGTGACGCCCTTCTTCTTAATTCCAGAGAATGGTTTGCATCTCCCTGCGAGATTGGATATGAACCTGCGTATATAGGCTAGCCTCCCCTATAGGCTTCTCAATTCCTTTATCGTTAATGGGCTGGGCATTTTCAGTATTGCCTCGACTTTGGCTAGGTCCAATTGTATTCCATTTTTTCGAATAATGAACCCCAAAAATTTTCCAAAAGTCACCCCGAAGAAGCATTTGAGTGGGTTCATCTTAGGGTTGTACTTTCTCAACTGTAGGAAGACCTCTTTAAGGTCGTTCAAATGATCGCTTCCCCGTCTGCTTTTTACTGCCAGATCGTCGGCATAACTCTCCACCGTTTTGTGTTGCAGATCTTTGAAGATTTTCATCATCGCCCTCTGATAAGTGGCACCTGCATTCTTGAGGCCAAACGGCATTACGGTGTAGCAATATATTCCCAACGGGGTCTTGAAAGATGTATGCTTTTCATCGGGCGGGTTCATCTTGATCTGGTTGTATCCTGAGAATCCATCCATAAACATCATCCTTTCGTATCCGCAGGAATTGTCAACCATTATCTCCATAATTGGTAATGGGAAGTCGTCTTTTGGGCAAGCTTTGTTCAAGTCTCTGAAGTCGATGCAGACCTGGATCGGGCCATTCTTCTTGGTTACTGGGACGATGTTGGCCAGCCACTCCGGGTGTTGTTCTTCTCTAATGAATTCGACTTTCAACATTTTATGGACCTCTGTTTCTATTTTCTCGATGTGATCCGAGGCAAATTTTCTCTACGGCTGCTTACGGGGATGAGATCCTGGCCATATATCCAAATGGTGAACTGCTATCGATGGATCTAATCCCGGCATCTCTTTGTAACTCCATGCGAAGACATCTTTGAATTCATTGAGTAGCCTTATGTAGGTGTCCTTTTCCTCACTATTCAGAGCACTGCTTACCAGGACCGGCCGCGGTTTCTCCGCATCTCCTAAGTTCACTTCATCCATCACGTCTTTGGTTGGTGGTTCTCTTTCCATTTCCTCTAACAGAGTTGTTTCTTCTGTTTCTACCATGTTACAAAGGTAGACTTTACTTCTTTTTTCCTTTCTGGGTTCAGTATACCTTCTTTCTTCTATCCTCTTTTTTGTGACGATGGTATCCTTTTTCAGTTCTCTCAGAGGGTTCCCTTTTGATGCATGCTCTTTTTCTTCATATAAAGCCGTCTCTGAACAGTAGACGTCCACCCCTTGAACGGCTTTCGGTCAGCGAATTGCCTCCGAACAGCAAGGTTGTCATCCACGTATTTAAAGCACTGATGTAGCGTTGACGGCACTATGTGATTTTCGTGGATCCAAGGTCTTCCCAGCAATAGGCTATAAGTAGTGCAGGCTTTGACCACGTAACAGTCTGGATGAGCGACTAGGTCACCGATCTGGCATTTGATTCTGATCTTCCCCAATGCTCTGCTTCCTTGACCATCGTACCCGTGAATGCTCACGCTGGTTTCCTTTAGAGAGCTCGGTGCCAGACCGACACGGTTCATTATTTAGATTGGCAGCACATTGACTACCGAACCTGGGTCGATTTGTATCCGGGACACCTTGGCTTCCTGTATGTATCCCGTGTAATAGAGGGGCCTGTCGTGCTTGCAATCACCCATCAGCATGTCATTCTGATCAAAGGTGATAGGGACGCTTTCTTTCAGTCAAGTCGCCAAGCAGTTGACACTTGTCGGGCCTGGTTCCCGCCTCTTTTGTTCCGACAGGACTTCCCATAGGGGCATCAAAACACCCTTATCCATTTTGATTAGGTCCAGTAAGGAGACTTTCACCGGGACCCGAAACAGATGGTCACTAGTGTCATATCGGAATCCTTCGTCCTGTGGGGGTGTCATTTCTTCACTATCATGAGGCTAACTGGTTTGCTTTGTCAGGCTTTTGGAGTAATCTTTGGCGAAGTCCTTTCCCGAGCGGGTATGGAACACCTCTTCTGCCTCTTCGGTATGTGTTTCGATGGCATAGCAGCGCCCACGTGAGACTTGGTGAGACCGCAGCGTTTCTCGGTTCTTGGCCATCATGCGGTGGTTAATTCTGGTGTTGGCTACTCCTAAAGTAAGCTAGATGGCATTCACAGCATGCGTTGGTCCACCTTCCTTAAATGTGAGAACCTGGTTATCGGCAAGGTCTTGAATGGCGTTCTAAGGGCGTTGCGGGCACTGGTGGGATGGCCCACAATTTGATGATATTTGTAATCATGGTATAAAAATCGACCGATACTAGTTCATATCGGCCGATATGAATCGATATCGGCCCATACCGGACCGATATCTCACTGACATATCGGTATCGGTGATACAAGGGAATAAATCCCCAAAATATCCGAGGATATCGGCCGAGATGAAGTTTATCTCGGCCTTACCGAGACCTGAAAATATCAGCCGAGATCATTTAAAAACGTCCCAAACCCTAATTTTTTTACCATTTTCCCCATCTTCATCTTCTTCGCCTCTCCTCTCATCTCCTTACTCCTTAGAGCAGCAGCCATACCTCCATCACACATTCACAGATCCCTCTTGCATATTTTCTTCAAGAAAATATTATTTAAGGTAAAAGAAAATCAACTTAAAGCATTTTATTATGTATTTATGTGTTTTTTATTTTTTATTTTTAGATGAAGCATAGAAATAATGAGAATGTCACTTGTGTTGTGTTCTTCACTTAGAACTAGAGGTGGCAATCGGGTCGGGTTGTACTAAACGGGTCGGACCCGTTTATTAAACGGGTTAACAGGTCTAACCCGCATCCGACCCGTTTATTAAATGGGTCAGAAACCATTTACCCGCACCCACCACAGGTCAACCCGACCCGACCCGCTTAACCCGCATAACCATTGCGGGTTATAGAGGTCAGGTCGACCCGCATAACCCACATCCATCTAGTAAATAAATCGACTCAACTATGGTTCCATGCTTGACCAAAACTGACTTTTAAGATCGAATTTAGTCTAATCTCATTTCAAGAATCATTTGATGCGCATTACCTTGCTTTCCATTAATAAAAAGCGTGGGGTTGAATTGGTTAAGGTCCATTTTTTTTTTAGCCTATGCATTAAAATAACCAAATTCAATTTTGGCTTAAATAAGCGGATTATGCAGGTTAAGCGGGTCAACCCTAACCCGACCCGCTTAATGGCGGGTCATGAATACTTGACCCGTGACCGACCCTGTCTACTAAACGGGTCGGGTTAAACGGGTAATACGCGGGTCGGGTTGGCGGGTCGGGTCATATTTTGCCACCTCTACTTAGAACTAAGTTAGATCTACATACTTTCATGCTAGATCTACTTATACACATGATTTTGAATTTTTTTTATTTTCAGATTTTAATATAGTATCTTCGTGGTCATGAATTTCACAACTTATTTGATGATTGAGTTAGTATTAAATGATGATTGATATGTTATCTTTCTTTTCTTGTATTTTACACTAATAAATTGTTCATGAGCATCAATAATAGTTGCATTATATGAAATACTGGAGAAGAAAGCGAACGGCGACACAAACAGGACTTATAACTTAAGGTGACCGAGATTTTGATTTATTGTTGTTACTAATGGAAAAAAATATTATTTTCCAGCATTTTCTAATATTCTGGATTTTTTGGATATTTTTTGGAAAAAAAAAATCACACCGCGACGACCGCGATGGACCGATATCCACGACCGATACCGATATCATATCGATTTTTCGGCCCGGCCGATACCGCGACCAAGACCAATATTTTAAACCATGTCTGTAATATTTAGGATCATGGACTCGCCCCACCTCCTCTGGCCTTTTGGGCGCAAGAGGTTAGATTTTTCCTTTTTTTAGGAGCTCTTCATAGATTCCTTCCATTTTTGGATCTTCGAAGTCATATTTTCTGGACCGGCTGGTTCCTGGTCCTTTTCTCTCACTAGCTGTTCTCCCATTTTCAAAGCTTTCTTTCTTTCTTTTCTAGTGATGGGTGGACCTTATCGCGAGGGAGTCCTTTCTTTTGTTCGGAGGAGCCATCAGGGGGTTCGGAATGAAAACCTCTTGGGTTCCACTTCTGTTTCTCCCTTTTAATCACCGCTTCTGCATTTGCGGCTACTTCAGATATCTGCACGAATGAGCTAGGCTTCACAGTTACAAAGTATTTTGGAACTCGGTTCTCAAGTTTTGTATGCAGATATCGAACACTGTCTTCTGATTAATTTCTCGACACTGCATGGAAAGGCTCCTCCATCGGTTGAGGAATGTCTCGACCGATTCGTCTTTCTCCTGATGCATCTCTAGCAGCACCTTGGATGTCACCGGTGGGGTCTCAACTTGGAACTGGATGGTGAAAATTGCCTAGAGGTCTTGGAATGACTGTATTGATCCTTCAGGGAGGCTTTCGAACCACCTGAACGCGTTGCCCACCAGTGTGCTGGCGAAAAGCATTTTTCGCTGAGCATCATTTTCGAGCAACCCTCCGGCTCTCATTGAGAAATGCCAGAGATGTTGCATTGCTGGTCTAGAGCCATCAAAAGTCGATATATCAGGCCTCCTATACTTTTGGGGGAACTGTGCATTCTCCATCCATTCTGGATAAGGTTTTCCCCGTACGGGGTGGTACCCACCCACTTCTACCATAATTCTATGTACCTCTGCCTGAACTTCTGCTTTTGACGCTATTGTTTTCGCCTCCACATTCTGTGATCCTCCGGCGCATTCGCCAGATTGTCGGGCAAAGAAAGGTTCGTCTTTCTACTCTAGAACCCGTTCCTTGGCGGGGGCTCCATCTGATCCAGCAGACACTTTGTCCAGATTATTTTTCTCCACCGCATTCTCCAGTTTCTCCTTTAGTTCGATTAGCATCGCCATTAGGTCACCTATTTGATTATCTTGTCTTTGTAGGTGGTAGTGGAGGGGTTCCTCCTGTTGGTATCTCCCTGGGTTGCTCTCGAGACTATCTTCCCTTTCTACGTCAACCATGCAGATATTAAAGGACTGCATTTCGACTGGGACGTCAGGGGTTTTCTCCAGGCCTCCTACGTGGGGTTTTGAATCTGACATTCTTTTGTTTCGGTACGTGATTCTTCCGAAACTTCCTTCTTCTACGTATCAACCGGGCTTCACTGTTTACTTCTTCGACGTCGGTGGTTTTGTTTCTGGGTTGGTGTTAGTCCCACATCCTCGGTCTTTTGTGCGAAACCACTTTCATCGGTGATTCTGCCTCTTTCTCTACTAGTTATCCCAGTGGACCCTCTCGTGATAAAAGGTCTGCTTGAATCTTGTTTACCCCGTAGGTGCGAGGTGAGCCAACTGATCTCATGTCGGGCAAGGCTCCTTTTAGATTGAACCCTAGGGACCCTTTTCCAATCCCGACCCGGACTGTTAGGTTCTTTGTCGATGCTTTCCTGGTTGTCCGAGTCGGATTCCCACGACTCGCGACCATGCTCATGCGTCTGCTCGCCTGCAGCCGTACATACCATGGCTTGGAGTGCGGTGAATGCATATGGCACTAGCACCGACATTTTTATAGTCATGGTTGACGGACCTTCCATCACTCCTGAGCATATTTGCTTGCTCGGCGGTCCCTTCTCTCGTGGTACTTCGGTCGAGGTCTCCCTGGCAATCAGGGTTCTCGCTCTGGGGGAGTCACTTGGATGAAGTATCATTTGATAGTGGGAATGACTAGGATCAGTTTTCTTGAAGACGGCTAGTCCCTTCCCTTGCGACACCTCGACCGATGTCCCCTTAGCAACTGGCATGATTGCCTTGCCGCCAGAGAGCGTCGGTCGAGTCATCGCTCGGTACCAGGAGTCGTAGGAGGCATGAGATTTTCTGTTATGGAGAGGGTGATTCATTGCACTCATCCTCTTTGATTTCTCTATGGTGTTAGAGGTAACTAACAACTGTAGCCCCGGATCCCCACTGGAGTCGCCAAAATATGTGAAACAAAAATTGAAGTATAAAGAACTGAAGTTGGAAAAAGGTGTGTGTGCATGGCAATTCTATTTCAACAACTAGAGATCCCGGGCATTACACTAAGCTTCTGGTTTGTCCTGTACGTGGATTGCCAGTACTCCTGTTTACAGAGAAATCACAGAGCATGGTCCTTATTTCTGGAGGGAAAGAAGGTCGTTAGGAACATCTTTTTCCCCTCTAGAAAAGGTTTCTCATACATGACGTTCATTTCTATTCTCTCCATTCTTTTTTTTTCTGCCCCTCGGGATCGGAGCCACATCTCCTTTTATAATTTCTTCCGCACGTGTCGTTCCCCCTGCTTTTGTTTAGGGATGAAGGCAGGTTCCCAGAGTTAGTTGCATCACCTGCCTTCCTCTCCTTACCTTAGGCAGTATTCCTAAAATAAGGCGCGATAGTCGAGGGACCTTCTCGATTTCCCTCTCTCTGCCCCTTTTCTTTTCCTCACAGACAAAGGCAGGGTTAGAAACCTACCTTCGCTAACTTCACGAAGGCGGGACTCTTCCTTTCCTTCCTTTTTTCCGACCCAACAGAGGTAGTGGGTCCTGACGACAGTTTATTTTTTGCCGTGCCTACATTACTTGCAACTTTTCTTGCAAGTTTTCTGGAGCTTCCACCTCAAGCTCCACCTGTTTACTGACACCGTCCTCAAGCTCCACCTGTCTATGACATTGTCTTTGGCAGGACATTATTTCCTTTCAGAGCTTTATGTAACCCATTTTGAACCGGCAAAGCATGCATCTTCATATGCCATAGACTGAAGTTATTTTTGCCGTTGAATTTATCGATTTCAAGTTTTGTAGCCATTGCAAAATTCAAAATCTCATACTTCATTGTGGGCTTCTCTTTATGACTTTTCTAAGACAATCTTTTATTGCACCTGTGTAGATCTCGTCACCATGAGCACGTAAGAAGAAACATATCTGAAATATTACTCCAGATGACTCCGATATCGTAGAAAGAAGTTTCTACGCTCTAATTAATCAAACCGCCTCATTGAGCACTGAACTGCCAATCTTCTTCCCTAATTGCGTAGATCTGCTCGCATCGAGTTTGTAGGTTCAAACGGTTCTATGATCGAACTCCGGATCGTCAAGATATCTTCAAAATAATTCCAGCCATTGATTGGGTCAAAGCGGTCTTTAACCGTACGGATCAGCTGACGTCACCCTTCTGAACGTTTGGGCTTCTATAATGCGGGTCAGGTTGACCCTACCTGATCCATAACACGACCTGGCCTGTCTGGAAGCGAAACAGAGCTGGGTCTTCTCTGCGAAGAGAGGCTGGATCCTCTTCTACGATTGTCTTCTTCGGTGCAAATCCGGCAATGATCGTCAGCCTTCTCCAGCGAGGATGGCGATCGGCGATGGCCAATCTCTTCTTTCTCCGATATCTACAAATCGCTGTTTTCACCGACCTCTGTAAGTCTCTCTGTGCGCAAGAACAATCCGAACTAGAGAATAGAAGTTTGATTCTGCCTCTTTCTTCTCTATCTTCGGTGAAGGCCGAATCCAAACAAGGATTCTCTGGTGATCTTGTGCAAACAGATATGGCCCACCGATCAGGTCTTCTGATCTCTGCAATTCCACAAGCACTCTGCAAATCCGATCGTGAAGTGGCCCACCACAGATCTCCCTTGCTCATTGTCTTCTCCGGGACCAACCACTTCTCCGATCGAACCCCTGTTCTGCTATTCCGATACAACAGCAGCCAATTCTCTGTCTTTTTGGGTCTTCTGCACAACAGCATTGATCAATCAAACACATCTATCAAACAAAGCCCACTTAGATTCGATTCTTCCAATCTCTGTGGTTTGATCCGTGCAACCCCAACCGTATGACTCTGATACCAATTTGTTGTGAGCTAGTAGGTCCTGAGAACAAACAAGATATCAAGCACACATCACATAAGAGAGAGAAAATTTACGTGGTTCAACTTTTGACCTACGTCCACAAGAGGAGATGGAGAAAATTTTCCACTATGCACTTTGGAGAAAGATTATCGAACAAAGCCTATTAGCATCTATATATGCTATCAACCCGATACCCTGGGACACCCATATTAGACCCACTATTAACCAGTAGACCAAAGACGGTGCAGGGGCTCGGTCAACCAAGATTACCAACCTATGCACTCAATACCACCGACTTCTATTGAGCCATACAAGTCAACAAATTCATTATTAGATCTCCAATTTTGTATTCATATTTGCAGTAACATGTCATTGTTATTCATTTTAAACACTTGCAAGTTCGTCGTGCGTGGCTCTTGTTAAACCTTGGTGCTGTTGGTATTGCCCCTGCTACCTTTGAGGAGGAGCCAACGCAGGCATTTAGGAGCCAAATGTAGGAGTTTGGTGTGCCGATGATGTCATGTAGACGTCAGGCTCTGCACCGGAGTGGCCGGACATACATTTTGGAGAGCGCAATGAATTCCTTTGGGTTTTATCTTGTATTTTCCTTGTTTGCCTTTATTTTAGGAAGTTGTAACCAAAACTTTATCTTTTGTTGTAAATATTTTAACTTTAATTGATATATGGGAATGCCATTTTGTGAGTCTAACTTTGATATTCATGTCTCATATTATTGTTTATGTCTATTAATGTTATGATTTGCTACAAGCTTCCGCTAAACTTACACTATCTTGTTGTGAGGTAAAGTGTAGTGACTTGTTGGATCATCACCGAGTGTTTCTCACAACCCAAAAAGACACAGATCATCCCTCAAGTTCTGAATGAGTGATTTAATTGAGAGAAATATTCTCTAGAGATTTATTGAAGAGTTGTGCTGCCAAGTACTCTAGAGAGCCAAGTTCTTCTGCATCCCTTGTAGAAGATCATCTTATTGCGTAGAAGATTTGAGGAGTCAAGCGCTGGATTGAGTCTGTTGCAATCAACGGTGTGAAGTCGTTGAAGCGTGAAGCGACACAAGGTAACTTCAGTCTTTAGATATGGGATATCTGGGGAGGAAATCTGAGTTTCTTGTAATTGCGAGATTCATAGTGTTTGATTTGATCCAGTTCGGATCGGTGGTTTTTCACCCGATTAGGGTTTTCCACCTTAAATTTGGTGTCCTTATGGTGTGTGCTTGTGATTTTATTTCTGCTGCGTAGATTATTATTTTTTGCACACTATTTGGTTGTTTTATTGAGTAGACCAATCTAGAGATCACGGACCCTAAACCTTCAATTGGTATTAAAGTAGGTTATACTAATTTGTTGTGTTTGATCATAAGAGATTTCTAGAATGATGTTCAATAGAGAAAGGACATCAACTTCTAAACCTCCTTTGTTTGATGGTTCTAATTATGCATATTGGAAGCTCATGAAATGTTAAATTGCTCCTCAAATATAACATCTTCTCGTCGTCACCAATGCAAACTAGATTTCCATTGTCCCATTCGAACTCCCCTTCAAAGTGGAATACAGTTAATATCTCATATTCACACATCCTATTGGGGTGGTAAAAGGAGAAACGGTTAATCATAGAATCGGGCATTGGTTTACAATATTTTCTCATCTAAGTTACATTATTGCTCACCTAAGCTTGTAGGGTAAAAGAACTCAAGGGCAAATGGCTTGATTTGGTAGGTTAAAAGATTACAATCAAGGATAAAATAATCAAAATTCAGTACAATGATTAAATTCATGGTGAATGAATACATATGGATTAAAGGGTATAAGAAGTTGTCTACTTTGGTAGGGTAAAGGAATTTAAGTAATTCTAATGTACATCCATGAACATAGTATTCCAGTACTTAGGAAGATGAAAGACCATTCTACATCCTAATCTTATTTCCTTCCATCTACTACTACCACCCTTGAAACCCTATTAAACATGAGAAGAGAAAACCATAAAAAAACTATAATACGCAAATGACAAGAAACTTTAGGAAACTAGAAGTTTAAGCAAGTTAAAATACGAAAATGAACTAAAACATGCATTTAATTTATATACATGAAGAGAACCAAATCCAATTGAGAAATCCAAAAATTGGATCCAATTGTTGGAAATGAACCTATTTTTTGGATGGTTATAATCACTAATAGTGCAACTGATTAGTTGGTTGCTTATGTGATACATATGCACACTATAACACTTGTATGTTTTGCTTATATGGTCCTATGGATTAGTTGTCCATATAGGAATATATTGGCTCTTTGCTATGGATTTAGAAATGCACTCAATTAATAGGTTATAGACTACTATAGTTCAAGATTCTTTTTTGAAAGATAGTTCAAGATTTATGGGTTGAATAATTGGAATTTTGAACTATATGGAGTATTGATTCTTGACTGGACTTGTTTTTCTCTAAAGCTTCCAACATTCAACTTCTGTATAATCAACTTAACCAAATACATTGATAATTAGTATCAATTTTTTCAATGTTTTAACTGTCCATCAAGTAAAAATCTAGGCCCTTAACAAAACCGATGCTTGACTTGGGTTTAGCCTGCTTTCAAGCATTAGACATGTCAATTGAAAATCAACTTCTATTGAAAATTACGTGACAATTGTACAGACAACCGTGAGCACTGACAAGTGAATAAAAAGTCTAAAATTAACCCCATCTAGAGCATATGACACTATTCATGGATGCCTACTGTAGCAAGGAATAGGTGGTGTGGTTTATGGCAACACAAAACTTAGGAAATTCAAGGAAACAAGGTATGACAACAATTCAAACTTCCGAAATATAGTGCATTCCAAATTCACAATAAGCCCATTAGTATGAGCAATGATACCATCCAAACTATTGACTAAAGATACTTTGTCAGGCTAAATTAGCAACAAAAGGAATTATAGCCATTCTTTCCTACATAGCCATTTTAGAGGCCTGAAAAGTGCACAAACACTTCCAAAAAACCTTGGCAAAGCTAGATATAGAGATGAAAAGAGCCTATACGTGGCAATTAGCATTTGTTTTTTAAGGAAAAAGAGAGCTGATAATTAACTACAATGAAGCATGTACATTAAAAAAAAAAAAAAACAGTAATACCATTTCATTAACTCCCAACTCCCAGTCTCCTCTAGCCTTCTCCATCTAAGATCACTTGCTAAATGAATAGATCATGATAAGTGCACCAATGTATAAGAATCCCAAGTGCTCAACAATTGAACTCATCAACAAAGGCTGCCCTCTACATTGAATGTAAACACGGCACTATGCCAAGTTCTGGTGGGCGTCGACTAACAATGAACTAGTAATATTTTAGAAGAATAAATGAAGTAGAACAAATTTACCTTGTTGCCTAAGAACCAATCCTTTATCTAATAAGAATGAGAGGAAAGCACAAAAAATAAGAAAAATCAGAAAATGAACATATCTGTTATTGAAGATTAATTTCATAAACTAGATTCAAGAAAGATCTATGAGAAATGGTAGCAAGGAACCCATGAAACGGAGATATGGGTAACAGAGAGAAGAGTGTTTCACGAAGAAGAAGAAGAAAATTTGATGGGTTTAAATACATGCAGTTGACGATATCGCCAACTTGAATAATTTCGTAAAAAAAAAAAGGTACGAATAACTAAATCGTGATTTTATTATTATTCTTCATCAAATCGATTAATTATACCAAAAGCTTAATTATTTGATAAAAATCTCATTAAATTTTGGATTCGGATTTTTTTTTTGTATTTATCTACATGCACCGATGGGGAGACCGGGCTGTGGCCCGGCTCCCCATGGGAGATGGGGAGCCGGGCCACAGCCCGGTCTCCCCATCGGTGCGTGTAGACTGTCTCTTTTTTTTTTCTCTGGGAAGAGGAAAATTACCATGAAACCGAAATTTTAACGGCCATGTTCACAATCGTACCCTTGGGCTTTGGCAGTCCTAATTGGTACCCTCGTATTTACAAAATATATACTAAACGCCGAGTTGGGCTGATAGTGATACCCAGGTCATCCGAGTCCGGCCGATTGCCTCCCCAATCACAAAACCTCTCTTGCCACATCTCTCTCTCATGTAGAAGACTCCTGTCCTCACTCCAAAACCACATTATCAACGGTCCAAACACCACATATCCTTCCTCCTCACAATCCAACGGTCCACATTCCCCCCCCCTTAAATCCCAGTCTGTCCACATACCATACCCCTCTCCCAAGCAGTACAAACTACAAACTACTAGAAATTAGGGTTTCGTTTTATTTTTCGCTCACTCTCTTCCGTTTTCTCTGGTTTTTTCCATCCTTGGTTTTCTTCTATTGTTCCAAGTCCTCCTTACAAACATGGGAAAGGGTCCAGGCCTCTACTCCGATATCGGCAAAAAGGCCAGAGGTGTTTGATTTCTCTTCTTCTTTCTTCATTTGATTTTCTTGTTATGATTTTTCCTCATCTTTGTTTGGTTCTTTAATAGATCTTCTCTACAAGGATTACCAGAGCGATCACAAGTTCACTCTCACCACCTACACATCCACTGGAGTAGTGAGTTCTTTGCTTGATTTCTTCTTTTCTATTTTTCTCCTTGTTATTATTCCTTTGTTTTATATTTGACACAAACAAACTTTTTGGTTCTCCTTTCATGGTTTCTGGGGTGGTTGTTTTCAGAGGAGAAAGTACTTTCCTGGAGTTCAGGAGTTAGAGAATCATTTCTTTTTGGAATCATTTCTTTTTAAAGAAGAGGTGGAAATGAATCCCACCCACCAAACAGGAGAAACTGAAACAGCAGGAATGGACGTCTTCTGTTTCCTAATGAAATAACTATGAGAAGAAAATGATGGGGAAAAGCAGGGCTGCAACTTGCCCTTTGGGTGACAGTTTTATGTGGCATTTTATTTCTTGGGTTGCTGTCATTTTCTGCTGAAAATGAAAACCGAGGACTGTTTTTTTTTTTTTTTTCCCTCCCTGTTGCTTCAGTTCTTATTGTTTTATGTGGTGAAATAATTTATAGGATGCAATGAGTTTCTACCGCTTGTCTAACATTGCAAAAATGATTCTCTACAAGTTGGGTCTAAATGTGATTTCTAAAATTAGTTTAGAGAATGCTTCTACTTGTGAACTGTGAGAATGTTAGCAGGGGGAAATGGAAAATTATTCTCCGTTAGAAAGCTTTTATATGTGAAAATGGTCCACTTAACTGTACCCTTGTGGTTTTTCATTTTTGAATGGTTGGAATATTTTTTTGAATGGTTATTGGGTTATATTTTCAATTTCATATTGCATTGTGAAGAATCCTTTAATTTTATGTACTGAAAATTGTTTTCCTTTTGCCTTTATGAATGCTTTAATTGGTGTTTCATGTTTGTACTAAAGCTTAGCCTGCTTAGGGCCTATTTGGAAACTCTTGTCTGTTTGAAATAGAGCTGATTCAATTAGATTTGTTTGAAGTAGAGCTGTTTGCTTTTACAAATATACTGTTTGGTATGCCTAATTCAATTAAGAAATGCAAACTTATCATATATATATATAAGTTATTTGCAAATTTGTCATATAGTAAAAGTAGTACAAGCAAATTTGTCATATAAGAAAAGTAGTACAAGCAAACTTGTCGTGCAGTAGAAGTTAAAGAGGTAAACTTGTCAAATGAAACAACAAAGTCTTTTTCTGTTTGATTGATTTAGATGTTGATTGCCTGTTTAAAATTTATCATTTTATTACTATTTGAGACATAGGCAATATGATGCGGGCACTAGGGTTAGGGCTTGCATAGAAAAGTGCCAGAACACGATGGTGCCCGCTAGACACTATAGCATGTCTCTGCAGTGACTATAACAAGCACAAAGACGCACCGCACCTCAAAGGGATAGAAAACCCACCGATATTATTCCAATAATAAAAAGCATGAGATATAAGTCTCTTACAATGCATATAAATAGGAAAAGAAATCTTAGAGGTTAAGTGTCCCAATCAAACTAGGAAAGAGGTGCAAAATTAAAAACTATAGAATAAAATTAGAAATCTAACAACAAATAATTATGGAAAAAAAAAACTCCTAAACTATTTTGGGTGGTCCCACACGTGGGCCACAGCCTTCTTGCAATGACCCATCAGATTGCATCACAAAATATCCTAAAGCAATTTTAGTTGGAGATTCATTGCAGCCTTCCCAAATAGTCTAATGCTCAAACATTTGTTTCACTCAATTTTAGGCAATGTTTGTTTTTAAAGAGATATAGTAAATTATGTGGGAAACTCTTAGCCACCAAAATTTTTAATTTACCATATTTGGTTGGTCAGGACAAGTGAGAAAGTCTATTTTCAGCCACCAAAAGTTTTACTTTTTACTTTTCTAGTCCCCAAAAAACTTAACCCCATAAAAGATAAGTACAGTGGTTACGTTATGTCGTTACCACTTGTTTACTTCCTTTGTTTTTTGCGTACTTACACACACACACTCTCATGCTACTCAAAGTCCCTATCCAACAGACCTAGGGGTCGATCTCTATTTGTATTTGTGGATTGCAAGATGCCTCACCACTTGGGCTACAAGTGGATTGGCGCTTGTTAACTTCTCATCTCACTTCAGATTATTTACCTTATGAAAACAAGTGCACTTCTACTTTACTGAAAAGTATCTTTTGTATTTAATCATTATCTTTTCTACTGATTTGATATTTACTTTATCTTACTTTACCGTTGCATAAAACAAAAATGCAATAATAGATCGGTACTTGGATAAGGTGATAGTCTACTTAAAAAAATGTTTTATTAGAGAATCAATTTCTCGCACATATGGCTTTGCGTTATTGAGGAGAAATTTGTTCTGCAAAAAGTTACATCTACATGGCAAAGTGATTCCAAAAATAGGAAAAAAAAAAAAACCAAAGCATGATTTTTCTCTAGTGATCCCACTCCCCTCATTTCTAAGTGATGCTATCTTTTTTACTATTTTGTCTTTTGCTACCTCCTGTTAGGATGTGATTATACTCAATTTTTTGTAATAAATGCTGAACACTAGAACAAATCATGTCATCAGAGAAAGAAAAGGGAAAGGGGAGAAGCGAATATCATTATTTGCTGTGATGTTATCTTTCTATGTTTGATAAGCAAGCCCACTTTCTTCTAATTTCTTACACAATCCATTTTTGAGAGAGAGAGAGAGAGAGAGAGAGAGAGAGAGAGAGAGAGAGAGAGAGAGAGAGAGAGAGAGAGAGAGAGAGAGAGAGAGAGTTGGGGGCTACAAGTGGATTGGCACTTGTTAACTTCTCATCTTACTTCAGATTACTTTACCAAATGAAAACAAATGCATTTTTTCTTTACCAAAAGGTATATTTCACCTTTATCTAACCATTACCTTTTTCTAGTGATGACATTTACTTACCTTACTTTATCGGTGAATAAAACAAACATTGCAAGGTGCTTAGTGTTGCAACCACAAGGTTGTAGGTTTGAGTCACACCACAATTCAACAAAAAGAAGTGTATAATCGCACACTATATTAGTATATTTGATGCTTTCAATGTTGTCATCTTAGATTATATGGTTATGGACTCTTTTCTGGCTATTTTGTAACTTTTCTGGCTATTTTGTAAGCCTTTATTTCCTTTTCATGGGTTGTTAGCTTTCCCAGCTTTAGGGTCTTTTGGGCTTTGTTCCTGAAGCTGCTCCTCAATTATCCCCCATTTGAGAGGGACATGTGATTGGTAGCTTCCTCTGCATTCGTCGTACCTTGTTCATTCTCTTTTGAAGTATTTATCTCTTATCTTCCAAAAAAACAAAAAGGGGTAAATTCTTAGGATGAGACGAGCAAGCGAATAACATAAGTCAGGAATAGCATGAACTACATACCTACTTCCATGGTTTAATTTACATCCCTATAAAAACAGAGAAAAGATATGTGTGTGTAGAATTTATTTATTTATATAGTGTTTTGTTTGATAACAATGCTTGTACAACACCAGTGACATCTCTGGTTATGTAAGAGTAGAAGATGATTATTGTATGAATAGATTGATTGTTACTTACCATTCAAAAAAAAAAAAAAAAACACTAAAAAGATTGTTTGTTACTCATTTAATTCTAACCAAATTATTCATTAACATTATTGGTAACTTAGGTTCAATATATAATCAACAACAGAGGGAAAAAAGGAATAACAATATAGGACTTGGAAAGAAGAAAAAGCATGCCCCATAAACACTCTTTAGATTGAGCTTGCTCCTCCCCATAAAAACTGAGAATGAAACAGAAAGGAGAGAAGTCAGATGATGAAGATCTTTCTTGTTCTTTCTCAAGATAGACTACCTCTTTATGTATATATTATCTAGATGTTGGGCATGGCATTGGTTCTCATTCTCCTTGTCACTACCTGGGATTTAAATCGCATTGCCGGTCTTCTTGACAGTGGGGACAGAGGAGTCTGCTGATTGTGCTGAATTGATACAGGCCTGTTGGGTCTTAAAAAACCACAAAAAGAAAATTTCAAAAAATCAAAATGAATAAATAGATAATAGAAAAAATGCTAAAAAATGTGTAATTTGATGATGTAATTTATATCTTAGACCAATTACAAAGATATCTAGTTTTTCTCAATGCTAGTGCGATGTTCATCACTTATTTTAGCTAATAGAACAATCACTTAACACATAGAAAGCCCCAAAATTACCAATATAATAACTTTTTATATGACTTAACACTCATAGTAACAGTAAATAAAGGGTGAGGGCTTGGGGCCATGGGGGCAGCTAAATATTCAATACCATATTGAGTTTCAAGTTGTAATTGAAACAGGTTGATGTCATCTAGAATCTCTTTTTTGACGAGCCATTGTAGGAACTCTGGTTCTATATCCATCCACTTGAGATTATTGCCATAACAACTTATTTGTCCTAGGGACATATAGAAGAGATCAATATTTGGATTTTGCCCATTGGTGAACTGCCTTGAGGGAACAGATTTCCAATCTGTTGTTAAAATTTTATGCGCTAGGTGGGACATTGAAGTGGCCATTGCTGCTAATTTGAACATTGTGATCTGATCATTTTTAACTCCCTTGTCATACCATTAGGTAAATGGTGGTATTTTCTTATCATTTTTTCCACAGTTAACTTTTACTGTGAGAATTGCTGATTATTTAATACATAAAAAGCCTCAAAATTACAAATATATAATAGCTGTATATATAACTTAACACTCATAGTAACATTAAAATATAGGTGAGGGCTTGGGGCCATGGGGCAGCTAATTCTTGAGTTTCAAGATGGCTCGATCCTATCTTCATCATATTACTGTTATCTCCAATCTTTATTAGGTGAGAAATTCAATGTTTAAAATACCTAATATTATCAAACAACTCCAGCTTCGTCTTCTCACTGATAAATCTCATGCAGCATTGATAGTCAATCTTGTGCTGTTCACCATCATACTAATATTTTGCTTCTCAGTCCCTTTATCCACATTGTCGAGTAAGCATGTGTTTTGGGTACCATAATAGTGCTTGTCTCTTTCATTTCAATGTTCAAACTGAAGAAAAATGAAAATTTTGAGTACCATTTTTTATTTTTTGGTTCAGTTATTATGTAACTCAGTCCTTGCCAGTTCATACAATTCCCATACCAGACAGTGCAGTCTATTCCAGTCTCGTGATGGTCTCATGCTGATTGTGCCGGTCTCATACCAGTCAGTGACTCAGTGTTGGTCTGACTGAGGCGGTTCCCACTTGGTTGGGTGGCCTTCTTTGGGATTCTGGTCCCTGAATTGTACCAGTCCTGACCGAGTCTACATGGTGCTGGATGGAATTTCAAACCATGATCACCACCCTCTTTGACAGGTGGCACTTGGCAGACAGATGGTGTGGCCTTGGCACCTACTCATGCAAAAAAATGGGGCTGAAGGCTTTTCTTTGAGTTGGAATCGCACCTCTTTCACTTGTTTTATCTCATGAGCTCCATCCATTTTTTCTTACAGTAGCCCACCCATCTATATTATTAAGATTCATCACTTGAGAACATTTAGAGAAACTTTAATCATAGGAGTAAAGCACTGCATAACCATGCCCTATCATCCTATCCAGAAGCGTCCTGTACAGTGATGACGGTCAAACTATTGGATATGAAGTTTTCGATCCTGTTTGTTCTTTCTGATATGTGGCATGTGATTACTATGCTCTTGGCCGATCGTGCATCACATTAAATCGTGGCCTACAACAAGTTGTTGGCTGAATTCAGTCTGTTGAAAACATCTGGGAAGTCAAAATGATCGACTCTTAAACTCATACAACAGTCCCCCCTTCACAACACTCTTCCAAGCAAGTCTGAAAACCATTTCCCTTCAGTTTTCCATAAAATAAAGTGGTGTTTTTCAATAATTTAAATTCCTAAACAACGTTCTCAATTTAATTGTCATTTTTCTTTAGAGGTTTCTTGATGGCGTATCTTAATGAAACTGTGTCATGTGGATATTATTCCTGTTAATCAGTCGTATTTTTATATGTTCTCTCTACTTTTTATATGATATAGGTGGATTCTTTTTTTCTATTTCTTGGTGGTTTTTATAATGGCATGCCTTCTTGATTTATCAGATTTTGACGTTTCTTTATTATTATTATTTTTTCCTTTTTGCTGCAGGCTATTACTTCAACGGGTATAAAGAAAGGTGATTTGTTTTTGGCCGACATCAATACTCAGCTGAAGAACAAGAACATCACGACTGACATCAAAGTAGACACAAACTCTAATGTAAGTAATCCATTTCGATAGCTCCTTTGGCCTCTTATGCTAGCTAGCTAGCCAATAGTTATTTGTTTTCTTACTCACTTGAGAGCTTTTTTTTTTGGTGAACTTTCTTCTTGTTTGAAAGATATCCCGTCCGTGTTTATTCCATTATCTGTCAATATAAGAAGAATTTATTTACTAGATGTCTTTTGACCATTAAATTATCAATGCCATGCAGCACCACCACCACCACCATCACAATCACATAATCAAAGCCTTGTTCCAACTATGTTGGGGTCAGCTATATGAATTCTGTTTTGCCATTTCAGTCAATCTTGGGCCATCTCCTTAGATTGGTTGCACTTCTTCAGATCTATCTTTACTACTTCCATCCATGCCGTCTTTGGCCTATTTCGTTGAGGGTCATCAACCTGCACTGAGAAACTTTTCCTTATTGGCACTATTTTGGAAGAAACGTAGTCTCTTCCAATTTTATATTTTTGGTTGCATCTTAGTGTAGATGCATACCAAGTATATGACGAAATGTTTATTGGTTGCCAAGGTAACATAGCATGCATGCTTACTATGCCTTCAATTTAAATTTTCATGGTCCCGACTATAATTGCAAATATTTCTACATGATATAAAACTTAACTTCACACTCAATTTTTTTGAAGTCATCTGCACTTCCTACCATTCCTAAATCATTTTGTTGACACTTACATTTTGTTTTTCAGCTTTTTACAACCATCACAGTTGATGAACCTGCACCTGGGCTTAAGACAATTTTTAGCTTCATTGTTCCTGACCAAAGGTCTGGCAAGGTGAGGGGTCTTACTTTGCGCATTTGTTTTGAAGTTACGACATTGTTGTCATGGTGAGAAAAAAAAGAGAAGAGAATGTTGTAGTCATGTGCTTCTACTTTTGTTGTCTTGTGAATTCAATTAAACGTGTTCGTTTGCTCTTTCTTTTCTTGTGTGATGCATAAAGGTTCCCCGAGTCTAATTACATTATGAATGTCATTGGCTAAATTCTTTCTTTTGTTTTTAAGTGAACCTTTCACTGTTTATAAAATGACAATTCACTGACTCATGTTTTGGAAGCTTTAATTAGGTTATTGTCGGCATATTCTTTATTTGTATGACCACTTTACATTTTTGGGGTTTTCTGGATTTGAATCATGTATTTTAAATCTTTAACTAAAAAAAAAAGTATTGTAAATCAAATGTCTGATAAGCCCTTGGCTGATTTTATGGTTTTGAGCTATGTTTTCCAACAACAGAGAGATTTATTTCCTCATTAAAATATTGGGAAAAGTTTATCATGTTTTGTTTTACATGGTGTTACTGTTTGGCCAATAAACAAATGTTGTTTCTGATGCGATTGCTTGCAGTTTCTTACCCATATTGTGTTGGATGCATTATGTTTTTAAATGATTCTTCTGTAGTTTTTAACCCTGCACGTTTTTGTCATATTTTAAAAGGAGCAGTTTTTTTAAGGAATATTACGCCTCTTCAGGACTTGCTAAAGCCTAAACATAATTTTATGCTTCTCATAGTAGAGGAACAAAGGAGAGCCATTGCTTGATTGATTCTCGAGGGAAGGATTTGTCAATACTTGTTCCAGATTTAAAATGAATTGGATCATAATTCGTTTTTACAAAGTTGGATTACGTCAGCCTTGCTAAGTTGGGTATGCTATGCCATTAAATTCGATCTTATCTTTGCCCGTTTGATTTGGTAGAATGCAAAATTTGGTTACTGTAGCATTCCCAACCAAATGAGACTTTGGTCAGTGTTCTTTCTGTGCTGGGATTCGTAGATTTCTTGGAGATCATAGCAAATGCTCAAGTTGCATCTTCAGGAATTGCTAAAGCTTAAACAGAATTTTATGATTCTCATAGTAGATGAACAAAGGAGTGCCACTGCTTGATTGATTCTTGAGGGAACGATTGTCAGTACTTGTTCGAGATTTAAAATGAATTGGATCATATTTCAGATTTACAAAGCTGGATTATATCAGTCTTGCTAACTTGGGTATGCTATGCCATTAAATTTGATCCTATCTTTGCCATTTTGATTTGGTAGAAATAAAAATTTGGTTACTGTAGCATTCCCTACCAAATGAGACTTTGGTTAGTGTTCTTTCTGTACTGGGATTCTTAGATTTCTTGGAGATCATATCAAATGCTTCTTTTATTTGCCTTGTGCTGCTTATACATGGGAATGAGTTAGAAACTGGGATGTGGAGGTAGATTTTAGATTGGGTTGGCATAGTGGATGTGGGATATGTAGTTGCTTAGACTTATGTTCCGCATATGCAAATACAGTGGATTTTTTTTCTAAAAACATGAGTGCCAACTGGCGAAGGCTTCTCCCACAAGAGAAGTCTTTGGCATCGGTTTCTTAATGATGTTATTGTCTTTACTAAACTTAATACTAAAGTTCTTTTAGAACAAGGATTCCTTTGATAGATTGTTTTAGGACAGGCTGCAACTTGCAAGTTTGTAATCTGAAGAAATTTGTAATTGCAGAAAATTTAAGACATAGGCTGAAATACAGTGAATTTTTTTTCTGAGAACATGAGTGCCAACCGGCGAAGGCTTCTCCCACAAGAGAAGTCTTTGGCATTGGTTTCTTAATGATGTATATTGGTTATTGTCTTTCATAAACTGAATACTAATGATCTTTTAGAACAAGGATTCCTTTGATAGATTGTTTTAGGACATGGGCTGCAACTTGCAAGTTTGTAATCTGAATAAATTTGTAATTGCAGAAAATTTGGGATCCAACTAGAGATGTCAAATGGGTGTGCCGGGCCGGCCAGTCAACGGGCCGTGGCACGGCACGGCCCGTGCTGGGCCGAGCTGTGCTGGCCCGTTTGGCACGGCTCGCCAAGCCCGCTTGGCAAATGGGCTGGCCCCTGCGACCCGCCAGGATCGGCCCGCTAGGCACGGCCCGCCTAAAAATGGCTATTTTTTAAAAAATATTTGCCCATTTTAAGCGCCCCCCCCACCCCCCCCCCCCCCCCCCCCCCCCCCCCCCCCCCAACATCATTAAATGGTCATATGAGGGGTATTTTGTATCTTTTTCAATTTTACAAAGTCTATAAATACTCTAAAAAGGAGAAAAATTAGACAACATCTAAAAATGAAATGGGTACATTAAATGCTTTTTTAATGATTTAAAAATTTTAAAAATGAAATTTGAATTTGATTTTAAACAATTTGCATTCCTTTGAACCAACTAAAAGTCTTAAAGGGGCTCCAATTTCGGAATTAACTATTTAATGCAACTTTTCATGTATTGGTTAATCTAATAGTGTACATTAATCAGTTGAAATTAACTTGGAATGCTAACTATTCAATGGAAAGTGTGCAATTGTATCAATAAAAAGTAGGCCACATATAAGTGAAAATCATCTTGATGAAAAGTCTCATGTATCACATGTGATCAGTTCTCTTACAAATTTACAGATATTTAGATCATATAGGATTTATAAATATGATAATAAATTTCGGGATAGGATTTATTACTTTTTTATACTGAGAATCAACTTGATAGTGGAAAAAACCTAGGTTGAGTTGAAACTTGAGGATATCCCATAAATATTATTGATGTTTGTCTTAATGATTGTGAATTTAATAGGTGGGGTCTATCGTAGTGTTTTCCACCTTTTACATAATTCACGATTTATTACGAGTCCCCGCTAGGGGGTGTCACGGGTCGAAAAACCCGACCCGCACCGTCTAAAATTTTGTGGGTGAAAATACCCACCGAACTCGACCCGTTTTGTCACGGGTCCACTGGCGTCCCGGGTTCACAGGGTCGCGGGTCACGGGTTCGCGGGTCGGGTCCGGGTCTTTTTTTTTTTTTTTTTTCCTGTAGAAGCCCAAATGTTTATGCAAAACAACTTCGCTTAATTGTTAGCGAACTAAAGGGATTATATGTAATTCTGTAAAATAAAAAAAGTGGTGGCGGTTGTTTGCTGGCCTTCTTTGTCCCATGGGTCGGGTCTACACAAAAACAAACTAGTTTCGGGGGGACTCGGGGACAAAGCACGTCTCAATTTCAACTAGTAATTGCACTCTCATCTTGACCATTTAATTCACTGGTACCAATTAAATGATTAAATACAATCAACAAGATATTCAAGATTAACAAATCTAAACAAACTTATGTCAAATAGATGTAATAACTAATAAGGCTTCAAACGTACCATGTTTTTCATGTGAGATCACCTTAATCTGTTGATAGGAATAAAATAAATGTTCCTCGCACTAAATATTATAGTATACATGGGCCTTGAGTTCATAGACATGAGACCAATATAATAACTCAAATATTTAGAAATTGGTCGGTGAACTACATCTAAGAGAAATTAAAACCACATCTTGACAAATATCTCTTGGATTTTTATCCTTGGTAAAAAAAAAAAAAAAAAAAAAAAAAAAAAAAAAAAAAAAGAAAAAACGGGTTCACGGGTCACCCGCCAACCCGACCCGTTACCCGTACCAATGGTCACGGGTCGGGTCGGGTCGGGTTGAGCACAAAAAATGTGTGTGGAGTGACCCACCCATTGACCCACGGGTCGGGTCGGGTTGAGCACAAAAAATGTGTGCTGAGTGAGAAAGGGTAGAGTGCTGATCGGATGTTCCGAGTTCTTAGGAGAAGAGAAATTAGGTAATGTGTTTGGCAAATGTTAAATGCCATCTCAAATTTTAAATTTCTGGAACAATTTTCGGAATCACTGCTCGCTAGTAGAATTACGAAACAACTTGATTTCGTTGTTTTTTTTTTTCTCAAAGAATCGATGGCAGCCGCTAGAAGGGAATCATACCCCATTATGGACATAATGAAACGATGCCAAACAGGCCCTAAGTTTATCCTATCCCCATTTGTCAAAGGAAAAACTGCCATCTCTGCCATTCGCAATAGAGTAGGGACCAGCTAGGCCAGAGAAGTAAATGATGGAAGATACTGTGTTTTCTTGAATGATGCCTGCTGCTCCAGTGAAGCTTGGATTTGAGCCATGCTACCATCAAAATTGATGGGTGGAGGGAGAAAAAGAGGGAGAGAGACTTTTTCTCCTTTGCTTTTGTGTCAGAGGAGAAAAAATTTGAGTAAATTTGTCTTATGTTTTTGCCCCTCATTTTTGTTTTACTTTCACAAGAGATGGAGAAATTCTCCAAGTAATGAAGGGTATTTTTGTCTATGGCTTTCATCCAAAAAGATAAGAATGGAGTCCCGTGTCCATCTCCTTAGCAAGTCCGAATTCTATGGATATCCATCTCATAGGGAACATGACTACAGGGAATGGAAATATATTCCCCCCTCCAAAAAAAAAAAAAAAAAACATGAAAACATATTTCATAGGACTTCTCCAAAGTTTACTCCAATAGAAGATGGTCCCACCTTAGGTTGTGCATATCATTAGTAATGTAATTAACGCATAAAACTAAGAAAAATAAAAAAGCTTGGCACTTGAGAAAATCCAAATCCCACCGAAAATACCCTCTTTTCTATGAAAAATATTAACTCCTATAAGCCCACTGTCAAATCCATATACAATATTTAAGTTTGTTTTTATTTAGAGGAATTTACCCGAAAAATCACCTTAGATGGCCACTAACCAAAAAAGGCCCCCATAGTTTTAATGAAATAAAACTGGTGGTCTTGCCAAAATTTTCTTTTTTCTTTTATCCTTTTTCATCGAGTGTCGATGTTGTCGCTCAATATTGAGACGGAGAGACGATATCGTCGCTTGTTCTCTATATAAAACCCATTGAACGCTACTTTTTCTCCTACTGTTTTCCTCTATGATTTCTGGTTTCCTGTACGTGCTTGCAATGATAAAAATAGCGGTTGCGGCGAGCGTAGCGGCCAGTGGCCAAAACGCTTCGTAGCGGGTGATATGTAGCGGTTGTGGCGATACGTAGCGGTGTAAATTTTTTGAATTGGACAAATTTTTTTGAATCTTGTATAACAACCAATCTTGTATATTTTTAATAATTTGAGACCATAAATGGTAAAGACAACTTTATGAAAGGCTGTTGAGGAGAAGAAATAGGAAAAATAATGTTTAAAATTAAAATTGCTTGCCTCTACTAGGCTTGAACCTGTAGCGCCACTATTTTCAAAATAGCGTAGCGGCGCCGACCGCTATGGCCTAGGAAGCATGGACACTTCTCCGGGGCCGAAGTGTCGGTGTCCGACACATGTCGGACACGAACACGCTCCGACACGTGTCGGACATGCAAAAAAGAGTATCCCTTTTTTTTTTAAATATTTTATATTTCGGACACGTCCCGGACACCTTTTGCCTTTTTTAAATGGAAAAAAATAAAGTTATAAAAAAAAAGAAAAGAAAAGCAAATAGGGTTTTTTTTGCAAAAGGTCATAACTTAAAAGGGGTCAGCCAGCCAGCCCTAATTTCATTCAAGCTCTTCCAGCGAAAGAGAACTCTTCCAGGCTTCCTTCGAAAGAGAACGAAGCAGAAAGCAAAGATCTGGAAAAAGAAGAAGGAGAAGGAGAAGGGAGAAGGAAAAGGAGAACTTCCAGGTACCTTTTTTTTTTTCCGCACTTTCTTCCCGTTTGTATCTGTCGACTGGGGTTGTGGGACCCCATGGCCCACTTGATGAGGGATCGGGACCATGGATCTGAAGGAGGACCCATGGTCGACCACTGTAGCACTGGACCCATGTGCAGTGGGTCCCGATTGGCTAACCAATTTGTCTCATCAGATCTAGAGGCGGAAGACCCTTTTTTCTGTTTGTTTTGAGACTGGGAGTAGGGGAACTATTTGATCAATGATCAGATCCAAGGTTCTGCAGGCACACCCTTGGGCAACCCTATGTAGTAGGTCAGATCATGGTTTAGGCCAGTGGGGTCCACTGCCTCCCAGGCTTGTGCTACCGTGTTCCGTGCGATTGTTCTTTTGCTGTTTACATGAATCTAGAAAATCTGTTTTTGCTGTTTATATATCAAATCTGTTCTTTATATCAAATAAATTTTTTTTTTTTATTTATCAGCTTTGCTTCTTCACCTCTGCATGACAATTTGGAATTTAGGAATATGAGTTCCACTCCTGGCTCTAGTTCACACCCCTCCAATGAAGAAGATACAAATATGCCTCTGTGGAAATATGTAACCAAGTTTGATAAAATTAATGAAGGAGGGGGAAATATTACTTGGCAGTGTAATTTTTGCAATCAGATAAAAAAGAGATCATACACAAGGGTCAAGGCTCACTAGTTAAAATTGCCTGGCTGTGGGATTGCTGCATGTTCACGCATTACAACAAAAGATATTTCTGAAATGCAAAAATTAGAGGAAGAAGTAAACTTAAGGATGAAGGCCAATGCACCAAAACAAGTACCTTTGCCTGTTCCTAATGTTTCAGTGTCTTGTAATTCTCTGAGTATGAATAGTATTATGCACAGAGGGTTTGACTCAAAGAAGAGA
The DNA here is from genome assembly GCA_012931725.1 of Litsea cubeba. NCBI lineage: Eukaryota > Viridiplantae > Streptophyta > Magnoliopsida > Laurales > Lauraceae > Litsea > Litsea cubeba. The sequence continues at coordinate 100,981,315 of CM022946.1, read as the reverse complement.
AAGACAAGTGGAAGTGGGAGTTCAAATCCAATTGAGAAGGCATTTAATATAGGAGCTCGTGATCAATTACATGCCGAGATTGCTAGGATGTTTTATTCTGCAGGTTTACCATTTCACTTAGCACGAAACCGATATTTGTGAATGCCTTCACTTTCGCTGCCAACAGTCCACTTACTGGTTATGTGCCTCCAGGGTACAATATGTTGAGGACGAGTTTACTCCAAAGAGAGAAGGCAAACATTGAAAGATTATTGCAACCTATTAAAGGCACGTGGAGGGAAAATGGTGTCAGCATTGTGAGTGATGGGTGGAGTGACTCACAAAGGAGGCCATTAATCAATTTCATGGCTATTACAGACAGTGTGCCTATGTTTCTTAAAGCTGTTGATTGTTCCGGTGAAACAAAAGACAAATATTTCATTGCTAATTTGATGAAGGTCATTAATGATGTTGGGCATGAAAATATAGTTCAAGTGATTACTGACAATGCTCCAAATTGTAAGGGTGCGGGGCAAATCATTGAATCACAATTTCCAAACATTATTTGGACACCATGTGTGGTCCACACCCTCAATCTTGCTTTGAAGAACATTTGTGCAGCAAAAAATGTTGAGAACAACCAATTGGCATATAGCGAATGTAGTTGGATATTAGACATTGTTGGTGATGTTATGCACAGTAAAGCATTTTATCATGAATCACTCTGAGGTTGGCCATGTTCAATGAGTTTGTTACTTTGAAATTGTTTTATGTGGCAGACACCCGCTTTGCTTCAGCGATTGTCACGCTTAAGAGATTCAAACTCATAAAGCGGGGTCTTCAAGCTATGGTTATAAGTGACAAATGGTCTTGTTATCGAGAAGATGATGTGGGGATGGCAAGATTTGTAAAAGAAAAGTTGTTAGACGACATTTGGTGGGATTCCATTGATTACATTCTTTCCTTCACATCGCCTATTTATGATATGCTTAGACTCTGTGATACAGACAAACCTTGTCTTCACTTGGTGTATGACATGTGGGATACAATGATTGAAAAAGTGAAGACCACAATATTTAGGCATGAAGGGAAGCGGCATGATGAGTCATCTGGATTTTATGATGTGGTACACCAAATACTTGTTGATCGTTGGAACAAAAACAATACCCCACTCCATTGCTTGGCACATTTATTGAATCCCAGGTGAATTACTTTCTTTTATTCTTACATCGTAATACACATTTTTTTTATTATTAAGTAAATTTGAAATCCTTCTTTCTTTGTGAAAGGTATTATAGCGACGAATGGCTTCATGAAGACCCGAGTTGAGTTCCTCCACATAAAGATGTGGAGGTTTCTAGAGAGAGAAAGAAATGTCTTGTAAAATACTTCCCCACTTCCGAGGAGCGCGCAATGGTTATTACGGAGTATGCCAAATTTTCGTGTAGAATGGGGGAATTTGGGGAGTATGATTCTTTATATGATCGATATCATGTGGATCCAATGAGTTGGTGGGCCAACCATGGCTCATGTGCACCCATGCTTCAAAGCTTAGCTTTTAAGCTACTTCTGCAGCCTTCTTCTTCATCATGTTGTGAGAGGAATTGGAGTATTTACTCCTTTGTGCACTCCGTGAGAAGGAACAGGATGACGCCAAAACGTGCTGAAGACTTGGTTTTTATTCATAGCAGTCTACGTCTTTTATCAAGAAAAACCCCACAATATATGCAAGGTGAGACTAAGATGTGGGATATTGCAGGAGATGCACATGATTCCTTCGAGGATGTTGGGGTGCTTGAGGTTGCTAATCTCTCACTTGATGAGCCAGAGTTGGAGACCTTGGTCTTTACAGATGATGTTGATCATGATCAAATTGATGGTGATGATGAGGCAATTGAAGTTGCATCAATTGAGTAAACTTTAGATGGAAATTGACTTCTATTTGTATATTTGGAATGGAGGGGAAATTGGTGTTCCTCCCTTTTCTTTGTATGGGTTTTATGGAACTATGGATATTTCATGTTTAATGATTATTAATTATGTTTCAATTTTGTATTGCTATTTGATAATTTGATATGTTTGTTAGTTGGTACGGTGGTACTTGAATTTTTATTTATTTGATTGCTAAATTGATTACAAAGTTAAAATGATAGTATCTTTTAGTATATATGATTAGATATATTATTATTATTAATTACTAACGTGTCCCCGACGTGTCCGTGTCCTACTTTTTTTGAAAAATGCCGTGTCGGCGTATCCGTGTCGTGTCGTGTCCGTGTCCGTGCTTCTTAGGCTATGGCCGATAATGCGGTCGCTACGCTATTTTGAACTATGCGTCTTTGATCTAGAACTTTTTCCCAACATTGAATACCCCTTGTAGGGGTTGTTGAACTCCATTAAAGAGGTAGGCATAGCACACATTGACCTTATTTCATGCATTATTTACTATAGAGCTTGAGTTTCATGCTTGCGGTTTGAGAAAATTTCATCGCAATTTATTGTATACAGTTTATTCCTTTCATTATCTTTATTGTATGATAATTTTAGGGTGGCCAAAGCATCCACGTAACAATTTTGGTTGTTCTAAGGTTGTCTATTGTCACAAACCCTAGAAGAGAGCATATGGTGCTAAGTCTTTTATTGAGTATATCCCTTTTAACCAGTATAAAGATGGGCACTTGAATACATATATATATACACAAGTATAGTGAATACACGAATTTATATGTTGAGGATAGAGTTCGATGCAACAACCACTTGAAGCCAAAAGAGATTATGAATGAATACTAGAAGGAGTTTCGCACCCGTATCACTTACAGGAAAGCCCACATTCGTTTCAATTGGAATGAGTTATTGAAATTTTGTCGAGCGACGATGTCGTCGCTCATTAAAATGGGACCACGCATTTCAAGATTCTGCGGTTGTCGCTCATTTTAACCTTAAGCAAGACTTCATAAACTGTTGGGCGACGACGTCGACGCTGATTTAAACTGTAAAGTTTGGCAGGATATTCTGTTAGGCGATGACGTTGATGCTGATCTTAATTTGAAAAAAAAATTAATTAGATTCACTATGATGTGCACACGTACTACATGATCCAAGGAAACCAACATCCATCGTCAACATGCTTCATTACAAGCACAATTACAAAATATGGAATACAAGTTCAAAAACTTCATATTCAAACAACTTTCCTACCACCACCCTCTGCAATGATCAATCCTTAACAAGTTTCCAATATTATCCTTATACATTTGAAAAGCTCGAAACTGGGAGAATTACTAGTAGCAACCTTCTAGGCTATTTACACGACAATACATACAACAAAGTTTCAGATTAATACAAAAAGGCAAAAAAACTTTAGGTTTCAACAACATCCTCTTCAGGTATATAACTACATAAATCGGAAGCTCTTCAAGATTCAATCGGCACGCCTTCAAATCCCAGCTCCTCTCGAAAATTTCAAGAACTATTTTGGAAGGTTGAAGGAAATGGAAAGAAGATGAAGAAACCCTCACAAATCGTCATTTTGGAAAAAAAAAAAAAAACAATGGGAAGATGACAAGAAGAATGCCTCCATGTGATGGGATGCTTGAGTTTATGACGCTTCAATCCAAAGGAGGTTGGAAAACGACCTCTGGGACGAAGGACCACATTGTAGGTTTTTGAGGAAGGAGGAGGCAATGAAATCGCCAGACATGGGAAAACGATGGGAAGGAATAAAGGAAAAGTAGGGTTTTGGGGATTTTGTAGGGTTTAAACGAGCTAAGACGTCGTCGCTCAACGAGAACTTTAGTAAAAAAAAATACATAAGTGGTTCCGTGTCATATGAACTACTGGGGCCTTTTTTGGTTAGTGGCCATCTAAGGTGATTTTTCGGGTAAATTCCTCTTTTATTTAAGTGTTTTAAGTTATTGATCATAGTGGGTCAATTAAGTAACATCTGATAAGGACTATACACTAATGAGAAGTTTTTTTTTTTAATTGATTTAGACTTTTCATAACTGGGCCCACTGAGTGGCTTCATGAAATTCTTGTGAGACTATTATGTAGTTCTTCTTCTTTTTTTTTTTTTTTTTTTAATTTTTTTGTGTAGAGGGCTTTGAAATCAAGTGGCTACAGGAAATGACTGCGTTAAGAAATTACCCTCCAATATGATCTGAGCCCATTGTCAAATTTTCTTTTCTTTTGTCATTGACATCCATCTCTTGCTCCCTCTAAATGAAAATCCTGGCTCCTGTCACTGAAAACTGAGCTTAATGTAACCTGATGGTCGGGGATGCCATCTAGACTGGTGCTGAGATCTAGAAACATATGAGAAACCCTCCTCCCACCAATTCTAATAATAGTGCTCATAGCAACATCTCTTAAGGTGGGATGAATAAACACCCAACAAAGCTGCAAAAACTTTATCTACATGGAAGCCACCACCTCTTGATTCATGTATTTCTTGCTCCAAATTGCCCAAATGATAACCATAAAATACATGTTCCACATTAGTCTTCCTGAAGAAACTGTCATTCTTCGAAGAAACTGTCATTCTCCAAGCTTTAAATAAATGGTCAATGTCTCTTGGGAAGACCCAACTGCAACCAAACCACCTTATGATTGATTTCTAAAGGACTTGAGCTAGGTGGCAATTCAGATGATCAACCTTTCTGCTTCCGTGAGGCATATTGGGCATGCATTAATAATTGCCATTTTCCGCATTTGAAGATTATCCATGGTAAGGATACCTCCTAAAATAGCCAGCCAACAAAAGCACAGACCTCAGAGGAGCTTTGATCTTCCAAAGGAGGATGAGAGTTGAATTCACATATCTCCTATTAATAGCGGAGAAAAGATAAGGGACCGAAAAAGTTAACATTTGTTGTTCCCATCCACTTTCTTTGATAGCATTTTCTTATATGTCTGTCATTTAAGAATTAAGAGAGCTAGCATAGACTGGAATTTCCCTGCCTTCTAGAAAGAGGGCCCCAAACTACTCTTCTGTCAAAAATAGATACGTACCTGCTGACAAGTGCTCGAACATCTTGGGCACACAGGATCTGGAAACTGCAAAGCTAGCAGTTTATCTTTGATCATAGTGTTGAGCCAAAAATAAATCTGCTCTCCCAGAGCCAATTCTACATCTGACATTAATACAAGAAACCTCCTTTACAGACATACTATGATGCATGGATACTTCAAAATGGGCAATGTATCACGTCTTGTCGTATCGTATCCGATACTTCACTTTTTATGTGCAAAATCTGTGTCCTTGCCATATCCATTGCGTATCCTTGCCATATCCATGCCGTGTCTGGGCATCATAGCAGACATAATGCCCTTCAAAAAGTCCGAATATCTGGAAAAGGAACCTTGCTTGCTATGATGCCCAGTTATGGCAGGTACACTCAATGGACATAGCGGAGACAAATTTTACACATAAAAAGTGAAGTATTGGATATGATACGAAACGATACATTGTCCATTTCGAAGTTATCCGTGCATCATAACTTGCATGTCCCAACCATTTCTAGACACCGCATTTGGCATGATAACCTGTTTCCATAAACTGTCTGAATCTTTCCCTATTCTCTTTGACTGCTTCTCCAATAAAGCAATATTCATAAGCTTTATAGATCTAAATTCAAAACCTTCTTCCCCTTTAGACAAACAAATGGTCTTCCATATCTGATCTCAGAGGTGAAAATGCCTTGCCAAAGAAAGTCACGCTGAAGCCGTCAGTTAAGGGCGCTTGAACAATTACATGATGCAGATAGTTTTTTTTTTTTTTTTGGGTGGGTTTGGGAGGGTGGGGTGAAGGTTTTATACAGTGATTTAAAAAGCGCGCCTAGGCTCCAGGCGCATCAAGACCCAACGGTTGCGCTTCACATGACCCTAGTTGAGGTGAGTTTAAAGAGGCGATGGAAAAGCCCCTGAGGCGCGCGCCTTGAGCCTGATTATCTGGGCCAAGCTTTAAATAAAAAAAAGGGATGGAAGGGGCTTATTGAAAATTTTCTGATATAAATGAAGAGATGTCCCGCCCTAGCTTCCAGACTCCAGCATCCAACGAAAAAAAAAAAAAAAAAGAGGGAAAGGAGAAAGGAGAAAGGGAAAGGAGAAAGTAGTCAAAGAACTAGAGCAATATCAAGGGCAACACCACTAAGAGGTTCATCAAATGTTCTTCAATTGGTAGATGAGGAAGATGCAGGTTCAGAGGAGACGGACGAGGAAGATGTGGATGGATATAAATCCAATAATGAAGAAGAAGATTATGACTTGGTGTAGATGTTGAGGATGACTGTTAGGTCCTCCTTAGGATCATCTGTGTTGTTGCTTTGACTTTGAAGTTGTATTGGTTTTGATGGATTTTGGTACTTTTGTTGACTGTTTAACATTTAGAGTGATGGATCATGGATGCTTTATGAAGTTTAGAATTTTTCAAATATTCCTTGCCAATTATGTCTGTTTGTCTAATTTGTTCTATTTTGTGAATTTTCTGTCTATACCAAAATATATATTTTTTATATACAATGTGCGCCTCACTTCAATGAAGCCCGCGCCTCGCCTCGCGCCTTAGCGCCTAGGCCCCAGGAGACCTTAGCGCCTTGATGCACCTTGTGCTTTTAAAAACACTGGTTTTATAGAGCTCATTTGATGAGATGCAGCCTCCCTAAGCCACTCCTGATTCCACTCACTCCAATTGCTCACATTTGAAGTTCACCTTGAGCCTTGACATTGCTTAAATAACAAAGCAGAATTGCCTTCACATTCAATATTTGTTCAATCTATTTGCACTGAAGATCGAGTGTCCCATCCAAATTGAAAATAATTTGATGCCAGGAGCTTTACTCGCAGGTTTGGTATCATGGATCAAATAAACTGCACCTGCCACGTCGATTGTTCTGTAGGGGCTTCTTTGACTAGAAGTCTAGGACAGAAAGGAACGGAGATGGCGGGTTGCTTTGTCTCAAACCCCTTTGATGCTGAAGGAAACGTTTGGGGGCCCCCCTCCCCCCTTCCTGCTTATCATTCATTCGACACAAAGTGTGGGTCAAATATTGTTTTGACCAAATCATAACCGTTCATTCACACCTAAAAGGAGTGGCATGCTGTGCTAGTCTGAATGCCGTAAGAGTGCCATGGCTTGCACCCAAATAATGATCTCTCTTTCTCTCTCTCTCTCTTGCAATTAACTTTTTGTGTTCTTAATTCTTTTATGCATTGTTATCAAAATCCCACGATCTGTATTGAATCCTAGGGAAAACAATTCGAATCTATATAATGAATCCAATTCACTGGTGTATCTTAGGATTCAGGTGTGAATCTTATGATTCAATACTCGTTTAAATGAATCTTATTGAGCAAGAATATCTACAGCCAAAAGATTCTTTTACTTTTTCCTTGTTTTTCTGCTTATCTTTTTAGTGTTTCTATTTTTAAAAATGTATTTAGTGGTTAACAGACCACTTAAGATCTTTTTTAGTTTTGGGGAGGTTTTATAAATGAAAAGGAACAAGCATTAAATTAAAGTGTTCAAGTATACACATGGAGTTTTGTCCTATATAATATATTTCCATTTTTCAAAATTTTACTCAACTTTTTTTTTATTGAACACCTTTTCAACTTAAGGAGAAATCCTAACATGTAAGATCGTTGATTTCGATTTTATCTTTACTTCTATTTTTTAACCTAAAGATGACAAAAATATATATATATATATATATTTCAACTTATTTATTTTCCCAGAAACATTGGTATCTTAATAAACATATTTAACTGTTTATATATCATTTATGATGTATTAACATATGTCAATGATGTTCTTTATATGATTGTATTATAGCAATGTCAATGTATTACGCTGCTATGGATGGATTATGAATAACTGTTTTTTTTTTCCTTTTTAATTCTTAAAATTCTTAATTTTTTTTTTTAAAAATGAAAAAATCCTACAATATGCGATACTATTTATGATGCAATTTGATTCATCCCCTTGAACGAATTGTGATACGATTCCGGTTTTCAAAATAGTGCTTATATGTTGAATGTCACACAAGTTATGAGTTGTCCCTTCTATATTTAATAACACAGGGATTAAAGGCTAATAATTGTATTAAATGTTATAAAGTGTGCTTGTGCTGCACTGCCTGGGCCACTCTCGCCATTTTGTACGGTTCTGTAATTGCTCTTGCGAAACATGGACGACCTCTAACAGTACCTGATGGTGGGAAAAATATGTAAGAGTAGTTATATTTGGTGTTTGCCATACTTTAGCTGGCTGTTTTACTGTTGCCGTTTTTCATGTACTTCATCCATTCATTGTAACTTTAGGCTTTTAATACTGCTGCGGTTTACTTGATCTGTTGAGTGATAATGTCATCTGAAATTTTGGTGGTCATGATTACAGGTTGAACTCCAGTATTCGCACGACTATGCTGGGATCAGCACAAGTCTAGGTTTGACTGCGAACCCCGTTGTTAATTTCTCTGGTGTAGTTGGCAGCAATACTCTCTCCCTTGGAGCTGACCTCTCTTTTGACACTGCAACTGGAAATTTCACCAAGTATAATGCGGGTTTGAGCTTCACTAATGCAGACCTCATTGCTGCATTGACTTTGTGAGTATTCTATATATCAAAATGAAGTTTGCTTGTTTTTCTGAGGGGGAAAAAAAAAGAGAGTTAAACCTCACGTTGTTGAAATCATGGGGGCTAAAAGATATTCTATGATGATTGTTAGGAATGACAAGGGGGACACCCTGCGTGCATCTTACTACCATACAGTGAGCCCTCTTACAAACACTGCAGTAGGTGCGGAGCTGTCCCACAGCTTCTCAAGCAACGACAACACCCTCACTATTGGGACCCAGCATGCATTGGACCCCTTGACAACGGTGAAGGCCCGCCTCAACAATTATGGCAAAGCGAGCGCTCTCATCCAGCATGAATGGAGGCCGAAGTCTCTTTTCACCATCTCGGGAGAGGTTGACACCAGGGCTATCGAAAAGAGCGCAAAGATTGGTCTGGCTTTGGCTCTCAAGCCCTAGGTTCATGAGATGAGTGAAGAGCAGACAGAATGCATTCATCCATTTTGGCAAATGGTGTGGAATGCAATAAGTTATGAAATGACTGGAACATAGTTTATTTTTTGTTCTCTGTTTCGTCTCTTTAAAGTCATTGCTGGGATTTTCCTGCTTGTCTTGGTTGATGGCGGGCCTGTAAAAATAAGACCGGCCACTGGCTGGGACCAGAGAGGTCCAAATTTTTTTGATTACTGAACACTATCTCGTCTTTTTGAGGTTAAATATGGCTTTGAGAGGTTTATTATCATGAATCTTATTTATTTTTGGTTCCTGACATGCTGTTGATTATTCATTCATATGTTTCTCATTTTATTTGCTCTTTTCTTTCTGACTGCATAGTTTAGAATTCATTATCACCCAAATCCGTGCAGTGCCCATCACCCGAATCAATACATAACCTTCCATTCATGGTTTAACCTTCCATTCATGGTTTTCCAATGTATTAAACATGGCAATGGATGTGAAATTTTCTATTACAGATGTTTTGGAGTCCTCAGAACCAACCTATAACCTTTGCATGCATGGAACTGAACTTTTCTTTATTCATCACTAATGAAACTAGTAATATTTGTAATGAAGGTTTATTATCTCTTGATGGTATGTTTTTATAATTTGGGTGATGTGGCTGACATTAGAATTTTGGCATCGAGGATCTTCTGAAAGGTGTTCTGAGCATTGTCATTGTCATTGTCATTGTCATCTAGAGTATTCCAGGGGCCTTTTTTTTTAATGAGGTCCACCTCAATATTATTTCAAAATAAAATTCTTAGGTTGGGCCTCCCTTTTCCATGCATTTGATTTGGTTGTTGACAACATATCACGGGCATTTGACTACTGTCTTGTGACATAATATACTAAAAGCATTTAAAGCCTTACAAAGCATGTGTCCAATTAAGGAGATAATTTATCAAGTGATATTGAGATATAGAACTTAAAAAAATGCTGAGATTTTGAGTAGATTCACAAGGGAAAAAACAAAAACTTGAAAAAAAAGTTTCAAAACAATTCTATTATAAAGTTAGATCTTTAGTCTGATTAAACTAATGAAAATAGACCCCAAAAAAGATTGAACAGGTTGTAGGTAGTGTGTACATTCTGAGAAATGGATATGCGCGATGAAAAAGATGAGATGGGTCGTCGAACCCAGAGGGGTATAAGGTTCAAGGTTGTTGGCTGTAAACTATTAGCTAGTGGCTGCAAATTATAGGAATTCACTTGGAAAAAGGGTGTCAACTATAATAAAGCCTTCTCTTCTAAGTCATCAAAGTACTCTTTTGCCACATTATCACCTTTTACAGCTCATTTTAATTGCCAGCTGCATCAAATGGACATTGTAGGTGCAGAAAATAATGACCCACAATAAGGAGGTGCCTTATAGGACTTATCCGAGAAGATGATGGTGATTGGGGTTGACTGGATGCCGTCCGAAAGCCTGAAAAGGAGGAAACAAACGGTCAGAGGACCCTGGCCTGGGCGGCGCAAGGCTCTCCGATGCCAAAGTCAGTATGGGAACTGGAACAATGGGAGGAGAGGAAGAAGAGAGACAGAGTAACGGCTCTGATATGGAAAAAAATGGCATACCTTAGATGGTGGGTTGAGCCTCTATTTATAGAGTTTGAATCGTATCTTTGGAAGATATTGTGGTGTGGGTCCCACGATTTGACTGGGAAGTCACAATCAGCCCACATTGCATTAATTGTGGTCCAATCCAGCCCACTATGCATTAAATGTCCGTCGGGTCAGCCCACATCGCATTTAATGCACATCTTGTTGGGCCAGATCCTGTTGGGCGCCTTTGGCGGTAGGGGTACCAGCGGATCTGCCCTCGGGCCCTGCCCTGATGTGGCCTCAGCCGCTGGATGCTGCTCTATCAGGGATCTGGCGAAGATTGTGGGCAGCTGGATGTCGTGTCTGTCTCGTTAGCTCGTGCCCCTATCCCCCCACGTGCCTGATGACGTGGGGGATGAGGGGCGCCTGTGAGTGCTCTCTTGCTTCGGCTACTGTCCCGGCTTCTTCAGCCGAGGTGGAGCTTTCTGCCGGGATGGTACCCGGGGTGGCTCAGCCGAGGTGGAGTTCCTTGCCGAGATGACGCCCGAAGTGGGCCAGTTCGGCGCTAAGGGCCCGGAGCTGCCTGACTTCGGCCGGGCCTCCTGTCCTGGCAGCCGGGGTGAGCTTGGTGCCACGTGGATGGCACGAGGATGGCACGTGAGAATGCTTAACCTCATCTGATGGCTGCGATTAACTTAATCCTGTGGTTCTAGAAATCTCCCCACACAATTGCCCCCTAGCTTTTGACCTCTGAAGTGTGCTAGCCTTTAGGGTTTGAAAGCTAGAAGAATCCGTCTGGGGATACTGTGATCATTACTGGTGTCGCTTCAACTCTTTATGCCTGGTGTCGCTTCAACTCTTTATGCCTGGTGTCGCTTCAACTCTTTAAAGCGATAAATGCCCTGCCCTGTTTGCCTTGGGAACCGAGCTGACGGCTACACGCGTAGCTTCTGCGCTGATTGCGTTGTCTCATTGATTGACGGGCACGGGCTTCGAAGTGCCTCTTCGAATTCGGAGGCGGTACCCAAATGAGGGTTCCCCCTTCTACAAATAGGGTCGTCCCCTTTCTTTTCTTGCTTCTGACTCCTCTCGCCTTCGCCTCTGTTTTTACTTTCGATCCCTGCTCTGGTGCCGGAGATCTGTTCGAGGAAGACGACCGTAGAACGCGCCTGGATCTGCTTTCGATCTGCCTGTCGCTGTAAGTCGCTTTGTCCTTCTGTCTGGTTCCTTTTGGGGTTTTTCGGTTTCTAAGGTTTTCCTTCGTCGTCGCCCCTTCTAGTCATGGGCACCCCTAGATTCAGGGTAGATTCCGATGAGGGCTTAGCCGAGCTTAGGGCTGCCTTCAAAATTCCGGAGGGGGTCCTCCTAAAACCGGCAGACCTTGGCGACGCTGCCTCGTATCGCTGCTACGGCGGCTGGATGCCATTCCCTCTGATCTCTGTGATCGAGGGTGGGGTCAGGTTTCCCCTGCACCCCTTGCTGAGGGCTTGCCTTAGCCTTTGGTCCCTCGCCCCGGGCCAGCTGATGCCCAATGGCTACAAGGTCATCATGGGCACAGCGAAGCTGAACGAGATCTTGGGGACCAACCTAGGCCCTCACGACATCGAGGACACTTACGATATCTGCAAGGCTGGGGAGGGAAGATACTATCTCCGTGTGAAGCCGCAGCGAAGAGGCTTCGTCCTAGCCTTGGAGGATTCGAGTAAGAACGCTGAGGAAGATTTCTTCTGCGTCTCGGGGGACTGGGAGTTCGGCCCAGGTGAAGACAGGAGGCTGTCGGTCCCACGTCGCCCGGGGGAAGTCCCAAGTAATCATCGCTGCTTTTCTCCCTTACTGTTTTGTTTATCTTACTGATGCCGAGCTAATACTCTCTATTGCCTGTCGAGCAGAGGTGGGTGCAAGGCGACGCCGAGCTGCTAGCGAAGGTTGGAGGAGGAACACCGTCGATATCAACAAGGTCGAACGGTACAAGGGGCACGAGACCAGGTCTGCTTGGAAGCTGCTTGGGTACAAGCCGAGGTATCGAGGCCACTACCACAGGACTGGAATACCTGAGGCGGACGAGACACACCCTGGCCGTCCGACGGTATCAGTTGCGGTGTTTAGCGGGATCCCCTTGACCGATCCTATTGCTGACCGAACTGCGTCTGGAGCTGAGGCGTCCACTTCCGATCCGGAGCTGCCGGACTTGTCGCAGATAGTGGAAGCTTATATCTCTGATCGAGAAGAGGACATGGAGGGAAGCTCGAGGGAGCTCGCTGTCAGGGACCTGGCTGCCAAGTTTAGGCAAAGGTCAGCGTCTTCCGGGGCTCCGTCGCCTGCTGGCACTCGTGCTGCTTCGGGTCCGGTGGGTGCGGGCGCTCCCTCCGCTCCTGCCCCTGTCCCGAGCGGGGGAGCCCGGCAACGCTCGCCGGACCGCTCGAAGGAGGGGTCCCCGCCCAGGAAGAAGTCCAAGGCGGGGGAGAAGAGCTCGAAGGCTGATCTGCAGTCGAAGGGCAAAACTCCTGAACGAGCCCCTGGGGCCAAAGCTCCAGCCGAGAAGGGAGGCGAGAAGAGCGCGCCCAAGGAAAAGAGTGTGCCAGCCGAAAAGAGTGCGCTGGTCAGCAAGTCGGCTGTTAGCCCAGCGCGCGAGCCTCTCGTCTCGGCGGGACAAGGGTCCGGACCGGCCTCTGGGCCCCGAACTGCCCCAGCACCGTGGAGGCCAAAAATGGAAACCTCTACCGGCAAACCCCTGAGCGTTGAAGACCGATTGCTGGGAAATGCCGAGGTGATTGGGGCTCTCGCCAAGGCCTGTGCTCTGCCAAGGGACATGGAGGCGCACGATAGGTTCGAGGATGAGGGCCTGATGGTCTCGGCGATCCAGGATAGTCTTCGGGTAAGCGTCTGCAACGCTTTTCTTCATTCTTCAGATATCTTGGTCGAACCTGACTTTCTGTTTCCATTTGCAGAACGTGCAGAGGCTCCTAACCGTGATGGGAAGGAGGGATAGGAGCGCTGCAAGAATAACCCGCCTGGAGTCCGAGCGGGAAAAGCTGAGGAAGGAGCTGGACGAACAGCAGAAGGAAACGGAGGAGCTGAAGGTGGCCAGTGCTGGAGAATCCGCTCGGTTGGCATCAGCTCTGACTGAGAACGCCGAGCTTTCGTCCAGGGCCAACCATATGAAAGGCGAGCTTTGGATGAAGAACAAGAAGACCGCCGAACTGGAGTCTGAGCTGGCCAGATTGAAGGCCGAATCTGCTGCTGAGGGGACGAGGCTGCGAGGGGAGGTCTTGGCTGGTCGCGCTGAGAGGGAGAAGTTGGTGAAGGAAAAGGCCTCTCTTCAGGCCGAGGCCCAGTCAGCCTTCCAGGATGGGGTAGATCGAGCCACCGAGCTGTACGAGAAGCAGGTGGAGGAGATCACCGCAATCTTATTCGAGGAAGGATGCCTGGCCGCACTGAGACGTGCGGGGGTCCCTGAAGACCATCCCATCTATCAGGACCTGCCGAAGTATTCGGATCTGGATCCGGAGCCGAGCTCCGCACCTGCCACTGATAGTGCCCCGGTCGAAGCTCCTGCAACTGAAAGTGCCCCAGTTGAAGCTCCTGTAGTCGCTTCTGCTCCGGAAGATGTTCCAGCTGCCCCTGTCTCGAGCGATGCTCCGGTCGCCAGTGAGGTTCTGGCCGCGCCTCAGGGTGAGACCTCTTCTGCTCCCGGTTCGGCTGAGGTGCCAGCCGAAGCCCCTTCTGCCTGCGATGCTCCAAGCGAGGCCCCTGTCTCGGCCGAAGCCTCTGGCCGCTTGGAAACGGTGATTGACCTGGTCGAATCGCCGAGACCGGAGTAGCTCTATCTTGTCTCTGTCTTTCCCTTGTAATGTTTTTACTTCTCAGCCTTGTAAATATTTTATGCAATCAATGAAAGTCGAGCTTCTTTACTTGTGCATTTTCTCTTTGCATTTGTCTCTCTTTCATTTCTGTATGTGCAATGAACGGTGTTGAATGCCTTTACTGTATGGCGTGGCCCTTGAGGTAGAAAGAGTCAAACTGTCAGTGCTGACTCTCCGTATTCTGGAGACCATAAGTAGCAATAAACAAGGTGGCGCAGCTGACGAGGGAATCGGACGGATGTCTCCACGTGGCGCCATAGGGATCGCTGGTCAACAGCCGTGCATTCCCAGTAACGCGTGGGGGACTTCGCCCTCATAACTGCTCTCGGAGATCGGGTCCTTCTCCTTCCTATAAATAGGGGTGGATAGCTCGCCATGGGAGAAGAAAAGAACTTAGCTGTAGGAACTATGCCCGGGAGATGTCCGAAATTGCATGATCCGGGGGGAATCCTGCGCCGTTGGACGGCTATCCCCGAGGGGGGAAGGCTATCATGGTCTGCGCGCTCTCTGAAGAAACTGCCCGTGGTCCACGCGCTCTCTGAACGCGGGTCCACGGCCATCCGCCCTTGGCGAGACAGAGTGAGGATGCGCCGTGAGGGGACGGCGGCGTATTCTCGTCCGACACGACCCTGTGCGCCCGTCGTACGGGAGGCGGGATTGAGGCCCTGCTGCTCCGGGGGTTTCTCCAAGCTTGGCCGGCCCTACTGCCCGCCGAGGGTGTTGCAGGGCTCTGCGGGGTTCAGGGCCTCTGAACTGGAGGGCTCTGTGATCGCTTTGGTCCGAACAGCCAGAGTGTATTGTAGAGCTCACTGAAATTATGCATCGCTCAGTCTCCAAGCGATGATCCGGCGTCTTCGGCGTCTTTGATCCAGAGACTCCCAGTGGCTTTAATGTGTTCGACTTCATTTTCTGTTTTTAGAGGACTGCAATCCTCCTTTCTGTATTTTTCTCTGTTCTGTAGCTCTTGTAATAAAGCAGTTTTCAATGAATAAAAGGGATGAATTTTACAATTACCCAAACAGTATTCAATGCTTTTGAGTTCTTCTCTTTCTTTGCATTGTTCTGGAATGCTTGCATTTGTGTTTGAGTGCTGGCGCAACTCTCTTCCTGTGGAAAGTTGCCCTTGGCCTGAATGGCTGGCCTCGGCTTGAGACGAGCTGCCTGATGCCGAAGTGGAGCCATCATTTCACCGGTCTCGGCTGTGGAAGCGTGAGCTCGGCAATGATCTTTGAGGGGTGTAAAGACCCTGATATTAGGAATCCGGCCGAGTGTAAACTCGAGGCCTTCTCCATAGCCCAAGGCTAGGAGCTTTAGGAAAAGACCGAGTCCGGCTCGAGGTCTAGTCCAGGGCGGTGGGCCCATCCCGGCTGAGTATGAACTCGAAGCCTTCTCCATAGCCCAAGGCTAGGAGCTTTAGGAAAAGACCGAGTCCGGCTCGAGGTCTAATCCAGGGCGGTGGGCCCATCCCGGCTGAGTGTGAACTCGAAGCCTTCTCCATAGCCCAAGGCTAGGAGCTTTAGGAAAAGACCGAGTCCGGCTCGAGGTCTAATCCAGGGCGGTGGGCCCATCCCGGCTGAGTGTGAACTCGAAGCCTTCTCCATAGCCCAAGGCTAGGAGCTTTAGGAAAAGACCGAGTCCGGCTCGAGGTCTAATCCAGGGCGGTGGGCCCATCCCGGCTGAGTGTGAACTCGAAGCCTTCTCCATAGCCCAAGGCTAGGAGCTTTAGGAAAAGACCGAGTCCGGCTCGAGGTCTAATCCAGGGCGGTGGGCCCATCCCGGCTGAGTAGTGAACTCGAAGCCTTCTCCATAGCCCAAGGCTAGGAGCTTTAGGAAAAGACCGAGTCCGGCTCGAGGTCTAATCCAGGGCGGTGGGCCCATCCCGGCTGAGTATGAACTCGAAGCCTTCTCCATAGCCCAAGGCTAGGAGCTTTAGGAAAAGACCGAGTCCGGCTCGAGGTCTAATCCAGGGCGGTGGGCCCATGCTGCCGGAATCAGTCAGGGAGAGACGACAAGTTGATGACAAGACGAAGGCTGCTTTTATTGATTCTGAAATTCATTTACATCTTTTAGAAATAGAATTTCTTCAGGTGGGATGCATTCCACGGTCTCGGCAGCAGCTTGCCTTCTAAGTCTTGAAGTTTGTAGGCTGACTTTCCGGCTAGCGAAACTACTCTGAACGGGCCGTGCCAGTTCGGGGCAAGCTTCCCCTCGTTTGGTTCTTTGTCAGCTGGCAAGGTCTTCTTCAGAACCAGCTCTCCTGCAGAGAATCTTCTTTCTCTGACATTTTGATTGTATGCCCTGGCTAACCGTTGCTGATAGTCGGTCAGTCTCAGGGCTGCTGCTTCTCGTCGCTCATCTGCCAGTTCCAGCTCCATTGCCAGGTTCGTCTCATTTCGGCCTTGGTCTACCAGCTCTGTCCTCAGGGTAGGAAGGCCGATTTCCAGGGGAATAACCGCCTCCATCCCGTAGGCCAGAGAGAAAGGCGTTGCCGAAGTGGACCTCCTTGGAGTTGTCCTGTATGCCCACAGCACGCTCGGAAGCTCCTCTGTCCATCTGCCCTTGGCCTTGTCCAGTCGCTTCTTCAGACCGTCCAGGATTACTTTATTGGAGATTTCTGCCTGGCCATTACTCTGTGGATATGCCGGGGTGGAGTAATGGTTTCTGATGCCGTGCTCCTGGCAGAAGTCTTTGAAGGACTTGGAATCGAACTGAGTCCCGTTATCCGTGATCAAGGTTCGGGGGATGCCGAACCTCGTGAGGATGTTCTTCCAGACGAAGTTCCTGGAATCCCTGTCTGTGATGGAAGATAACGGTTCAGCCTCTATCCACTTCGTGAAGTAGTCTGTTGCCACTATCAACCATCTCTTGTTCCCTGGAGCTCGGTGAAGAGGCCCCACAATGTCCAGGCCCCATTGAGCGAAGGGCCATGGGCTGGAGAGGGGACTCAGATCCTGCGCTGGCTGATGGAGGGAGTGGGAGAACTTCTGGCATTTCTCGCATTTCCTGGCGTAGACTTGGGCGTCCTTCTGCATGTAGGGCCACCAGTAACCTTGGCTGATTGCTCTGTAGGCCAATGACCGACCTCCTATATGGCTGCCGCAGATTCCTTCGTGTATTTCGTACAGGAAGTCGTCCACCTTGGTCGGGTGGACGCATTGGAGGTATGGACCTGTGAAGGACTTCCTGTAGAGTTTGCCTTCGGGGGAGAGCCAGAACCGAGCTGCCTTGAGCCTGATCTTGTGTGCTTCAGTCTTGTCCTCAGGGAGCTGGTCGTCCTTCAAGTAGGCGATGATTGGATCCATCCAGCTGGGGCCGAGGTCAGCACAGAGGACAAGCCGAGATGAATGGAGTTCTAGACTTGACCTCGATACTGATCCGACCTCGATGGTCCTCTTCTTTCCTGCTTCAACAGCGGAGGCCAGGTTTGCAAGCGCATCTGCATGCGTGTTGGTATCTCGGGATATTTGCCTGACTTCGGCTTTCTGGAATTGGGAGAGTAGTTTTTTCGCAAGGGCTAAGTAGGCCGCCATCCTGTCGTCCCGGGCCTGATAGTCTCCAGCGAGCTGGCTAGTCACCAGTTGAGAGTCGCTGAAGATCTCCAGGTGCTGGGCTCCGAGGATTTGGGCGCTGTTCAACCCTGCAATCAGTGCTTCGTACTCTGCCTCATTATTTGTCGCTTTGAAGTCCAGGGTGAAAGCCTGCTCTATGACCAGTCCCTCTGGCGATTGGAGGACTATGTCGGCGCCAGCTCTCTTGGAGGTGGACGACCCGTCGACAAAGATCTTCTATGCCGAGGTGGGAGACTGCTGGACCTCTGTTTCTACTGGCTCGTGCCCTGTGCCCCCCAGTGCCGTGCCGAGCTGGGTCGGAGCCGGGTAGGGGGAGACGAATTCGACAATGAAGTCTGCCAGGATCTGGGCTTTGATCGCAGTTCGGGGACGGTACTGTATGTCATACTGCCCCAGTTCAACTGCCCACTTTGATATGCGCCCTGAAAAGTCAGCTTTCTTGAACACTGAACGGAGTGGGTGCTCCGTGATCACCACAATGGTGTGGGATTGAAAATAATGGGAGAGCTTACGGGAGGCGGTGATAAGAGCCAACGCAAGCTTCTCCAATAGGAGGTACCTGGTCTCGGCATCGAGCAGGGTCTTGCTCGTGTAATAGATCGGCTTTTGAACTCCCTCGTCCTCCCTGATGAGGACGGAGCTCACTGCGTGATCCGAGACCGCGAGGTACAAATACAGAATCTCCCCCACAGTTGGGGTGGAGAGTAATGGTGGTGACATCAAATAAGTTTTGAGTGCGGCCAATGCCTGGTCGCACTCAGGGGTCCACTGGAATTTCAGATTTTTCTTTAAAAGCTGAAAGAAAGGCCGGCACTTATCTGATGATCGGCTGATGAAGCGGTTGAGTGCTGCGGCCATTCCTGTGAGCCTCTGAACTTCCTTCGTGGTGGAGGGACTCTGGATGCCCTGGATGGCAGTGATCTGATCCGGATTGGCCTCTATCCCCCTCCGCGTTACCAAGCTGCCGAGGAACTTGCCAGAGGCTACGCCGAAGGCGCACTTGGAAGCGTTGAGCTTGAGCTTGTATGCGCGAAGGATGCTGAAGACTTGGCCGAGATCCGCCAGATGGTCGCTGGAGCGCAGAGATTTGACGACCATGTCGTCGATGTACACCTCCACCGATCGGCCGAGCTGGGCCTGAAACATTTTTGTGACGAGGCGCTGATAGGTCGCCCCCGCGTTCTTCAGTCCGAAGGGCATCACTTTATAGCAGTAAGTGCCGCGGGGGGTGATGAACGATGTTTTCTCCTCGTCAGGTTCGTAGAGCGGGATCTGATGGTAGCCTCGGTAGGCGTCAAGGAAGCTCATTCGGTCATGACCAGCGGTGGCGTCGATCAGTTGGTCAATTTTTGGGAGGGGAAAACTGTCCTTAGGGCAAGCCCTGTTCAGGTCGGTGAAGTCCACGCACACCCTCCACTTTCCAGTCTTCTTCTTGACCACCACTGTGTTGGCCAGCCATACCGGGTACTGGACTTCCCGGATGACTCCTGCTTTGAGCAGGTTGTCGACCTCTTCGACGACCGCATCTGTCTGCTGCAGCCCGGTCCTTCGGGCCCTCTGCACTACCGGCTTGTGGTCGGGGTCGACATTGAGCTTGTGGCACATGACCTCAGGGTCGACTCCAGGCATTTCGCTTGGGCTCCAAGCGAAGACGTCCACATTCTGTACCAAGAACCGAGAGAGTTCGGCCCTTTCTTCGTCTGGCAGCTGGGTGCCAATCAGGAAGAACCTGTCTGGGTCTGCCGGGTCTAGCCTGACCTCGGCCAGGTCCTCGATGCTCTTTTTCTCAGGGTCCCGGCCAATCTCATCGAGGCCTTTCTCGAACTCGGCCAGGTTGACGCGTTCTGGCTCCTTCACTGCCGGGACTGCGGCCAGCATGCACTGCCTGGCCTGCTGCTGGTCTCCCTCCACCGTGATTACTTCCATCACGCCCTCCTTGTTTTCGTGGACAAACTTCAGTTTTTGGTGGAGGGAAGAAGGAACTGCCTCTAGCTTGTGGAGCCACGTTCTGCCCAGGATGACATTGTAGGGAGAAGGGGCGTCCACAACCAGGAAGTCGGTCAGCACGGATGCTCCACCAACTCGGGTTTCCAAGGTGATCCTACCCTTGGGATAGACTGGCGTGGCTGATAATCCTAGCAGGGGTGCTCGGACCTCCGTGAGGTCTGCTTCGGAGAGCTTCATCCTCTTGAAGCAGTCGTAGTAGAGGACCTCGGAGGAGCTGCCGGAGTCGACGAGGATCCTCTTCACTGTGAAGTCTCTCAGCTTCATGGTGAGGAGCAGGGGGTCGTTGTGAGGGACCTGGATTCCCTCTAGATCTCGATCCGAGAACGAGATGGCGGGTCGGTCGCGGCGGGCTTTCTTGGATGCCGGAGCGAGTTCGGCTTTCATTACTTCTTTCTCGTGCGAAGCCCGCCTGGCTTCGGCACGGGTCTGAGAGCTTCCCCGGGATGAGGAAGCGGGATCTGGGGACGCCAGATGGATCACATTGATGATCTTCTCTGAGTCCTCGCTGTCTGGAGCCTTGGCCGTGCTCTGGTGAACTCGGCCCTCGCTGCCGCCGGCATCACCTGCCTTGACGAACTCTGGGATGTGGCCCTCTTCGGCCAGCTTCTCCAGATACTCCTGCAAATTCCTGCAGTTTTCGGTTCTATGCCCGTTGCCCTTATGGAAGGAGCAATAGAGCTTGCTTCGGGGGCCTTCGGTGGGCTCAGTCTTCAAGGGTGGAGGATACTTGAAGAACGGCTTGGACCTGATCTTGGCCAGGATGCGGTAGATCGGCTCCTTGAAGACGACGTTGACGCTCTGACTGGCGCTGGAAGGAGGTCTGGGCTTCCAAGTGCCCCCAGACCTGGACGACGAAGGCTTCGCCGAACTGGAGACCCAGGCCCGCCTGGACTCCTGCTTCTGGGAGGGCCTCCCGCCCCTCTGCCGGGGCTGGCCACCCTTCTGCTCGGGCTCTGGGTGCCCGTCCTGATCCCTGGCCCGGATCTCGTCTTCTTCTTGGGCGACGAAGCGCTTTACCCGAGACATCAATTCTGGCATGGACCCTGGGGAGTCCCCAGCCAAATTCTTCCGCAAGTCGTGGCCGGGGATCAGGGCATGCTGGAAAGCGTAGATCGCTATCCAGTCCCTCGAGCCCTCGATCTGGATGTGGACCGCCCAGAATCGCTGGGCGAAGTTGGAGAGGGTTTCGCCCTGCTTCATTCTCAGGGCGAGGAGGTCCCCTTCCTTCTTGGGGACGACGGTGTATGCTTGGAACTTCTTCAGGAAGGAGAGCTGGAGCTCCTTCCAACTGGAAACTGACTGCTCCGGGAGAGAGCAGAACCACTTCAGGGGGAGGTCACCCAAACTGGAGGAGAAGATCTTGCAGTTTAGGTGACCCTCGTTCCCCCAGATGGACATCTTCTGGGAGAAGTGTCGGAGATGTGCAGATGGGTCGGACAATCCGTCATAGGGGATGAACCGCGGGACGGAGAACTTTCTGGGCAAGGGGGTGCTCTCGATCTCTTTGGTGAAGGGCGAACCCCCCAGATCAGTGTGACCGCAGATCTGCTTCTGGTCCTGCAGGTCCAGGTTGTGCTGAAGAGCTAGCCTGACGCGTTTGTCGAACCGCTCCTGCTCGTCGTCCTCCTCTGGAGTCTGAACTCTGGACTTTCGCTTGGGATGGTTCGGACTGCGATGGCTATGAGCTCGGCCATCGCGACTGTGGTGACTCCGGCTGTTGCTCGAGCCTTCGTCACGAATCTGGCTCCGTTTCTGGTCCAGATGATGTCTCAGATCCTCGCGGGGAGGCCGGGCTGCCTTGCTGGGAGCGTCCTTCTTTTTCCCTTGAGGCTCAGAGACTTCCCTCAAGGAGGCAGTTTGCACTGCCCTCAACTGCTGCTGGAGCTCGTGAATCAGCCGCTCTTGCTTCTGGAGTTGCTTCTGGAGGAGAGCAGCTTCAGGAACCTCTCCAGTGGCAGGGGGTTGAACGTGGCGCGTCTCTCTTACGGCCACGGCTTTATCTTTGCGAGGACGTTCGCGCCGGTGCTCGTCGCGTCGGGGTGGCACGGTTTCGTCCGCTGAGAGCGAGGCCTCGACTCCCTCTTGAAATGGGATTTCGACAAAGAGTTGGGATCCCAGGCGACCCTCGCCCGCGGATGTGCCTTGGACCGTTCGGGACCGTCCCTGAGGAGGGACGTCCGTTGACGGCGGTAGCATCTCGAGAACTGGTCTTGAGGATTCTCCGCCTTTCTTAGCTTTCGGAGGCATGGCTTCTGAGAGGTTGAGGTTAAGAAAGGTTGTTTGGGAAGATTTAGGAAGGCTGGGATATTACTTTCCCACAGACGGCGCCAATTGTAGGTGCAGAAAATAATGACCCACAATAAGGAGGTGCCTTATAGGACTTATCCGAGAAGATGATGGTGATTGGGGTTGACTGGATGCCGTCCGAAAGCCTGAAAAGGAGGAAACAAACGGTCAGAGGACCCTGGCCTGGGCGGCGCAAGGCTCTCCGATGCCAAAGTCAGTATGGGAACTGGAACAATGGGAGGAGAGGAAGAAGAGAGACAGAGTAACGGCTCTGATATGGAAAAAAATGGCATACCTTAGATGGTGGGTTGAGCCTCTATTTATAGAGTTTGAATCGTATCTTTGGAAGATATTGTGGTGTGGGTCCCACGATTTGACTGGGAAGTCACAATCAGCCCACATTGCATTAATTGTGGTCCAATCCAGCCCACTATGCATTAAATGTCCGTCGGGTCAGCCCTAGGGTTGTAAATGGGTACCCGATTTTCCGATTACCCGAAGGTTCCGACCCGTTAGGATCCGGGTCTGGGTCCTTATTTTGGTCCCGATAAGAAAATGGTTCCGGTTCCGGATCCTTTTTTTTGAACCGATACCTAAACGGTTCCGGTTCCGGATCCACAGTGGCTCAGACCCGTGGACCCGGGACCCGACCCAATATATACTAACATAATGTAACTTTATTATGTGAGAACAGAACCCTTTTTACTTTTCTATTTTTCTACATTAGGGTTTTCTACTTTTCTACATCTCATTGCCTGTTTGGATGTGATTTCTGAGTTTTTGGTTAAAAATGTCTGTTATTGATAGACAAAATGTCACATTAGTGTTTGTAGGTACGTGATCCAATTGAAATGTGAAAAAAGCATAAATTTTTTAAAGAAAAATACAGGTATTAGTCTAGACCCGGAACCGGAACCAGACCCGCCTCACAAACGGTTCTGGTTCCGGTTCTGGTTCCCATTATTCTTAATGGTTCCGGTTCCGGTTCCGGTTCCCCTTCTTAGAAAACGGTTCCGGTTCCGGTTCCACACTGGACCCGGACCGGAACCGACCCGTTTACAACCCTAGTCAGCCCACATCGCATTTAATGCACATCTTGTTGGGCCAGATCCTGTTGGGCGCCTTTGGCGGTAGGGGTACCAGCGGATCTGCCCTCGGGCCCTGCCCTGATGTGGCCTCAGCCGCTGGATGCTGCTCTGTCAGGGATCTGGCGAAGATTGTGGGCAGCTGGATGTCGTGTCTGTCTCGTTAGCTCGTGCCCCTATCCCCCCACGTGCCTGATGACGTGGGGGATGAGGGGCGCCTGTGAGTGCTCTCTTGCTTCGGCTACTGTCCCGGCTTCTTCAGCCGAGGTGGAGCTTTCTGCCGGGATGGTACCCGGGGTGGCTCAGCCGAGGTGGAGTTCCTTGCCGAGATGACGCCCGAAGTGGGCCAGTTCGGCGCTAAGGGCCCGGAGCTGCCTGACTTCGGCCGGGCCTCCTGTCCTGGCAGCCGGGGTGAGCTTGGTGCCACGTGGATGGCACGAGGATGGCACGTGAGAACGCTTAACCTCATCTGATGGCTGCGATTAACTTAATCCTGTGGTTCTGGAAATCTCCCCACACAGACATGAAAATTGCATCGTCATATAGAAGTCTAGAAGAAGTCTACATCGAACCACCCAAAGGGTTTGCAGAATAACATAATTAGGGGCTAGAATAAAAATTAAAGAAATCAATGTACGGACTAGTCAGGCTTTCAAGCAGTGGTAATTCAATGCTTAACAGTATGGCGCTCTCTTGTGCATATATATATATATATGGGAAATATTCAAGTGCATCTATCCCTCACCATATATATAGATATGGGATATTCTCTAAACTGCCCCGTTTTAAAGGGGGCGTTTTTAGCCCATTGGAGTTATCCAATTAGATTATGCCATGTCATGTATAGAGAGAAAAGATAAGGTTATGATAATGATGACATGTGTTAAACTTTGATAGGCTAAAAAAGGAGAATTTTTCTTTGCAAAACTCCCAGAGAGTTTTGTAGCTTACCCCTATATATATATATAGGCTCTCTTAAGCTGCAGCTATTTTTATCCTAAGTTGAAATAAGCTGAAAAAGTCTGCAAAATCATCTCTATCGTAAACTACCTATAATTATCGTCTCCAAAATCAAGATAAATCCAATCAGAACTAGATTTTTCAGTTCTATCGTGCAAAAAATAGAGATAATCGATTTTGATTTGTGAGACCAGCACTGTTTCAGCTTAGGATAACATAAGCTGTAGCTTAGGAGAGCCCCGCTCTATATATATATCTATATATATAGGGAGATGCTCCTATGAGAGATATCTCTCACCTTACTATGAGAGATAAGCTGGGGCTCCTCATTTTTAAGATGTTGGCATTGGATATGGATGTTAACGCCTTCACCCAATCTCTCATATAAGGTGAGGGATATCTCTCATAGGAGCATGCATGTATACATATAGATGCTCTTATAAGAGATATCTCTCACCTTATATTAGAGATAGGGGTGGGGGCCCTCACATCCCCTATCTCTCATATAAGGTGAGAGATATCTCTCATAGGAGCATCTCCATATAAATATATATATATATATAGAGCTTCTCCTAAGATGAGCCATGTTACATGCAATGGCCAATCTTGTCCTTTAAAAGGGTGTTGCCGGTTGGGATTTAAACAGCAACTTAAAAACACATTCCTAGGTTTTTCGCCCCTCAAGTCAAACCTCTCCTTTTTATCTCCAACTCTCTCGTTTAACCCATTCTCTTTTTAATTGTGCCTCCTCTTCATCTTTCTTTCTCTCCCATCTCCTCCCCATCTCTCAAATCTTAGTCCCTTTCACTGTCTCTTTCCTTAAAACAACGTAGAACAACAAACTAATGGAACCTTCAACTTCATCTCTATCTGTAAGCATCCATCTTTACAGCTCTTTGAAACGAGCCTAACTTCTTGTTACAAATAACAGAAAACAACCCATCTTCATGTAACAAATATTTTAGAATACCAATTAATTTCCTACAAGTTCTATGGATCTATATATTCTCATTGCTTGAAGACTTTGAAGAAAACTTAGATTAGATTTGTTATTGATGGATGTGGCTTACACTAGAGCCTTTTAACTTATCTTACCATTATTTTACCATTATTCAATGGTTAATTGATAGGAAAGAAATAGAATAAATAATATACTATCTAAATGGTTTATAGTCATTCAACTTTGAAACCCTTGAATAGAAGATTAATGGGTACTGGATGGGGTTGAGTTTAGAAACAGAGAAGAAGAGATGGAGGGGACAGACCATGAAGGTTGATTGAGTTGAGAGATAAAGGGGAAAGAGAGATGAATATATACTGGTTGAGTGAAGAATAAGGGTGGGATGAAGAAGATAGGCTTGAGAGAAGAGGGAAGGACAAAGGCCACATAAAGAGGAGGGAGCAAAGAGATAGGTTAAGACCTGAGAGAGATGTGCTCCTTGTAGAGGAAGAGGGGCTTAGAAGTTAGAAAGGAGGAATGTGAGAGAAGAGGTTTTAGGGAGAGTTTTTAATGGACTTTCTTATCCCATGTTAAATCCCTTTTAATGATTGTAATTTCTCATCACACGTAACCGAGTGTAGTGCACAAGTGCAGGTGAAGGTAAATATTCATGTGCATCCATCCCTCACCATATTATGGTGAGGGACACCATAGTAGGGCCAGCTTTATGATACATCTAAAGCATCTACACACATGAAACCCCCTAAATTATATTGGATCTATTGAGTTTTTACCAATCCGAATGGATTGGATCGTTGGATCGAGAGTCAAATATTTTTCTTTAATATAGAATCATTAATTCTATGGGCCATGGATGAAGGGGTTAGAGGTATTGGATTGACCCCAAACTTGATATATGGCCACTTCCAAGGTATCTCTTTCCATCCACCACAAGTCCAATGATCAGTGGAGCTCTAGGTGGGCACTATTAAGTTTGTCACTCACCATATGGTGAGAGATGGATGCACATGAATATCCCCATATATATATATAAGAGGATGGCTCCCCTAAGCTGAAGCTTAGGGGAACCTCAGCTAGGGCGTGCGAGTTGCATGTGTGGCTTTAAGCAAGAAAAATTTCGGACGCCCGCCCTTTTTTCAATTTCCCCCTTTCACTTATGTCTACCCTAATCGATCCAAAGAGAAAAGAAAACCCAAGGGTGCCCTCCAGCCGATCTCTCCCTCCCTCTTCCTTCGTCTCCCCCTCTCTCCATAGCCAGCCCGGACGTCGCCGACGATCGACGTGCTCTCCCCTCCCCTCCCTCCCTCCCGTAGAGATCTATTTAGACACTAAGTTTACGATCTCTTTACATAACCTATCTGATGCTCAAAATGATTTAAATGAATAAAAGATAGGTGGTAATGAACTTAACAAGGAAAATTCAAATTTAAGAGATCCATTAAAAAGGCAAGACATGGACATTATCAATCTTGAATCTAAGTTAACAATCTTTGAAGAGAATTTATCTATTGCTCAAAACAAGATAAAAAAGGTTTAGAACTTGGATCCAATACGGTTAATGAACTCAATCATAAATTAAATCTTGCTTACAAAGACTTAAACAATCTTAAGGAAATTGAAAAAGGAATAAAAAAGGAAAACACTATCCTTAAGGATCAAGTCACACATCTTGAAGAATACAAACAAAAGTATGAGGTTAGGTTTACTCAAGGAGACTACAAGAAAGTTGGCATTTTGCCGCAAAACTTTTCACGACTAAAGGTCTCAAAATCGCCACTAAAAGTTTTAGTGGCAATATTTTTTCTCGCGGCTAAAAGCTCTCGCTAATAGTGCTGTCACTAATTGTTTTAGCCGCAATTTCCAAATGTCGCAGCTAAATGTTAAAGTTTTAGCCACGACACTAAAATTGTCACTAAAAGTCTAATATTTAGTGACAAGGTTTACCGTCGCTGATTAAAAAAATAATTGCCACTAAAATTGTAAAGTCGCCGCTAAAAAACATATCATAAGCACATGAAAGCGGAGTTTTAGCAGCGACTTGTAGTCGCGGCTAAATGTTTAACTTTTAGCTGCGACTACAAGTCGCCGCTAAATATTTAACTTTTAGCTGTGACTTATTGTTGCCGCAAAAAAATTAAACTTTCAACTGCAAGCACAAAATTGACACTAAAAGTATTAGTTATAATAGTTTTAGCAGTACATTTAGTGGCGACTTATAGTTGCAGCTAAAAGTTCAAGTTTTAGTGGCAACTTACCTCATACTTTTACTAGCGACTTGTTGCCGCGACTAAAAGTTTAGAATTAAAAATAAATAAAATATAATTTTAATTTATTAAATTTAATTTCTTTCCATTTATTTGCTTTTCACGAACCTATTCATACAAGATGAAAACAGTAAAATTTCCAATCACCATCAGGTATTGAAACATAACTTCAAATTCAAAATCATCAAGTTCCAACGTATTTAGCAACTAAAAGTTTAGAATTAAAAATAAATAAAAAATAATTTTAATTTATTAAATTTATTTTCTTCCCATTTATCTGCTTTTCATGAAGCTGCTTATACAAGATGAAAAATGTAAAACTCTTAATCACCATCAGGTATTGAAACATAACTTCAAATTCAAAATCATTAAGTTCCAACGTATTGAACTAGAAAAAGTTAAGTCTACATCATCATAATAAAAAAAAACCTCAAATAAAATATAAAAAATTATGATCTTGGGCTTTTGACCAGTTATGAATCACATCCAAATTTTCCTAGACTCTTTGAACTGCTGGAGGAGGGTGGTGAATTGAGACTTTAGCGAAGCTTGCACCTCATGCATCTGTGCTTGTTGCGAGGCTGCTTGAGACTCTAGGGACTCTAGTCGTAAAGCCATCTCTCTTTTCTCCTTTTCCATCTCCTCGAAGAGCCTTCTATCCTCCTTAGCTCGCCTCCCGAACTCCTCATTCTCCCTTTTTAGTTGCGCACGGATCCGCTGCCCAGCTGTACATGTCGTGGGCTTTGGACCAGCCCCACGACCATGTATATATGCTGATCGCTCTAGTCCAAGCACTGCCTCGAACCTCTTATCCTCGATCATGGGAGGAATGCCCTTCTCTAACTGTTGAGACTCTAGCTTCTTAAGCTCGTCCTACGTTCAACAACCAATTTTTATTATCAATCAATTTGCCGATATATATATATATAATATAAAAAATTGAAATGGAAATAAAGAATGGAACAATAAGTTACATAGATTTCATGGGAACTCGAATCCACCCAAGAGTTTTTCTTCTTGCTAAACTGGGTAGTGAACCACAACTTAGTCCGAGAAGGCCCATTCCCCGTCTCAAGATCACGCTGTCATTACACAAGTTAACACATAATATTTATTTAATAAAAAAATTATTCTAAACACTATGAGTGAAGTTTACACTATCATAGCTGATCCGAGCAAAAGCCTTTCTCCCGACAATATGGCCAATAGTCTGCTTTTTCCCGTTCTCCTTGTTTCTATTGCTAATTTTCTGCATTCAAGAACCATAAATTATAAGCAATACATGTATAAATGATAGATTGAAAGGGTAGACAATATAACTTAATTAACATCCATACTGTGAATTCTTCGGATCCGAAATTCCTAACAAGATCAACCCAATCATCGCTACTCACACTTGAGGGAGGATTCTCGAGTCTCATTTCGTCAGTGCCGTACTTGCCGATAGTCTCGATATTGGCGATTTATCTACTGATCTACAGCTTCCTAGATATGGGAATGCTCCTCGAGAGTAAATTTTTGCTACACGATATTTTAAGAGGAAGTAAACATAGATGCAAGGTAGTACATCGAATGTAACTAGAGCTTTTCATGCTAACACATGAGTTTTTTTTTTAATTTAAATGACTTATTTTTGCAGCATGCCACATTTTAAGCTTGTCATCATCCGGAACTGACTTCCATTTGGAAAAATGGAGCTGGGCCATTTGTCTGACAATAATGCACAATTCAGTAATTAATACCCGGGCATTATTACCTACAACTCGCATCAGGTTTGGTGGAATGTCCACCGCTAGCTTTCCCCCCTCACGCCTCCTTTTTACGAGTGTAGTGTTCCTGGTCTTCCCTCATCCTTTCTTCCCGGACATGCATGACCCTGTTCACTCAGAAACTCAATTAAACTTATTAGCTCCCGTCAACATGAATTTATATATATATAATGCATAAACTATAAAAAAGCACATGCACAATTTAAATTAATAGGTAACATTCCGGTGTTGCTGATGGAAATCTCATTTTGAGCAAATGCCTCAACCTGTCTGGGGTTTGAGGGTCCTACCTCTAATGTAGGCTGCCCGATCTGTGAGGGCTGGCCTACCTGAGCTCCTCCTCGTCTACCTCCACCTCGGCCTCTACTGGCCATATTTGTGTTCTATCCTGCAACACTATACATTAAATTGATTATTCATTAAGCATATGTATACATATCAAGCACACGTATCACATCAAAGAATGATTAATGTATAAGAAAGAAATATAAGCTTTCCTTAATGTATTAGTTCATCAAAAATGATAATGAACATATCATATAAATTACATTAAGTCATTGGTATCACCATCATCATCAATATTCATTTCATCTTCCTCAGTATCATCATCAATGGAGGCACCACCCTCCTCACTTTCATCATTAATGAAGGTGTTAACATCCTCATCTTTCCTTTCCTCATTCATTACAAGATTTTCATCAATAAGAATTGGAGGAATATCATCTCTTTGCCACGAACATGAAGTCGTCGTTACTAACTCCCAATGCGTCAGCTACACTATGACTCATTTTGTAGGTATGGCTCGTCATCACCAATCGACTCTTCATCTTCATCTTCCGGCACATCGTACAAGTCTCGAGCTTGTGTCTTCACCACGACCTGCCAATTATTGCCTAATTTGGAGTCTTTTACATAAAAAACTTGTTCTGCTTGAGATGCTAGCACAAATGGCTCATTGGTATTTCATTTCTTTGTGAAATTGACACTGGTATAGTTGTGTTTATCTTTTTGGATTCCTCTACCATCTTTGCCGACGTCCCACCAATCGCACTTGACCAAAAAAACATTATTGTCCCCAGAATAATCCAATTGAATAATGTCTATTAGGACACCATAGTAATCTTGGTTTCCTGTTTTGTCATCTCCCTTTACAATCACGCTGCTATTCTGACTTTTTTCGAAACATATCACGATCATTTGTGTGAAATCGTAGGCCATTAATGATACAACCCTTGTATCGTGTCACTCTTTTGTTAGGACCTTGTGCTAAGTCTAGAAGTTGCTTATTGACACGTGCGTTCCCTTGATTGTACAATTGTGTAACCTGTTCATACTTGTGAGTGAGATAAATATAATATGATAGAAGTAATGTGTGATGTAAAATGATTTATGTTGCATGACACTTACACGTTCTTTAAACCATTTAGGAAACTTCTCTTCGTGCCTCTTTACTACATTCCTTAGACTCTCTCTCTCCAATTGTTCCTTGTGTTCACTATACAAAAAGACATACAATTATAGCCCCAAGGAAATACATTAAAAGAGAGATAAAAATGGACAATTGAGAAATACTAAATATATATAAAAAAACTCTAGGATAAGTGTCATACGTAAGAAACAGCAGAACTTCGTCACAGTTTTTCAATACGTAAATGCGAGCCTGCTCCCAAGCTCTATCATCAATATATCCATATTCTCCTTTCCCTAGTGGACGACAATCCTTTGAAAAAAGGGATAAGCCTTGATGCGTTTGTTTGTTACTTCCTACATAATTTCTTTCTACTCTATTGAACTTTGTCTTAACCCCATGCAAGTACATTGAGCAAAACGTCAGGCATTCTGCGACAATGTAACCTTTTGCGATTGACCCTTCTGGAAAAGCTTTATTGCTCATATAATGCTTCAGTGTATATAAGTACGTAATGAAATATAAAAAAATGAGCAATATGATGTAAACATGATAAGTGCATAATTAACACTAAGAATAATAAAATGCACTACCTTTCCATCGGATACAACCATCGATATTGTACCGGTCCGGCAAGAATCGCCTCTCGCGTGAGATGAATGGGCAAGTGTACCATAATATTAAAGAATGACGGTGGGAATATCCTTTCCAACTTACAAAATGTTATAACAATCTGGCTTTCAAGACGCTCCAAGACATCTTTTGTTAATGTCCTAGAACACAACTCCTTAAAGAAATGGCTAAGCTCAATTAGTGCCTCACACACATCATCGCTTAAGGATCCATGTAGTGCAAGTGGAAGTAATCGTTGTAAAAATATATGGCAATCATGACTCTTCATGCCTACAATTTGGCATTCTTTGATGTTTACGTGTCGAGATATGTTTGAGGCATAGCCATTGGGGAACTTCACTGAAGCCAATAATTCACAGAAATTCTTTTTCTCACCAAGGGACATTATGTAGCATGCAGGGGCATTTTATAGGACTTATCATCATGTTTCATATGTAAGTGATGCTTTATACCCATCGCTTGCAAATCTAAACGAGCATTGGCATTGTCCTTTGTTTTACCTTCGATGTTTATCAATGTCCCCAGAATACTATCACATACATTTTTTTTATGTGCATGACATCCAAATTATGACATAGTTTAAGGGTTCTCCAATAAGGCAATTCAAAGAAAATACTATGTTTTGACCAATTAAAATCCTCGGCACGCTTCCTTTTCTTCGGTTGTGCCTTCCCAAAATTTCACCAGTTCAACATTACTTAACTGCTCAAGCACATCATCTTTGGACAATGACTTTGGCATCTCCTGAAGTTCCTTTTTCCATCAAAAGAGCTCTCTATGTTGCCATATATGATCTGTCGGTAGGAAGCGACGATGACTCATGTAACAAGTCTTTTTTCCATTCTTCAACCACATATGTGATGTCTCCTTCTTGCAAGTAGGACAAGACAAAAACCCTTTAGTGCTCCATCCTGATAAGTTTCCGTATGCAGGAAAATGATTGATGCTAAACCAGGTCAATGGGGATTATGAAGTAAGAAAGCCTGACATCCTACGCCATCGCCGATGGGCAAAGTCATTGATACCGCAGTTTGCCCACGTAACAGTCACACACATAGCACGAAGCCTAAACTCTAAGGCTGATGCTTTGGCCGGTATTGCAACTGTAATGGCCGTGCCTGTAGGGGGCCACTATGAAATTTTCATTAGAGAAAGGCGATTGATGCCAGTCTCGGGACCTGGGATGCAATTACAGATTGTGCCAGCAATAATCCCATGGTCGCAAGGGTCGGGATTCTCCTTGCAGAGGAGGACTGGAGGCGGCCGTTTATAAGTTAACTAAAATACGAAATCTTACCGAAGACACAAAAGGAAAAATTGGGATAAGGAGAAGAGCTCCCCGACTCTATTTCAATGAAGCATCAGGACTCTTATACTACAGGTCGTATGATGGAATACTGCTCAGGTGCCTCTTCGTCGTAGAAGGAAAAAGAATGCTGATTGAAATGCATAGGGACATGTGTGGAGCCCACCAGCACGGGCCAAAACTCTACGAAAGGGCAAGACGGCAGGGATACTACTGGCCGACAATGGTCCGAGATTCAATGGAGCTTGCAAAAAAAGGTGAAGTGTCAGAAACACGCAAATTACATACATCATGCGCCGGAACCACTGCACCCAATTGTCCCATCATGACCTTTCGATATGTGGGGAATAGATGTCATCGGACCTATTGCCCCACCCTCTAGCCAAGGCAATCGGTTCATACTTGCCGCAACGGATTACTTCAGCAAATGGGCCGAAGCTATCCCGCTCAGCAAAGTAAAAGCAACCAACCTAATGGACTTCGAAAAGTAAAATCCGTTGTTCAAATTTGGAATACCAAGAAGGATCATCCATGACAACGGCCCCCAATTCTGGGACTACCTTTTTCAAAGGTTGTGCCGAAAATTTGGAATTGAAAGTCATCGCTCCACCCCATATAATCCGGCAACGAATGCCCCGGCGAAGGCTTTTAACAAAACTATATGCAAAATCCTCAAAAAAGTGGTATCCAGGAACAAAAAACAATGGGGTGAACGACTCCCAAAAGCATTATGGGCATACCGCACAACTGTGAGAGGCCCTACACGTGCAACACCCTTCTGCTTGGTATACAGAACAGAGGCAGTACTCCCTGTGGAAATACAGCTCCCAAGCCCGCGCATAGCCGTGAATGATCGCTTGACGGAAGAAGCAAAGGATTTGCTAAGGATTAGGGAACTGGAGTCCCTAGATGTAGCACGACTGGAAGCCAAACAAAACATTGAACTGTACCGGGCCAGAATGTCTGCATCGCTTGATAAGATGGTCAAACAGAGGTCTTTCAAAAAAGGAGACATCGTCCTCACAGTCAGGAAACCCATGAAAGTCACATTCAAATCAACTGGGAAATTTGAAACTTAATGGAAAGGGCCTTACGTAGTGGACACAGTCTACACGAACGGTACCTACCACCTAATGGATGTAAGTGGAGTTAGGCAAGAGCTGCCAATCAATGGCAAACTCCTAAAAAAATACTATCAGTAAAATAATATATTTTAAAGAAAACACTCACTTGATATTTTCATTCATTTTGTTTGTGATTTTCATTTGCCATAGCATAATAGCTTCTTTACATAGAATTGACGGGTCAAACATACCCAATGTCGCCTGAAAAAGGCAATCAGTCTGAAGAAGACAACCAAGCGGACAATGCTAGATGATAAATCTCCATACGTGGATAACACTAAACATACCCCTTTTCTTAAGCGAATGACGCTAAACAAAGAGCGAACGCCGCTCGAATATACTAAAACTCTTACATAATTTTTTTTTTAGGAAGCAAGGAAAGGCGGACGATGCAATCCACAAAAAAAAAAAAAAAAAAAAAAGAGAGGGTGGGGGTGGGGGGTAGAAAATGCCTCACAAAGGTGATGACCCAACTATTAGAATACAACCGAAACAGGCGAAACCCGATAAGGGCACAAAAAAAAAAAGAGAAGTGAGGGGAAAGAGGTCACACTATGTCTTTTATAGATGCCAGGAGTGCCTCCAACTAGTTCTTCGCAACAGACAAGGGCCCACCTGATGAAGGAAGGCCCAGTCCACGGGGATTTCCCAGGACGGCACTGTCGGATGTGAATTTCGACCCCCCAAAAGAAAGAAAGTGGCATTTTGCGTGGGAAAATCTCTGTTCATCTATATATGCTATTTAAATTTTACATCGAAAATGAGGATTCCGACTACCCTCAAAATCAATG
The DNA here is from genome assembly GCA_012931725.1 of Litsea cubeba. Lineage (NCBI taxonomy): Eukaryota > Viridiplantae > Streptophyta > Magnoliopsida > Laurales > Lauraceae > Litsea > Litsea cubeba. The sequence goes on along the minus strand of CM022946.1, from coordinate 100,946,694 downwards.
GATCACGATCGCCAGCTACGGATACGGCCGTAACACCGTTCTTCGACGAAAGCCGAAGAAATGTGGGGAGAGAATAAGTGGGTGGGTTCTTCCTCTCGTCTAATGTGCTGCCGGCAACACACGACGGTTGTCCTGTCACATTAATTTGGGTCTCTTCGAGTCTCTTTAATATAGGGTCAATTCAGGGTCATGAGTTAAAGTCCAAATAAAGGTTAATCCTCACACAGCATAATCATAATAAATCCAAGTAAAATATCTAAAATAAAGAAAATAAAAGGGGGAGGTGCCAAATATTGAAAAAGAGGATTGGCCCCGTTCCCGGGTACCCCCTTCAATCCCTTGGCAAAATAGGGTTTAAAGGCTGACTTTTCAAACCAAAATGATTATGCAAATGAGACTTTGACTTGTGATTTCTGTGTTTTTCGTGTGCGATACACGAGTGATAAAAGTGAAAGGCCGATGGGCCGTAATTGATAGGAGGTGGCCGACGGGCCAGTATTTGTTTTAGGGTGGCCGATGGGCCGTGATTGTTTAAGGGTGGCCGATGGGCCGAAGTAAAAAGTGTGTGCGAAATCACTCATCTCATCTCGTCATTCTCATTTATTCAATTTTAGAAGTCAGTTCTTCATTTCCTTTTATCATTAAGTTCGATTAAATATCTGGCACTTGACGTGGAGGAAGAAATAAAGGAAAATTTTTTTTTGGGGATTATTTTGTTGGTTTTATAGTTTTTATGGATTTTTGATATGGGGCTAGAAGGGCCTAACTAGGGGATTTACTTGGATTTACGTAATTAATGCTTTATTACTGATCATTGGATTAACCTTAACCTAAGGTACTAGACCGCCCACATCAGCTTTCCCAATTCCCTAACGGAGCAGGAAGAGTGATGGGGTGAAGCCTAATGCTCTAAACTACCTAACGAGGTAATTCAATTTAATCCTAGGGTGTAAATAGCCTAAGTTTGATAGTTCTTGCACCTAAGTAGTTTGTTGGGTAAGATTTTAATTGATTCGATATGTTTTGAGTTGTAGTTTTGATTGAGAATGGTTTAGGGATGTTTTGAGGTTCTGGTTAATGTGTTTTTTTATATTTTAAAGTTATGTTATTTTTAGTTTAAATCAGAATTCGAAAAAGTAGTCGAAGATCGCAATTCAAGATTAAAAATAGGGTAGGCACCCATGGGGTGGAGCCTATCCTGACAGTTTGTGCTCTTCAGACTTTTCAATTTCTTTTGGGAATTCCGGGGGTTTTAAGGGCTATGTTTTAGTCTGAGAAATGTTTTAATGTCTTTGATGTTCTAATGTCAAAGTGATGCGGGTTCGGATTTTGAAACAAAATCAAGAATTCGTGTTTTAGTGCAAGTGGAAGGATAGGCACCAAAGGGGTGGTGCCCAGGTGAATTTGGCAGGATGGGCGTCCAGGGAGTGGTGCCCAGGTGGATCTGGCAGGATGGGCGCCCAAGGAATGGTGCCTAGATGGACTGCCCGTGGTTTACAACTATTCTGGATGGGAGTTATTTACTGGTCCTTGGGTCCGGGGATTGATTTAGGTTATGGTCTTAATTAGATTAAGTTGTAAGGTGTTTAATTATTTATTTTTAATTGAGTTGGTTGGGTAGGGTTGAAATGTAGGCTAGGCACCCAGAGGGTGGTGCCTAAGTGAATCTGGCAGGATGGGCTCCCAGGGGGTGGCGCCCAGATGGATTAATGGGCTAGGCGCCCAGGGAGTGGTGCCCAGGTGACTCTGCTTTGTGCTTTGGTCGGTTCCAAAGGGTTTTGGGTATTAAGTCTGAATTGATTAAGGTTTCAGTGTTTTATGTTTAAAAGTGTTTTATTATGTTGATTGTGATTGGTTTGAGATTTTAATTAATTAAGTTAAGTTGTGAATTTGGGGCTTTTATGAAAAAGAGTAGGCTGGGCGCCCAGGGTGTGGTGCCTAGGTGAATTTGGCAGGATGGGCACCCAGGGGGTGGTGCCCAGATGGATGTGCTTTATGGTTTGGTTAGGTTTTGTGATTCTTAGGTCAACTCAAGTTTGAATTGATTTAAAGACTGTGTATTTGATAGAGAGTGTTTATTCGTGTGTTCAATTGGGGTTGAATTAGGTCCAATGGTTTCCTAAGGAATGGGTAAGGGTAGGTGCCCAAGGGATGGTGCCTAAGTGGATTGATAGGCTGGGCGCCCAAGGAGTGGTGCCCAGGTGACTGTCTTGAGGTTCGGGTTGGTTTTGTGTTTCTAGGTTGAATCGAAGTTGGATTTTGTGGTTAGAAGTTGATGTATTTTGATGAAGGGTGTCACTTTGTATTTGGTTGGGAAAGAATTAGGTTTCAATTAACTAGGTTAGATTTTTAATTGATGGTTTCCAAGAAATGAGTAGGGTAGGCGCCCAAGGGAGGGTGCCTAGGTGGATAGACAGGCTAGGCGCCCAGGGAGTGGTGCCCAGGTGACTGCCTTATGGTTTGATTTGGTTCGATGGTCTTTAAGTTTATTTGAGAGTGAATTGATTAGGGCCTCAGGTTTCTTAAGTCCAAAAGTGTTTTAATGTGTTAATTCGGGTTGGTTCAATTAGAAGTTTTAATTAGGAATTTCTTAGTGAAGGGATAGGATGGGCGCCAGGGGAGTGGTGCCAAGGTGGATTGGAAGGTTGGGCGCCCAAGGAGTGGTGCCCAGGTGGATGTCTGTCTTGATTTTGTGTTGTGTGTTCGTTTTAGATTAATTCAAGTTTAGATTGATTAAGTTTTCAAGTCTGTTAAGTTAACAAAGTTTTATTATGTGTTGATTCGAGTTTTGTTTCAATTGGGGTGTCTTAGTGATAGAATAGGATGGGCGCCCAGAGGGTGGTGCCCAGATGGACTGGACAGGCAGGGCACCCAGGGGGTGGCGCCCAGATGGATATTTTAGAGTTTTTTGTTAGTTTTGTATTTTTTAGGTGAGTTCGAATCTAAGTTGATTAAGATTTCAGGTCTTTCAAGTCAAAAGTATTTTAATGTGTTGATTGGAGTTGGTTAAAGTCTTAATTAATTAGATTAAATTTCAAGTGGGGCTTCTTAGGGAATGAATAGGCTGGGCGCCCAGGGAGTGGTGCCCGGATGGAGATGGATCTGTTTTAGGTTGTGGGTTTTAGGTTTTTAATTAAGTTCTTAGTTATTTTTAATCCGAATTAATTAAGGTCTCAAGATCTTTTGGATTAAAGGTATTTACTGTATTAATTGGCGTAAGATTAGAGCCTTAATTAATTATGTTCAATCCTCAATTTGGGACTTTTAGTGAATAAGCAAGCTAGGCTCAAAGGAGGAGAAGCCTATCTTAATAATATGGGTTCCCTAATCAATGTTAGTGATTCCTTAATCCAATTTCAGTCCAAATTAATTAAGATTGTTAGTTTTAGGGTTCTTAATGATTTGGCAATTCTTAAGTTAATTAATTATGATATTTTAGCCAATCTTAGGGTTTATCCTACTTAGGCACGAGATTTGATAACCTAGATTATCTACCTACTATTTTTTGGTTTTCTTTGTATTTTTTAATTTGTTTTTGGTTGCTCCTCTAATTTACTAGAGAGTAAGGAAAGAGAAGAAGTAGTTTATGTTTTATGATTTTTTTGGGTTATGAATTTATGATTCAAATGATATGGTGGTGTGCGATAGAAACGATAATTTGAAGTTCAGAACATATCAAGCAAGCAAACATATCGTTATATACAATTTCTAAATTGCAGAAGATCGAAAATTTTGCACGGAAGTGAAAAAATCCACTTGGGCGCCACACCTGTGGTGCCTACCCTGTTCAGTCAGGGTTTCCAACAAAACACAACGAATGCACAACGGTCTTAGGTTTTTTCAGCACGATTTCCGATATTCAGCATTTGATGCGAATGTCCTAATGCGAACTACTAATGATGCAATTAACGAATCTACGAGAAAATGATGGAAAAGGTAGAGATCTAAAACCTAGACCCTGTCTCGGAAGGGTAGGCTCCCAGAGGGTGGCGCCCAGCCAATCCAGAGAGGATAGGCGCCTAGTGGGTGGCGCCCAGCCTTCTGAGATAGCGTAGGCGCCCAGGGGGTGGCGCCCAGCCTTTTTGTTGAGGGCCTTTTACGATCTCCTCGATCTAAATGATGATGATGATGCTATAAATGTGAGATCCAACCTATTTATGGAATTAGAACTACGAAATCAATGCAGATCTACTCTATTAGTAGAATGAATCTAAACATGTTATTAATGTGATGAGATGCTGATATCAAAAACTAATATAGATCTATGATGCATAAATGATCCTAAGCATGTTTCTAAACAAAGATGATGATAAAAATGCAATAAAAGAAGAGAGAGAGATCTAGGAATACCGGTTTGAATCACACTTTTCAAGTTCCTAGAACGAAGCTTTCGCGAAGAACCATAGCTCTAGTTGAATATATGAAAGTCTCCTCCTCTATTTCCCCCTCTACTTCTCTAGATCTGAAGCTCTCTTCTCTAATGGTGGCTACCTTTCTCCTCTTGCTTATTCTCTATATTTTCTCTCTCTTTTTTAGAGTAGTTCCCTTGTAAATGAGGTTAAGAGATCCTTACATAGAGGTTTGGGATGAGTTTAGGAGGGCTAGGGCTTCATTAGTTCGTGTTTCTAGAAGGTTCCACGCATCCCAAGGCGGCCTAAGTGTTTTGGGAAAAATTAGGGTTTAGAAAATAGGCTGGGCGCCCATGGGGTTGTGCCCAGGTGACTGCATAGGGTGGGCACCACAGGGCTGATGCCTATGTGGACTAGAGAGTGTGGGCGCCCACGGGGTGGAGTCTACATGGTTCGGATCATTCTCTGAGTTTGGTCCGATTTGGAGTAGGGATGGAACGGATAGATCTTCAGCTGGCGGACCTATACTAGCATTTAATTGACTGGGTGCCACAAGGGTGGTGCCCAGGTGGACTGGACATGGTAGGCGCCTACCACATGGTGCCTACGTGGACTAGAGAGTGTGGGCGTCACAAGGGTAGTGCCTAGATGGAATGAAGTGTGGGTCTTTATTTGGAGTGGTTGCAGGCTGCCCTAAGTTAAATTTGTGGAATAGGAGGGTGGGCGCCACACATGTGGTGCCTAGGTGGACTGAAGAGTATGGGCGCCCACCATGGGGCATCTAGATGGAATAAAGAGTGTGGGCGCCACTTGGGTGGTGCCTAGACGGAGTCGATTCATTTTCGGAGTTTGGTCCCTACGTTGTATGGTTCCGGTCTGTTTTAGTCTGAACTAGTAATTTTCGAGGGTGGGCGCCACACATGGGGTGCCTAGGTGGTCACGGCTAGTGTGGGCGCCCAGCCTGGGGCGTGTAGATGCAATGGAGTAGGGTGGGCGCCACTTGGGTGGTGCCTAGATGGATTCCCGTTACTCTTTCTAAGGCAAACTTCGAAAAGTCATAACTCTTGATCCGCTTATCGGATTTGGACATTATACATACCGTCGGAAAGCTCTTGAAGTGAAGAATCCAAGGGTCCAACTATCCTAATGATCAGGGGCTGAGAAAAGATGGGGACCTCTGGATCAATGGATATGGCTTCCTAACTTAGGGTAATGGGGTGGCATTTAGGCAAGCTAAGTATAATCTTCGTAATGATTGGCCTAAGCATGTCTTACGTGGTCTGGAATATGTTTGAATAGTGCAGTGGTCCACTCCTTGTGTGAAAGGTGAGTGGGACTCGAGATCTCAATGCGATTCGACTTTCTTCTCGAATTTCTAGAAGTCGTTAGTCGTTGAACTAAGTCTAAAACTATCAACAAGCATCTTCATTGTCATTAATTAATCTGAATTGTGCCATTAATCATTCAATTATGGGTGAAATGGGGGCATCACTATATATGACAGGTGTTTAAGGCTATCATAGGGGCCAAATGAGGTGTCTACAGGCACATGACACCGTCATCAACTCACCCCTAAGATGGGTAGCCCTTCGACGAAAACCGTCGAGTTCCTCGAAGGCTTCTTTTAGCGCCATCTTCGCGCTAACAAATTTCAAAGAAGTTTTGATATTGGCAGACGATATTTGGGCAAAGGAAGGTCGAGATCCAGAAGGGACCAGATTCTCAAACGAATCCACCTCAAAGCAAGAAATGGCCAGCCTCACCTCAGATTGCCGAATCAAGACATTCAAATCATATAGCTCCGACTGGATCATCACCGTCTTCGCCGCAACAACCTCCTCAAAAGAAACATCGCAATTGGGAACGGGCCCCGCATGGGTCAATACTTGTGCCCAATGCGAGACAAGACCTTGTAACGACTCAATTCGTCCCACTGGATACCCAGTATCTCTTAAAAGGTCCAAGTTTTCGGCGAGCCGCACTCGGATGTTACAAAGAAAACTATAAGGCCAAGATGGGATCTTAGCCAAAATAGATTGCAAATGAGACAACAAATAATAACGCAGATGAAGGTTAATCGCTGATTGAGAGGAAGCCTCACTATTCGAATCTCCCTTAGAGTTGTCATGATCAGTCCCACAACGACAGCTGAAGTGTTGGAAGTAGGCGGGCCTCGTGGATAGGTTTCAAAAACTCTTGACCCACTTGATACACGGATCAATTATCGATAAGGCTTCAAACCCAATCCAGGATCTAAGTCCTCAAACTCATCAACCATGATCAGTAGTAAAACTCTATCTAGAAGATAGAAACAACACCTAACAAGCAACCATAAAATTTTACAACATACAAGGAAGTAGGTGTTTACCTTTGGAGGTTGGTAGTGCTCTAATGGAGAAGTTGATAATTCCCTTTGATGAAGAACTCTTTCACAAAGCAAATCAGAATCTCCAAGACCTAATTGTCTTCCACGCCATGATCCATATCGGATCTCTTTTCTCAGGGAGAAGGGTGAGTTCTCCAAAAGAAACCAACTAAAAGCTCTAAGGGAAACCAGAAGAGAAACTAGAAGAGAGGAGGGTGGGGATTGCAACAACTTGCACTTGGGTGTGTAATGGGGATGATGGACGTCCAAGGGGGGCTCCCTTATTTATAACTATGGCAACCTCCACTTACTAATTAAAATTAGAAGTCCAACTTCCATAATAATTAGTAACTTTCTCTTCTTTCCTTTACCACAATTAGAAGTCTGACTTCTAATAGAATTAATAACTTTCTATTTCCTTTCCTTTTGAGTTCAAGTAGAAATAGTAACTATCTAATAATTGGGCTAGCGTGGGGACCACAAGGGATTCCATAGAAAGCTGGCTCCAACTGGGACACCATGACCCCACATCTCATGTGCAATCCAGGCCCACAATTAATTGCAAATAACTCCACTATATATATGCAACTGAACTCCAGTCTTAGGAATAAATTACATAAAGACCCTAAACTTCCCTATGACCACAAGTAGGCCCCTCCATGTATATCTATTGATCAATTGGATTAAACATGTCCAACCAATTTAGATCCATGTCTTTTTATCCTTGAGACCCAATCAATTATAGTGATCATCAGTACTTATCCAATTAACTCTTAATTGGGATGGGTGCACACTTACCACTGATAAATCTATTAATTGGCACAAGGGGAAAATGATGATAGATTCCATTTTGACCATTGAATGTTCCTACAGTCCTACTACCACGTACCCAGGACACCGAGGTGTTGACCTACAATTGGCCTCATTCATTGGTGACTCAAAGAAAATGAATAGATAGAAACTTGAGTTCATTAATGTCTCAGGATTATGAGCCTATTGCTATGGAATTATGAGACCAGACCTTAAAGTAAAGACATTATTTCATGAGGTGCTTCTCATGGTCCTTCAGTACATCCAATGTACCAACATGATGATCTAGAGTCTTACACTGTGATGCTTGAGACGAATCATATTATCTCATAGTGATCATAATGCTGCAACCTTGTCAGATAAGATGTCCAATCTCATTATTGATTGTGAAGCTATTTAAGTATAAGATTTGTGACACATGTCTCCCGTATGTGGATCTTACCATACACATGTATTACATCTAATATACTTGCAGACTCCGGTTCATCTCATTAACCATTATATCATTCGTATTGGTTATGTGCAAGCAGGGAACAAAAAACATTCATATCATGAAAAGTAAACATGATTATATCAATTTATTACATCATCCACTGGATTGAGACCATATGATTTAACATGAAGTGGAAGTTAGCACGAGGCGGGAATGCCATGGCAGCGACTAATCGTCTCCAGACTCAACCAAAGAAGGAGAAGTGGAGGGGTGAAAGTCACAACCAAGTGCGGTTCCTAATAAAGGCGTCAGGCGTAAAAAGCACGAGTTCCAAAACATTATGATTTCAAACTACGGCTGCCTTAATGTGATGCGACGCCAAAGGCTAACAATGACCATATGAAAAGACATCCCAAAGAAGGATACATGCTTCATTAATTTCACAGAGGCCACACAAAAGATACGTTCAAAAAAAAAAAAAGAAAAAGAAAAAAAAAAGAAGGAAGGATAATGATCACAGCAACCATCTAAATAAAAAACAAACTGAAGCTGATAGCGCAAGAGTCACAGAATACGACTGGTCCGATCAAGAAGAGCCCTGAAGCTCCTTTCGGCATTCTGCCGAAAGTCTCAACCAAGGGCGACGTGAACACCAGATCCAAGCAGAGGTCCCAGGTGAACACACCGAGATGCAGAACGTTGCATCACCTCTGCACGCCGTAACAACCCATCCATCTGATCGACCATTTCTCGCTCTCGATCCTCTGCCGCCGGCAGTCATGCCCATTACGACCCTGCACACGACCACGAACCTGCGAACTGCCTCGTGCGCTTCAGTCAACTGCCGCTCCGCGATGATGAGAGTACAGTTCGGGTCCACTAACTCAAAGTGAGCTCATGGACTCCCACTGAATTACATGGACAGTCGGGAATTCATTAGTCATCCCATCCATGAGACCAACGACACCAGCCCAATAACCAATTAGACGAAGCAAATTCTCAGCGTGGAGAGTGGGATACCCGGTCCTTCTTAAAAGACCGAGGTAAGGAGTCAGTTCCTCGAGCGCCCGATGAAGCTCGTCCGTAGACCAGTCAGGCAGATTGGCGAAAAGAGTTCGTGCATGCTCAAGAAGAAACTCCTGGTGGGTATACCCAGGAGGGGCAATAATGTGGACAACAGTTTGTGCCTCCATCCTCGGCGAAGAGTTCGACCCACTCTCGGAGTGCGCATCAGTAACCGCTCCGGCCATAAGGAAAGGCGGAAGCAACAGACAGATAAAAACTTTGATTTTCAGTCGACAAAAAGAAGGTCGAAGAAATCCAAAAAGTATAAAAATTCTCACCTGCCTACGCCCCCTTTTATACACGCGTGCACCAACAAAAAAGAGGGAAGACAAAATGGCGCCATAATGAGCGCCGTTTCCAAGAAGCCTTTGGCGGTTTGCCTCCACAAAAAGGGCCCAACAATTAAGGAGGGAGCCGTGGACCCGACTACGCGAAAGCATGACCTAAATGGTCACATCGTCGGGAGGCAGGAGCAGTACGCTCAACAAGTGGTGAGACCTTAGCAATCAAATCACTAAGAAAAAAATGCAGGGGCAGTAGCTGTACACCCGACTGCGCGAAGGCATGACCTAAAACAGTCACGTCGCCACGGAGGCAGCAACGACGCACCCAACAAAAGATGGGACCCTAGCGGTCAAATAGATAAGAAAAGTGCAGGGGCAGGGAGAGGGAGAGAAAATAGAGGAGAGGGGAGGGAGGGAGGAAGAAAGAGGGAGAGGGGGGAGGGAGGCCGCTGGCTGGGGTTGTCGGAGACTAGGAGGGTGGGATGGGGGAGAGGAAGAGGGTGGAGGGAGAGAGGGAAAGGGAGGAGGGGTAGTTTAGGAAATTGATTTTTTTTTGTTTGCGGTGTGGAGAGACAGAAGTGTGGTGCTGCCAATAGAACTTCCCTTCAATTTTCCCACTTATTCCATGACTACCGAGATTACTTATCTGGTGAGTTCCACTAAAATTGATTTGAAGAAGTGCAATCTATCAAAGTATTTAACTCAAGTGAGATTAAAATGGAGAAACAAAGTTCATATATCCGACATCAAGGCTTTGACGATGACGGTGATTTTGTAGGTCCCACCTTAGGTTAGTTGCAGTCGAAAATTTGAGCCTATTCAACCATCAAATGGTCCTTGTTGTATAATGAATCAGGACCATTGGCGAAGATATTTTCACCATAGATTTCATCATCAGTTTCGGTCCATGAAAAAAGTGGATGTAGTTGATTTTCTTACTATCACTAGAAGCATTCGAGGAAGTAAGATTTTACATAATTTTCCTAGTGACCGGTTCTTTCATATTACAACTAGTTAGAAATAAAATCTACTTTTGGAATGATGTCCAACTACAAATATTTACCTATAAATGAAAGATGAAAGTGTGATTAATTTTCATCAAGTTTAATCACAACTGTTGAAGTCATGCAGGGAGTATTACAATATAATATAAAAAAGCTTGAACACCATCAAATTTCAAGTACCCAAAATGAAATATTGTTATATTATAATATTATATTAACTATGATCTTTCGTAAGTTTTTCAAATTTCAACAAACTATAAATTAGAGTGTTAGCAATTATAAGGATATTTTCAACCATTTTGCTTCAAGGAGGATAATTTGTAAAGATCTCGAGGGATTTTATTAAAACAAGAGATGGAAAGATAAGTAGAAACAATTGACCCATAATGGGCCTTCATTGTAATAAAAGTAGAGCCATCTAATGGTGGCAACTGAAATGGGGGCCATCAAATGTTAAAAAATAACTGACCTATCCATTGTTGTTATTTTCATAGCGGGACCCATATAATGTTTATCATCGTTGCATTATTCATTTGGCATTTAAAATTCCACTGGAAATATCAAACACCAATTTGAATCTATGTAATGTTTACACTAATAATAAGTACCATCTAGTGTTTGCACTAATAATATTACATGTAGCGTTGGCAATTACAGTGGGACCCATCTAAGTTAGAGAATCAATGACCGTCTAATGCTAAAAATCATGGCATCCATTTAATTAGTGTGGCGGTCACCTAATGTTAGTAATCACAATGTTTTACATTAATTCTCATAATGGGCCATATCTAATGTTCGACATTGGTAAAGAATTCATCTTACCATAAAAATCATTGTAGAACCTATATTGATGTTGGTAATTGTGATGTCCTGAAGTCCCACATCGACTACTAGGATTATACGTAGAAAGCGACTGGGATTATATGTAGAGCTTGCACCCTTACCTTGCATGAGGCTGTTGACACAAAAATTCATCTGCCCATACATAACATTCCCCAAGGCAAAATACTCGTTTTTCCATAAAAAAGAATGATGACATTAATGATCGCTGGAGTCTGGCCGGCTACATTAAGGGAATTCTCCAACGGCTACTGTCTGGAAGGCCCACTAGCCGCTGTGACCTTCAGCACACCAGCCGCTCAAAGCAACGAAGCAGCCGTTGGGCCTCGACCAAAAGATGACCACTGAACGCCGCACTTTGTCTCTCCCGACTATTTGACGCCCACGATCTCCCACGAACTGGCCAGTTAGCTCTTCTGATAGCCGCTGAACCTGCAAAAAGGGACCAGTAATGTCTCCCATTGAAGATAGTTTTGAAACTACCTCCACTCCTCCATGATCTCCGGCAGTTATGGCTCCTCAAAGGCTATATAAAAGGAAGACTTGATAGAGCATAAAAGGAGGTTGGATCCAGCACAAAGATGTCCAGAAACTCTGCCATTTTCGAAACTCTCTCATCCTTTATCAGCAAGGTGAGAATCAGGCAGTGGTGAACTCTTCTCCTTGGACTTGGGCGATAGCTTATGAAAGCCAACCTTTGTTCCTCTCACCATGGAGGAAGGGCAGAGATTGTCTCTGCTGTTTTGAAGCAGATTTCTTTGAATAATCCTTTTTCCTAAACTGTGATGATGAACTACATAGACTGACAGAAGAAGCTAAATTGCAAACTTCTCCAATTCCGTCTCCAGCAAACTCTTGAAGACAACAGACTTCTCTTTTCTCCCTTCAATTCAATTTTCCATTGTTTTGATCTCCTAAGCCTGATGAGGGGGTTGTATAAAAAAAATTGTAAATAACCTGCACTCAGAAGGTGAAGCAATGAAGAACCCATGTAAACAAAAGTGGAGATGACTCTTTCCGCATGAGCAAAGATTCGTGCGAATCGTTTCCACATCGTTCTATAATGTCCAAAGGATGAAATAAAATAATTTTCTTCATCAGAGCTTTCCTTTTTCTTCTTCTCCTTCCTTTTATGGGCGAAACAGAAGATTGACGCCGTCTATGGGGAATCATTATACATTATCAGTAATGCTTCGTTGATCAAAGTACTTGGGAAAAGCTTGAAGAGAGTTCCTCAGTTGCTGCTGTTCTAGAAAAAAAAAAAAAGAAGAGAAGAAGTCGTTGCTGTTCTAAGAAAGAAGAAGAGAAGAACAGATCAGAGGAAAGCTGACAGAGATGAAATGGAGAAAATGCACAACGCCTAACGGCCAATGCAGAAAGACCACGGCGGCCATAGAAATTGGTGTCAGCCTGTCATTATTGCTCTACTACGGGTGTTTATCAGAAGACCAATGCATACAAGACATGACGGCCATAAACTATGGAGTCAGCCGTCTATCCACGCCTTGCTGCGCGTCTAGCGGCTGTTATAATGAACGGATCGTTATGATTGGCCAATGTCTTCAAAGCTATTACATCCCAAAGAGGCCACAACGATTGACTAAGTCTCGCGGCCGGTGGATTGTACACTTGAGACATCAAACACTATACGGCCGTAAGGCGCAAAACTGGCGCGGCCAGCTTGGATTGCTTGATACTCAGCAGATGACGCCAGTAACCTTCATCGATCGCTACCAGTAGCCTTCACCAGCCAATCCACAGGAAAAGTGGCCGTTGGACCTTTTTATACATTTTTCTTTTCTTGGATGTTCTGTCATGAAATTCTAAGCCTTTATGCTGATTGTACAGAACCCAGGACTCTTCTAAACAGTACTAAATGAAGAATTGAAAAATGGTGACATAAATTAAATGTGTCACAAAATAATATGGCCGATAAGACTCTTTTTTGTGAAGTTGTCTCGATTTATAAGTCCATAATGTTCAATCTATATAAAGTCAGTTTCCTTTACTCGGTAGCGAGCATTTACTGCCACCCTGCTTATGGCCTACAAAACTTGATGAGATCTTAGTTAATCAGTTCATTGGTGTGTGTCGGTCAAATGGTTGGATCACTGGTCATTTTCTCACCCATTTTGGGGCTATGTTTATTGTACCGGAATGCTGCCCATTTATCGGTAGTACGTACATAGAAACATAGAAGTAGAAAATGAAATAGATTGATATAGGATTGAGCAAATAAATATGCTCTCCTATCACTCATTCATTGTTGGTCTTTTTTATTTATGTTGCTATTCAATCATGAATTCTCTTGTCATTACTTTCGATGATACCAAGGAACGCCTGTATAATGTTTCCATCCAAGAAAGCAAGACTCCCATGGGCCAGAAAAGAGCCTGCATTGAAAATGAACTCGCAGTTCGAGTATCTGTCTTCCAACGAATAACACCGGCTGCTCCTACTGTCAAAACCTCTCTAGTATCGGCAAAGCCCTCCAAAAAGGCCACGCCACGCGGGCCATGGGTGTCAAAGTACGCCCAAAATCCTTTTGGTGTTAGTCTTAAAGAACATCAGAACTTGGAGAAGACTATACTAGCTCATCTCTGCATCACCAAAGAAGCAAAAAGGGCAAGGAGGGTGCAAGATGTAGAGAATACCCTAGAAAATGGCAAAGTCAAAACCTACAAAGGTAAAGACTTGCACCAAATGCTTGGAAAGAAGAAACTGCAACAAAAGGAAACGATCCCAGGTTGCACAACGTGGTCTCCTAAACCACAAAAATTCAAGAAGATAGCTTACCAGGATACAGCCTTGGCAACACTTGAAGAGAATACCTTCTATCATCTTACTCAGAAAGAGAGGAGGAGGTACGGAAGGCAATGTCTCGCTTCAGTCATAGTAGGGCCTACACCTTTCCCACCAAAAGTGCATACAAAGCGCTTGAAGAAGAAACATCAGCATTTCTCTATCAATAATGCCGCATAACTTGCACAATTCAAAGACCTTCTGAAAAAGAAGGAGAAAAATGACGTGAACATCCTCACGCTGCGAGTTCATCATCCAGAAGGGGTAGACCCCATCATCAATCGTTCCGTACCCATGGTAGTAAGGCGGAATGATAAAAAGAAGAGTCGTGGCCAAAAAAGAATTACTCAGCAATTAGTAATGAAAGAAGACGACCCTGATACTGCGGTGGTTTGCATGACCAGGACTAGATGCGGCAGGCGTTCTGCTAAAATCATTGCTAGTAGTTCAAACTCTATCGAAGGTGAAGAATCAGATAACACTTCTGAAGGTCATGAAACTCCAGTTACAGATGAGGAAGCACCTCTGATCAATAAAAACACAGGGGGCATGGCTTCCCTCGTACTCCGGGCCATTGATGATGATGTTTCGTTAACCACTCGAGGTCTCGAGAGCAGCTTCTCACCCCATACTGGACTAGGTAAATACTCCGACTTCATGGCTGGAGAAGCTAGTGCGCCAGTAACCGAAGAACAAGCTGAAGGCGAAAACCCGATTGAAAATATACAGGATTTGGTTAAGCAGCAAAATGACAAAATTAAACCAATCTTTACTTAGCTGTAATTTCTTATGGATTGGGTGACTGGTCCAAGCGATCATCCATCAGCGACTCCATCTTCTTCAAATAGAAAAGACCCGCATATATCTGGAGGGAGAATCGATCAGATTGTGGCACAAATGCAACAACTTTCACAAAGGCTGTCCAAACGAAGTTGTCAGCTCTCGAATAGCGGTCACCAAACAGATCTGGAGCAATCCATGACTTACAAAGACATATCAGATATGCTGACTAAAACTAGGGATGAGGGGAGACTCAGGAAAAAGGGGGATCATGCCAAAATATCCACCTGAAATGGATTTGGTCCCCTATCCTCCTAAGTACAAACCTTCGACCTTCCAGTCTTACATAGGCAAAAGCTCTACTTATTAGCACATAGTACACTTCAAATCCCAGCTTGGGGGTATGCCTGATATAGATGCCCTGAAACTCAAATCGTTCATAGGCACTCTGAGAGGAACTGTTTTTGATTGGTGCAAGCAATTGCCTGAGAATTCCCTCACTTCATGGGCGACAATGGAGGAAAAGTTCTTATTACACTTCTAAGAAGAAGATCAGCCAGTCAGCCTAAACTCACTCACACAATCCAAACAAGGAGAAAGTGAGTCTGTTCAGGGCTTCATAAATAGGTGGAGAGCACTGACTTATAGATGCAAAGAACCCATCTCTCAAAAATCAACAGTAGATATGTGCAAGTCCAATCTCAAGCCCGAGATTAAGCAGATGGTGATCGGTGTTAAGACTATATCCATGTATAAACTACTGGAAGCAGTCATCGATGCAGAAGACTGTTGTAAGGAACTTGACCAGAAGAACAAGTCCCAAAGAATTCAAGCTTCTACACCTTCTACATCCAAGGGAAAGAAGAAAGAATAAGTTTTTAATATTCAAACTTCAAAGGCTCCCGGAAAAGCGCAAGATCCTAAAGATGAAGCCACTAGGAAGGAGGAATACGAAAGGAGGAAAAATGTCAAGTACTCCTTTAATGAAAATATTAAAAATATTTTCAATACTCTACTGAAGCATGGAAAGTTAGAACTCCCTTCTTCCAAGATACCCAGTCAGGAAGGTAGAACAAATGATCCAAACTACTGCCCCTATCATCAGATGATTTCCTATCATTTGAAAGAATGATTCATCTTGAAGGAGAGAACAGAAGATATGTTAGCTAAAGGAGTTATACAACTCGATCAGAAATGTGATACTGCATTAGTCAACATGGTGGCATTCGGATCATTTGAACCTACCAACATCGGGCCTATCATATAAAAAATGGTGGAGTTTCGGCTAATTAACAAAGTCGAACATAGTGATGAACTTGTCTTTGTCACCACAGCATCTGGAGAGGTGATACGGATCTTGATCTCATAAGTGATGACAACTAGAAAACAGTGAAGTCAAGATCTACTTCCGAAAAAGTGAAGAAAATGAAAAGATCACTTTGCAACCACCGCCAAAAAGTTAAGGCATATCATATAAAAGAAACGAAGGAGGAAACTGAGCCTGCACCAAGGAAAAAGGCACCAACAGAATCTTCTGATCTAATGAGGAGACTCATTACTTTGGCGGACTTCCTTATCCCTTTTACCGAGGAAGAAGATGAGCTGTAGATTTCAAATTGCAACCGAATCTCCAAATTAAAATGCTCTCCACCTTCAGACTCGGAAGACTCGGATGGCTGATGGGTTCCCCCTATAATGCCGCCACCCATGGATGATGATGACCACCAGGACAATGATCCGAAGCCAGATTCTGACGAAGAAGATTACCTTTTAGATGAGGTATTGAATGAAAATCACTTCATCACTGATCCCTTCTTCTATCAAGAGAGCATCCTGGAGATAAAAGTTCAAATTTACAATCCAAGACTCCCTGAACCGGGTGACAGGCCGGTGGACCCTTTTTCATTCCCTGTGCCTCCGAAAATTCATCCAAATCCTCTACAATCATAGATGACAATGGATCCCATT
The DNA here is from genome assembly GCA_012931725.1 of Litsea cubeba. Taxonomy (NCBI): domain Eukaryota; kingdom Viridiplantae; phylum Streptophyta; class Magnoliopsida; order Laurales; family Lauraceae; genus Litsea; species Litsea cubeba. The sequence continues at coordinate 100,929,994 of CM022946.1, read as the reverse complement.
GTCAGACACCTGCAAATGCACCTACAGCAAGGGACACTCCTAGCTCATCAATACTAGTCGGGCTGAAAGATGGGCAAAACGACAGCTCAAAGAAGGAGGAATGCCTAACTATCAAGTAAGACATCCCTCAAAAGGTACCAGCTGTCTCTACTTCTAGTGGCCCTTCTACCCCAGCGGTCTCCACATCAGAAACCAAGGATGATCGGCAGAACACCCTATCAGAGGATGGGCCGGTTATCATAATCAGTGACACTTCCTCAGGATCCGATGGAGATCGTCGTGCAGAGTTTGAAGAAGCTCCTGACATTGTGCCAATCAGTTCCTCAGACTCGTTCATCACAAAAACACACGAGATTATCAACCTGGAAGATGAACCGACAAACTCTAGGAGTGAACCCAAGGTGATGTCATGTCACGTGGGCACTGGTATGAAAGAAGAAACCACTACATCCTCTGCATCTGCCGATGTGGAAGACGTAGCTGAAGGAATGACAAATCTCTTCTCCCAACAAAAAGAAGTTCTAGCAATCCAAAGAAGCACTGGGAGTGGCTTCAGGTCCAGAAGAAATTATAAAGACAACTATGATAAACCTTCCACACAGACTCCTCCTACTCTTCCTCCTGCTTCTCCTTCACTTGTAGTCCCCACAGGGCAAAATGTAAACACTGAGAATGTAAATGTCGATGTTAATGAAAGGTCGATAGAGCCATTTAAGTATGACCCTGTCGAACATCTTAAACACATACCTAGACAATTGCACATTCTGGATCTATTGCAGATGTCAAAAGAAACTCGAGACAGTTTCATCAGGGAATTGCAAGCATTGGATCCTAATAATCAAGTGCATGTAGCTCAAGTGCATCGAATAAAGAAGAAGCATCAAGTAGCTAATTCCAAAAGACCTTAGAAGCAATGTGAAGAGTGTTACTCCATCCAGAATGCTTCCAAGGCTACTATTTCTTTCTCTAAAGAAGATATGTTGTTGGGCAATGTCAATCATACAAGGCCTTTGTATTTCACAGTATACATAAAAAAAGTGCCAATTCCCAGGGTGTAAGTGGATCTGGGATCAGCTCTTAATCTTATTACCGTCACGACATTACAAGAATTGGGAGTTCCCCCAAACAAGCTCACCAGCACCAATACTGTGATTCAAGGGTATGATGGTGAAATTCAAAACCCCATCAAGAAGATTCAGATCAAATTCCAGCTTGGCAGTTTGGCTTCCGAAGCTACTTTTCACATCGTCAAAACTCGAGCTTGCTATAACATCCTTCTTGGAAGGAGATGGGTGCACGACTACACCATTGTACCGTCTACCCTTCACCAGTGTTTCAAATATATCGATGATGGTGGAAAGGTACATCGTATTTTCGCTGGTGAGAAACCTTTCAGGGAAAAGAGGCTCACTTTACTGATGCGGCTATGTATGAAGAAAGGAAACCCAGTGCGAAGAAACCTGTGGTGGAAACAAGTACAGTGAGTCAGCCAAAGTTTTGAGTCAGCAGCAAAAGAAGAAGTTGGTGGTATGGTTCGCAGATACGTCCAAACCTTTCACAATCAAGGTGAGACCTGACATGAAGAAGGGTAAACCCTTGGTCATTTCCATTAAATCTTCTAAGTCATTTAATGTGGCTTCTCTGGTTAACCAGCTAGATCAAGAAATCCATTGGTCTGACTTGTTATGGGCTCTCAATGCAAATAGTCAATCGCCCAAAGATCTTAGTGGAGTTGGATATTATGAAACTACATATATAGTTTGGCATCTCAAATGATGTTTAAACTCATGATGGGCGAGGCAGAAAGTCATCATCGAATTTATCTTGCTTTAATGGTCTCGTCTCGCAACCGGGGAAGTCGGCAGGAAATAAAATTCAGATGACTGGGAAGCGAAACTCGCAGCTCAGCCCGACGGGACGCTTTAAGGCATTCATTGGATCTGATGTGCATATTAGAGGCATGCTAATCAAGGGAAGCATAAACAGTCACCTTACGACAATTAGCTCTCATGCGTTAAGGGCCTAGTGAGTCTGTTATCAATTATATAGATTGATGGCTGGAATTGGCTCACAGGTGCGAGGTATCTCCTCCCCAAAACATGCGGATCTCATTGTGCCGACATAGTCTACATCATGATTTTAGAATACTATCCATTGGGAAAGATTTCAAAAATTTTGAATAATTTGCCAGGTTCATGGAAGCTGTTGAAGATCATGTTCTCTCCCCTTTGAGAAACATGAGAAGAAGAGCACACTCTACAAATGTAGTATCTCTGGTATAATATTTTGATTCTGAATCTGACTCAGAAGAAAATAGTGGTGTGTTCATAAATCCAACACCAATGGCAGGATACGAGCCTCCTCTCCATCCATATGCATGCCCGTATCCAATATTCAAAGTTGAGGGGTCAACTTTTCTGGTACCTGCCAACAAACCTTGGGACAACGACATGATATTCCATCGAGCAGAAGATGCCTCCATTTCATCTCCACCCGGAGATTTCGTCAGCGAAGGAAAACCAGACTTCAAGCCCTACAGTCTGCAATCCCACAATTCTTCAATCCCACAATATGATAAGAAATATGGGCTATAATCTCAAGAAGCCTATTGGATTATGGATGACAGAAGGGATACTGGTACCTTACATCGATATGACGAAGAGGCAAAACGAACAATTCGAGTGGAACCACCGGATAGAAGAATTTCAGTCAGGTATTGGGTCCACTCCCTACCAGAACATACCCAGAGTCACAAAATGCTTCTGGGCAAAAAACAGTGGCATTCACCAAAGAATACGATTTTGATGATATTCTTTGGAGAAAGATCTACAAGATCTGGCTGACTAGAACATCTTCCAGCACCAAGAAGAGGCGACTGATGTTAATGACATAGTATCCCAAGCCACCGATCACTGGTAGTCAGAGTCTGATGAAAGTCAAGATCCACGCAACCTTGGCCCTTGGGATCATTTGGTTCTAAATGTACAAGCCACTGAGCCTTCAAAACCGAATCCTTGGAAATGGATCAGGAATTGGTTTAAATCTCCAAATGATACCCCATAGGGATTTGTGGACTTGGAAGCTTCCAAAAATAATGTGAACCTCCTCCCAACTCTCCGACTGAAGATCAAGTGCAAGAAGTAAATCTGGGAACCGCTGATAATCCTCGTCCTACCTTTGTAAATGCTCATATTAAAGGAAATGAACTACAGGATTTCATGTATTTCGTGTATTTCTTGCGTGGGTTTGTAGAATGTTTTGCATGGACTTAATGCAGTATATTCCAAGATTGGACCCAGAAATAGCAATGCATAAATTGAATATCTGGAAAGATGTTAAACCAGTAAAACAAGATCAACGACGTATTAAGCCGGAGATCATGGAAAAGATTGAAAAAGAAGGACAAAAGCTTTGGGATGTTCAATTTATCCGAGAAGAACAACACCCTGACTGGTTGGCCAATATCGTCCTCGTTACAAAAAAGAATGGACAAATTAGGGTGTGTATCGATTTTCGGGATCTAAATAAGGCTTGTCCTAAAGATGATTTTCCGCTACCCATCCCCGAAATCATGATTGATAACACATTCGGATATGAAAGAATGTCATTCATGGACTGATTCTTGGGATACAACCAAATCAAGATGTCCTCAGAAGATGATAATCACACCTCATTCAGGACGCCATTCGGCGTATGCTGTTATACAGTCATGCCTTTCGGCCTAAAAAATGTAGGAGCCACATATCAAAGAGCCATGATGAAAATCTTCCAAGATATCTAGCATAAGACGGTCGAATGTTATGCAGATGATTTCGCTGATAAAAGCAAGAAGAAGAAGACTCAACTTGATGATTTACGTAAAGTCTTTGAGCGATTGTGGAAATTCAAATTGCGTATGAACCCTCTCAAATGTTTCTTTGGAGTATCTTTAGGAAAGTTCCTTAGATTTGTAGTACGCAGTGGAGGGATCAAGCTTGATCCAATCAAAGTAAAGGTAATACTAGAGACGCCTCCACCAAAAACTCTTAAAGAAATCAGAGGCATACGGGGCAGATTGGCCTACATCAGGAGATTCATTTTTAACTTATTCAGTAAGTGCAGACCCTACTCTCGCCTGTTAGGAAAGGGGTTGATTTTGTCTGGGACAAAGAATGCGATGAAGCCGTCAAAGACATCAAAAGATATTTCACCAATCCACCTGTACTGGCAGCTCCAAGGTCAAACAAACCATTCATCCTGTATACAAGAGCTCTAGATCATCTTTTGGGCGTTATGCTAGCTCAAAATAATGATGATGGCAAAGAAGTAGCCCTCTACTACCTATCTCGAATGTTAGGGGGCAGAACACAATTACAAACTAGTTGAAAAAGAATGCCTGGCTCTTATGTTCGCAGTACAAAAACTTCGACACTAGTTACTGTCAAATACAGTATATCTAGTGTCTCGGATCAATCCTCTCAAGGTATTGATGACAAAGGCTGGTTCTCCGAACGATTGGCTAGCCAAATGGTCTACATTATTATCATGCTATGATATAAGATATACACAAGCAAAAGCAATCAAGGGGCACGCCTTGGCAGATTTTCTGGCTGAACATCCTTTATTAGAAGATTCGGAATTCAAAGATGACTTTCCGTATGAACCAATATTTTTCACCGAAAATATCATTAAATATACTGTTGATCCTGATCTTCACTGGATTATGCACTTTGACTAAGCTATGCGAACCAATGAATTTGGTGAAACAGTGTCAGGAGTGGGAATTTTCTTCTGCAGCCCAGAAAGAGTATATATACCTCATTCCTTCTCATTGCTAGAACCGTGCTCTAACAATGTGGCTGAATATACGGCTCTAATCATGGGGCTGGAACTAGCATTGAAATATGGCATCGATATATTAGCAGTATTTGGAGATTCCCAATTGATCATAAGACAAATGAATCTCGAATATGAAGTAAGCAAGCCAAACTTGATCTCTTACTTCAACAAAGTTAAAATGCTCAAAGGCCAGTTCAAGTTGATAGAATTCCATCATATACCAAGACGTGAGAATGTTAAGGCGGATGCTATAGCAGGATCAGCTGCTTCAATGGCCTTACCGGAGAATGGCACGGTGGAAATTACCGTCACGGAACGAAAATTATTACCACCTCTCGATACTACTAGGCTGTAGCTGATTGCTTTCAAGTCTCGAGAAATAAAGCTCATTCTTATGGAAATTCATTTAGAGACTAGAGAGAACTCTTCATCGACTACATCCTACATGCCATCCTACCCGACGACATCTAAGATCGAACTAGTAGCCAGAGACGTGCGCCCATATTTTATTATGATCGTTCTAAAACTCTATATCAAAGATCATTCGATGGAGTTTTGTTGCGATGTCTATCTCAGAAGGAAGCTGAAGATACACTAAGAGAAGTCCATGCAGGGCTATGTGGCGCTCATCAGGCTGGAAAGAAATTACATGACCAGTTGCAAAGGTCGGGATATTACTGGCCAACAATGATTGCAGACTCCATGCAGTTTGCCAAAAAGTACAGAGAATACCAAATTCATGGTGATTACATACACCAACCGCCAACTAATCTTCACCCCACAACTGTGTCTTGGCCTTTCGAAGCCTAAGGTATGGACATCATTGGAGAAATTCATCCTCCATCGGACAAGTGTCACCATTTCATTCTAGCGGCCATGGATTATTTCTCTAAATGGTTCAAGGTGGTGCCACTAGCCAAAGTAAAAGCTGATACTGTAATCAACTTTGTAAAAAATCACATTATTTGTCGTTTTGGCGCGCCTAAAAGTCTATACCATGACAATGGACCCTCAATTCAGCAACGACAAATTCTATAGATTTTTCCACAAGTATGCTATTCATTGCTGTCCTTCCACCGCATACAATCCTGTGGCGAACAGGTTAGCAGAGGCTTTCAACAAAACTATCAGCAAAATCCTGAAGAAGATGGTGTCTAACAACAAGAAGTCATGGGGAACAAAACTCCACGGAGCTCTCTGGGCCTACCGAACCACAGTCAGAGGCCCGACTAAAGCAACTCCATTTTCTCTTGTCTACGGGTGTGAAGCAGTCGTACCCCTAGAAACCCCAGTTGCCTTCACTCAGGGTGGCGATTGCAGAAAAGATCACAGATGATAAAAAAATGCTGAACTAAGACTTCGAGAATTGGAAAGTCTTGATGAAAACAGACTTGCAACTAGACAAAGCATTGAAATCTATCAAGCTTGCATGGAGGGATCTTTCGACAAGAAAGTGCGTGAACGAGCCTTCAAGAAAGGAGATCTGGTCCTTGCAGGTAGGAGACATATGATCCTCACCCACAAATCAAAGGGAAAGCTCGAACCTAAGTGGGAGGGTCCTTACGTCATTGATAAAGTCTACTCAAATGGTGCATATGGTGTCCTCACTGTTGAAGGCAAAAAGTGTATGATCCCTATCGATGGAAAGTTTCTTAAATGTTACTATTCCTAAATATTTTCAGATTCATTTTCTTCGGTTAAAGATGGTATCTCAAACCTCCCTAACTAAATCTTCATTCGTCATTTGGCCTCTACAAGCACAGACCCTATTTGACCTTCAAAACTTCCTTTATTTTATTCCGAAGAATCAAGGCCGCACCCCGGCTAATGCCCCTACAAGGCCCCGACTATTGTTCATTCTACTTGATCAACTTTAGAATCAGATCTATCAAATTAAGAACCATCTAATGTCCCTACAAGACACCGGCTAATGTCTATTTCCATTCCATCCCACTTCGTTACGATTTACTATTCTTTTAATTAAGACTAGTGAGTTATTGAATCTAAAAATCAAAATCATACATCCATTCCATATCTGAAAGCTATGAAGACAGACATGCAAAATTGTCACTTTCATTGATAATACTTTCAAAAGAAATTACATGTACACATCCAGTTACATCAATGGGTGACAAAAGAGGGAAAAGAAGGAAGATAGTCTAACTGTCATAAAAGGCCCGACACTTGGCATTGAAATCCTCTACACGCCTCTTCAACATCTCATTCTTGGCTGCGGCATATCTTTGCACTTGGAGTTTTTTCTCCTGTTGCCGCTAGTCCGTCCCCAGACCTTCCCCAGCATAGCCTCAAAGTCTTTCAGTTCATTCTCAGTAATCGTGAGGCTATGCTGACAAGCCTGCACCCTTAAGGATTGCTTCTTGAACTACTTTTGCTAAAACTTATATTGTCGTTTCAGATCAGCGAGCATTGAATGAGCTTTATTGATGCTCCTTCTCAGCGACGATAGAGCTGTAAGGACTTCATCCTGAGCAATCACATGAATGTCCAGTTCCTGACGTCCGACCTCCACTCGTGCTCGGAGATCGATTTGTCTCTGCTCCACCTCTTGCTAAAGTAAAGCAACATAATTCAAGCCATGAAGATCCTTCAGACTTTCTAGATAAGCAAAACGCTCATCAAAAGTAACTCTCAGAGGCGTTTTGTCCAGAGGTGTCCAATTCATGCAAAAAACATAGTTCACGACACGCGGACAGTTAAATAACTGTGTCAGGTCGCCACTGGTAAGGGTATAGGTTATCCCAAGCAACATCAACTTGTTGCAGTCTCTTTGCTCTTTGAGCGACGTCGGTGATGGGGCAAGTTCGAAGGATACATCGCCTGGTGCCTGAGGGACAACAAGAGAATCAGTATCACGGGTGCTTCCTTCCATCATCATAGGAGTTGCAGAAAAAGTCCCTTGAAAAAAAGAAAGAAAAGAAAATGTTAAGTTAAATAATTTTGCGAAATTTTGGCAGCATCTCCCCTCACTTTGAAGGCCGGCAGAAAACCCAGAGGAAAGAAATATGCTTGATTCTCAACCTCGGCAGGGCAACAAATGCGCGCTTAAAGGTTTTCGAACCAAGGTCTCCGGTTAAGCAGGGCAACTAAGTGCGCACTAAAAAACATATGGAGACATGCATGAAGATGAATGAATGCAAAAAAAAAAAAAAGCACAACAAAGACAGATAGCCAACGGCCATAATTCTGTCAGTTCAAATACCTAGCGGCTAAGTCAGAAACATGACTTGGCGGCTAAGGTTTTTTCGTCCCAGTGCTCAGCGGCTACGGTTGTGCCTTTTCAGCTCTCAACGGCTAAAGCTTAGCTACTTCGTCAGAGGCTAACAACCAGAATTCAGCGGTCAATCTCTGGGTTTTGCAGAATCCCTGACGGCCGTTATCTTGTTCTTTTGATGTTGAGCGGCTAATATTTTGTTGTTTCAGTACTTAATGGCAAAAGTGCAGATATTTCGTCAGCGGTTAAACAACCAGGACTCAGCGGTCAATCGCCAGATTTCTGCGAAGAAAACCGTAACGGCCGCTATTCTATTGCTTTGATACCCAGCAGCTAACCAAAACCCCCACAGTTAACGGCTGCTCATCCCCAACATCCAGCGGCTAAGGCCCACTCATCAGTGGTCAGTATCTGCCTTAAAGTTTGCAGTGGCCAAAAAACCGTAACTCCCCAAGGGGTCGACGGCCACATCCCTAATGTTCTACAGCTTGGCTACCACTGAAATAACCAGCGGCCAAAGTCAATCTTCTCTGCAGCCAATGTTCGAAACTTGATAGCCGGTGACCACCATGGCCAGTACCTGATTCGCCGCTGGTAATGGCTCGTCCGCCAAAATTACAGATTTTGGCAATTCAAAGGCTTCAGATATACAGAGAAGGAAAAAGACAAAAAGATGATTGAAATCTCCCACATGAGGCAGGAAACAGAACACTTCGCTAAAGCCAACAGCTGTTCTACTCAGGCTACTGGCCTGAAATCATCGGCTGTGGACCGAAACCCCTTGGCCAGGCCGCTGCGACAAAAGATTAAACCCTAAAAATGGGTTTTGTGCTAAAAAAGAGGCAAAGAAAGGCTGCAAACGCATAGAGCAATCAAAGAAGAAGACCAGATCTTCGGCCAAAGTGAAAAAACTCCCCTCGGATGATCTCTAGTTGGGATTGAGGTCATCACGGCAAACATGGAACAAAAACAGGCAAACATCGCTGAAAACAAAAATAAAGAGAAGAAGAAAATAGATTGCACTTCTAAAAGAAGGCTTACCAGCCATTGACTCCGGAATGAAGGAGAGGAAATCGCAGCGAAAGCTTGAAGAAGAAGAAGAAAACCGGAGGAAAGCTCTAAGGCGTAAAAGCTCTGAGGAGTTTTGGATTTCTGAAAGAACTGAAACGGCGAAATGAAGAAAAAGGCGAAGATCCCTCCTTTATAATATATGACGCCTAAAGTTTCGCAAAGAGTGCCGACTGCTGAGTTAAGCGCTGAGCGGCTACTCCGGAAACAGAACGACGCCCAGCGGCCACTTTGGAAACAAAACGACGCCCAACAGCCATCCCAAAGCCACTTCAGCGGACAGGTTCTAAAGCAAGCAGAAACCAAGGACTGGCTGGTCAGCGCACGGTTCGAGGAGATGCTGTTTGGACTTCCAACTACTTTTCAAAATCTGTAGAGTCGCCAAAATTCAAAAGTGATGTCATTCATAACGGTCCATTCGAAAATATCTTCGAATAGACTGGTCATATGCTCAATTTGGAGTTAATTTGTCTACACAACCACCCAAATCCTATCAAAAGGCAATCAATGCCACGAATCCTAAACTTTTTCCATTCATTCCAATCAGCTTACTTTTCATCTCCAAAACAGAAAATCTTCAAAAAAAAAAAAAAAAGAAGAAAAGTTGTTTTATACCTCAAGGATCATTCCTTGGGCTTTTCCCCACAATCCCCGCATATGTAAATACTTGATATTTGCGAAAAGCAGGGCATGAGGAGCTTTTAAAACAAATTTCTCTACACCTTTCCATCAAAAGTACATATTTGTGAAACTCCCGAGGCACAATGACTACCATAACATATTTCAATCATTGTACCTCGAGGGGGCATTTGTTGACACACAAAAAAATCATCTGCCCATACATAACATTCCCCAAGGCAAAATACTCGTGTTTCCAAAAAAAAAATGATGACATTGATGACCGCTGGAGTCTGGTCGGCTACATTTAAAGAATTCTCCAATGGCTACTATTTGTAAGGCCCACCAGCCACTACGACCTCCAGCACACCAGCCGCTCAACGAGACGAAGCAACCGCTGGGCCTCGACCGAAAGATGACCACTGAACATCACAAACACTGGCCACCGCACTTTGTCTCTCCCGTCTACCTGACGCCCACGATCTCCCATGAACTGGCCAGTTAGCTCTTCTGATGGCCACTGAACCTGCAAAAAGGGACCAGTAACGTCTCCCATTGAAGATAGTTTTGAAACCACCTCCACTCCTCCATGATCTCCGACAGTTATGGCTCCTCAAAGGCTATAAAAGGAAGACTTGAGAGAGCAGAAAATGAGGTTGGATCCAACGCAAAGAAGTCCAAATTAAAACTATGTCATTTTCAAAACTCTCTCACCCTTCATCAGCAAGGTGAGAATCAGGTAGTGGTGAACGCTTCTCCTTGTACCTGGGTGATAGCTTATGAAAGCCAGCCTTTGTTCCTCTCACCATGGAGGAAGGACAGAGATTGTCTCTGCTGTTTTGAAGCAGACTTCTCTGAATAATCCTTTTTCCTAAATAGTGGTGATGAACTACAAAAACTGATAGATGAAGCTAAATTGCAGACTTCTCCAATTCCGTCTCTAGCAAACTCTTGAAGACGGCATTCTTCTCTTTTCTCCCTTCAATTCAGACTTCCATTGTTTTGATCTCCTAAGCCTGACAATGGGGTTGTATAAAAAAAATTATAAACAACTTGCACTCAGAAGGTGAAGCAACGAAGACTCATGTAAACAAAAGTGGAGATGACTCCTCCCGCACGAGCAAAGATTCGTGCGAGTCGTTTCCACATCTTTTTGTAATGTCCAAAGGATGAAATAAAAGAAGTTTCTTCACCAGAGCCTTCATTTTCCCTTTTCTCCTTCTCATTCCTTTTTTTGGGCGAAACAGAGGCCTTTTAGTGGGTTGAGCCCTACCAACATAGTTATCAATATTGTTTCGGACCTCATTTCGGACTTTATTTTAGAATTTCAGCAAAACTCTTTGGAATTATATTTCGAAAAAAATATAAAATAATATAGATACACACATATATATATATATATATGAGAAATATTCAAGTGCATCTATCCCTCACCATAGGGTGAGGGACACTCTCCTTTTTGGAAAGTTTCAAGTATAAAGGTGATTTTTCAAGTACATAGGAATACTCTTCATGTACTTGAAACTTTTCAAAAAGGGAAGTGTCCCTCACCCTATGGTGAGGGATAGATGCACTTGAATACTCCCCTATATATATAGGGAGATGCTCCTATGAGAGATATCTCTCACCTTATATGAGAGATATGAGTGGGGGCCCTCACATCCATATCCAGTGCCAACAACTTAAATGTGAGGGCCCCCCACCTAATCTCTTATATAAGGTGAAAGATATCTCTCATAAGAGCATCTCCCATATATATATATTATATATATAAATAAATAATAAATATAGATTTAATCCATTCTAGTAAATTTCTTAGAATTATATTTTGGGAAAATATAAGAAACACAAAGTATATAAGTGTAAAAGAAAAGTAAGGAAATTAATTATGTAAAATACCATTATGGCCGAAATCTTGAATCTCGGCTGCCGAATTTGTCCGAAATTCAAACTGAAAAGTTTTGACTGAAATCTCATTTCGGTCACTTGATTAAAATGAGAAATCTCGGCCATTTAGGCCGAAATGGTACAAAATTAATAACATAGCCTATTAGAATCAAAACTGTTAGACCTATGGGCCAAAGCGGACAATATCATGCAGCATGTAGGGTGGGGCGTTACATAATCGTAACAACCCTCCTAATCGGTAGTCTCTAAGGAAACCATCTAGTACATGGTTTGAGCTGTCAAATGTTGGTTCTAGCTATGGCAATCATCTACTGACAGTCAGTTCGGGGGCAGACCTAGGAAATTCCCCCCCGGGTTTCAATGTAAAATAAACATCGGAAAAGGTAATTGTTAAAAAATAGTATATTAATTTTCAGAATTTGCATGGGTAATTTAAGAATTTTGAGCTTTCTTTTTTTAAGGTTTGGGTGGGGGCTCTTGTTCTTGGGTCCGCCTCTGAGTCGACTAGTAATTATGGTCACACTATACTCTAGTAATCACCATGGAACCTAAATATTGTTATTTCTGGCCTGACTATATTGTGCTCATGAGTTCAAACGTGGAGACATTGTGCTAAAACTTGCAACTCTTGTTTTATATATTTTTATATGCATAATTAACTTCTGCGTCATATTCCTTGAATAACGTCATAAGAAGATTTTTCTAAGAGATTGAGATCTTAATGTATAATACATCCTTACTTTTAGTCTATAACATTTATTTAATATTGTCATGAAGATTTTTCTGATTTAGATATGGTATACTAGATCCTAAGTTAGTTTAACATTTATCTTTGTTTAGTAAATATCCTAGTTAGTATAATAAAATCTTTAAAATATCTTGTTTCCAAAACCTCCCCAATCCAACCGTGAATATTAGGTCTTCTTCATTCAAAGGTGGGACTCGAATAGAGGGGCACTCAAATGGAGTTCAGAAGATCCACTACTAGCAATGAAATTAGATATTACAATATCTGAAAAAACGGAAAGAAACAAATCGTACAGTGAAGATGGGATGGCCATGCAAGCGTTTATTAAGAATAGAGGCACTTGGCACTATAAATTCATTTTGCTTCCAAACGATACTCATATACAGAGACAAAAACACTAACTAGGATTTAGACATATAGGCTCCTCTTGAAATGGGGTGGGTTCTCCTGTGTTTTGGGTTGTTTCTACTTGTTTTGCAAAAGGGTTCTGCTTCCTTTGACTATGGAGATGCCCTCACAAAGTCTCTCTTGTATTTTGAGGCTCAGAGATCAGGGAAGCTGCCTCCAGACCAGAGAATACAATGGAGGGGTGACTCTGGGCTTAACGATGGCAGTGATGTTAAGGTACAATTCACCCCTGTATTAGAAGTAACAGGGCTGGTCATTAGCCAGGTTGGGTCTGGGCCAAAGCATGTTTGGAATGAGCCTGTTTGTTATTTTGTCTAATGTATTTACCTCTGAGTTGGTCTTGGCAGGGACCATTTGCAAATTATTATGTTCTCCACTGGGCTGGGTGGGGCCTATAATCGGGCATTTGGGATCTGATTATTTAGCTATCGGCCCAGAAAAACATGGAGCCCAGTTCATAGGGCTAAAAGCAAGACCCTGATGTTCCTCTTTACCGACGGGGTCATGCCAGGCCCAGGCTTGCCTGGCACATGGCCAGCCTAAGCCGGAGATTACATATTTTTATGTCATCATCACCATCAAAGCCTTATCCATGTTAGAAAGCGTCCAAAGGAGGCACCTGTTAAAAGGTGTGAAAGCATGGAGCTTGCTAGGAGTAGGAGAGGGAGAAGGAGACCCAAGAGAAGTTGGAAAGAAACTATTAAACATGACCTTGCCTACATGGATCTAACGGAGGACATGGCCCTAAACAGATTTGATTGGCGTCGTCAAATCCATATAGCCGACCCCACCTAGTGGGAAAATGCTTGGTTTGGTTTTTTTTGGTAAAGGGCGGGTAAAGGGCACATTGCTTTGAATGAACCCCACAATCAGGGGTTAGGGGGAAAAGAAAAACTTTGCCACTTCCAATGACATAACCTTAGATTTAAGCACCTCAAAATTTAATAGATTTTTTTAGTAAAGTTTTTCTAAAAGTTCGATCTCAGAGCAAATATGATTTGGAGTAATTTGACAACAGCTGCCTGAGTGAGTTTCACGCATTACATCATATATCGTTATTGATGATGTTCATAGGTTTGGTTTCCAGTTTATTGGAAAGAGTTTATGGAATGAAAAAGAACAAGGAATAGCACCCCAATATGATAAAGTCAATTTGTAGAATTTCTGGGTTTCAAGGTAGTAGTCACGCGTTATCATTTTCACCTTTCTCTTCTATGGTAGGACTTTCTTACTTTCTCCTATATATATTTTCTACTTGTATAGAATTTTGAAAGGTAGAATTCAAATATTCTTTAGCCCATCCCTATAAATCAATCAATGGGACCCACTTTTGAAATCTAAACCACTAAAAGTCAGTCTCCCATGATGGCCTGCCATCAAGCAATATTCTATTAAATCAGTGTTACATCTACTATCTACTGTCAAATCGTAAAATGTTTTACATCAGTGTCATCTTGATGTTAAGCTTGGTCCCAGGCCGTGGGCTTTACCTTTCTTTTTGGTTGATACCGGGCTATGGTTTTTTTTGGTTGAGGATGGGGTATGCCCCATTTAGGGGTAGTTTCTAATATGCTTGTTTTGTATATTATAGATTACTTATCATTTTGTAAACTATCTTCTGGGTTTTATTGAAAAATAAAATAAAATAAAGAAAGACTAACTTATCTTAAAAAAAAAAAAAGAAGATTTAGCTACTTTTTTTTTCTTTTTTTAGTAAAGATTTTTTGTTTGTTTGTTTGTTTTAGTGTGTGTGTGTCTATATATATATATATATATATATGTGTGTGTGTGTGTGTGTGTCAGCTGTAAGCATGTGAATCATGCGGTGCCGTTTTCACGATTTGATGAAATGAAATTTGCCGCACTCTATAGATTCATTTTCCCCTCTTTCATTTCCCTCTTCCATCTTCGTTCATCTCCTTTCATTTCTCTCTCTCTCTCTCTGCGATCTCTCTCTCTCCCATCTCCATCTCGCCTACGATCTCTTCATCTCCATCTCGCTGCGATCTCTCTCCCTCCCATCTCGACGAAGATCTCTCTCTCTTCCTCTCGCCTGCGATCGAGCTCGCTGACGACTGGGGCTCTCAATTTAAAAGGTGAGAAAAAGGAGATGGGAAAAAGAACCCGCTACCATTTCCCTCTCTCCATTTCGTTTCCTCTGTGCAGGCGATGGTAGGCAGACCAACATCAAGATCGTCTCCCCCAAGAGCAGGGGGTTTTCGGAGTTGAGAGCCCATTTCAGTTTTTTGCGTTTCATGGTGGTTCGAGGTTGTGTCTTGGGAGGGAGATGGGCTACATGAAGATGAAGTTAATTATGGTTTTACAGACATGAAATCGAGATTGTAGAGGAGGACTTGGTTCCGAAACAGTTCACATATTTGATGTTGAGGATTAAAGGAGGGTTGCCAGTGAGAGTATGAGAGAGAGGTGTGGATAGGCTGCATTGATTAAGAAGAAATGAAGGGTTTTGCTATGAGGAATATGCTCAGTTTAGGTTGATATGGTTCAGATTTAGGGTTATGTATTCAAGGGATGACTGAGGATAGTCCCTTCATCTGCATTCTATCCCCCTGTTGTTTTGATTTTGTGGCTTTCTGGTTGTGTACCGTACTACGGTGTACCCAAATTGAGTAGTGCTTTAATATGATTTTTTTCCCAATGTCATCTGTTGAGCATAGAAATAAGAAATTGTAGGTTTTTTTTTTTATGTAATTTTGAGACCATTTATGCATGGAATGGACATGGATTTGTGGCTAGAAATGCATATATAGGTTGAAAGCCATGACCAATGTAATTTTTAGATTTGTTATAATTTAAATGTACAGTTTGTTTGGAATGAAGTGGATTGATTGTTCGGGTTGCTGTTTGATTGTTCAGGTTGCTATTTGGAACACTATTAGATTGCCTGTTTAGCATAAAACACATTGGTTATTTGCATACAGGTTGTTTGGAAAGGTATCGTGGCACATTGTTCAGGTTGTTTGGAACCCACTTTGATGTTGTTCTATAGCTTAAGCGGACAGTTATTTGGCCTCAGTTTGGGAGTTACCCAATTTTGGACCTCACATTCAGACATTCCAGATACATTCTTAGTTTGAGAAACCTGAAGGACACAAAACAAGTGCTAAAATGATATTTCTCAAGGCACCCAAGTTATATGCTTTATGCTTAAAATATGAGAAGTTCATTAAATATAATAATATGAGGGAATTGAATCATCACACTAGTCAGCTTGAATGAATTCAGTGGGTTCATTGAATCAACCACCTGTAGTTTCTTTCTTGATGGGTTGCACTCTGAAGATCAGTTCGTTGTTTCACTGAGTAGAGTAATGGGTGGTGTCATCGTGATCATGACACAGCTAGATGTAATACTGCTACTAAGTATTCAGCCTGGGTAACATGTATGTTTTCCTTCCTTTTCTTTCCCTATGTAACATGTATGTTTTCAAACATTCACAAACCAAACCAGGTGAAAACATAGCTTCCACAGAAGTTTTGAGATTACTTAAGAAACCCATCTCAGAAACCTCATTCTCTTTTAAAAAAAGGCCCAAGTGTCATAAACTATAAATTAAAAGGCAAAGCTCATAATTTCCCAAACCAAACTGATTAAGAGGACAGACCATTTGCATTAAACAAAACCATTATAAATATCTTGTATCTATATTGTCTTCTTAGAAACAAAAACGATAACAACAACAACAACAAAAACAAAACTAAAAACCATTATCAATGCATCCAGTCAACTAGTCAACTGGGGCGGGTGACTGCCTTGGTTATGGCTACTATCTGCCGACGCTGCGGCTGCACAGAAATTAGCCAACCTCTTCTCTCTGTTTTATGTTTGGTTCTGCAATAAGTAGCAAGTGCCTGCCCTCTTTCTTCAAGGCTGCCGGAGATGCACATTTTGGACAGGTGGCTGCTGCTTCTATATTTACATGAGAGATGAAAATCCCAACCCCTTTTTTATTAAAAAAAAATGCCCATTTCATCCCGTCAAACAGATAAACGTTAGTTTGATACTTAGCAACCCTTTTCCTGTTTTCTTCTTTCCAAATAAGAGAATCGAAAGCACCCAGTCAGTGTTGGCTGAGAGAGGAGGCGAGGGAGGGAGATAGTATTTTGGGTTCGGTTAGTGTCGATTAAGAGATAGGGGGCAGATTTACTTGGCTGGGGAAGATGGGCATGGTATGCTACGGTGGAGAAAGGAGGAGGGGGATTTTGCAGTCCCATTTGAGCGCTACTTTTCATTTCAACGATCTTGGCGTTGGTCTTCCTACCATCGCCTGCACAGAGGAAACGAAATGGAGAGAGGGAAATGGGAGCGGGTTCTTTTTCCCATCTCCTTTTTCTCACCTTTTAAATTGAGAGCCCGAGCCGTCAGCGAGCTCGATCACAGGCGAGAGGAAGAGAGAGAGATCTTCGTCGAGATGGGAGAGAAAGAGATCGTAGGCGGATGGAGATGAGAGAGAGAGAGAGATCACAGAGAGACAGAGAAATGAAAGGAGAGGAACGGAGATGGAAGAGGGAAATGAAAGGGGGGAAAATGAATCTGCAGAGCGCGGGGGCAAATTTCATTTTGTCAAATCGTCAAAACACCACACGCATGATTCACATGCTTCGAGCTGAGGCTCTCCTCAACTGCAGTTGAGGAGAGCTGGCCCCTATATATATATATATATATATATATATAGGGAGATGCCCCTGTGACATTTAAATTGTTGGCATTGGATATGGATGTGAGGGCCCCCACCCAATCTCATTTAATGTGAGAGATATTTCTCATAAGATAATCTCCCATATATATATAGGATTTTACGAGAAAAGTCCCAGAATTTGGCCATTCCCCGCGAAGGGTCCTCGCAAATTGTGTAGCACAAACGAAGTCGGTCAGGAACTCTTCCGTTACTTTTTAATGTTGAGGGGATCGACGCTAGCGTCGCTCGTGTCTGATAGGAGCTATGTTAGCGTCGCTTTATACGATTTTCATAAAACATAAAACTCCATTTGTTTCTCTTGCCTCTCATTTTTTTTCTTCTTCTCCCACCTATTTCTCTATCTCACACACTCCATTTTCTCCCAATCATCTTTGGAAAACAGTATCATGGGTTTTATAAAAATATCTATTTCTTTCTTCTTTTCATATTCTCGAGATTTATCTTGAATAGTGAAAAAAAAAATGATAGACATAACATGGAACATGAAAACTTGTATTTGCAGCCTTTCCGCCCATATAAATAGTGGAGAACTTGTACTTGCAGCTTTTCCGCGCCTATATGAATAGTGAAAAACTTATACTTGCAGCTTTTCCGCCCATATGAAAACTTGTATTCGCGATGGAAAACTTGTATTCACAACTTTTCCGCCCATGTGAACAGTGGAAAACTTGTATTCCCAGCTTTTCCATCGATATGAACAGTGGAAAACCTATATTCGAAATGGAGAAATATGAAGGAGACGAGGAAGAAGAAGCATGAGGAGCGACGCAAATTTTTCTGGGGTGACGTCACTAAGAAAAAAGTATAAAAAAAGGGAAAAAAACAGTATACCTACCTGGACTTTGGTCATTTTGCAGAGTACCCCCTCTACTTTGATATTTTATACTAAACCTACCTGTAGTTCTAATTAACATGCAAAACTCACTGATTTTGTTAGTATTAACGGCGTAGGTCGTATAAATAATGTCTGGTGCATACTGGCGGCACATTACTCGCCCCAAAAGACTTATTTGCCCCTAAAGGCCTATAAAAATGGTAATGAGCACTGAGCTAGAGAAGATAGAGAAGACCCAATAAAGGAATGGAGATTTCAGAAATACCCATTTGATAAAAGTACTAGAGAGAATTAGGACTGAAGCTTTCCCACTATAACAATGAAAGTGAATTTTTTTTTAGTACTAAAGATTTGGCAATATGATACCATAGAAGATGGTGCTAAGAGAACAAGAATATAAATTCAACCTAAATAACATATACAGATGGTTTTGATTGCTGGTGGCAAAATGAGATGGGAACTTCCCTTGCTGGAGTCTGCAGAGAAGTAGAAGAAACCCAAAGGGCATGTTTGGTAACGGGATATGAATCCTCTCTTCAGAAGATTCCTTGAAGCTACTGAAATTGGGCTTTGCTCAGTGAGGATTTATGAGAAGAGGATTCACTAGAAACAAAGTTTGGTTAGCACAGGAAAATCATGAATGATTTCTTAAATTCATGTTTGGTAAGCAACCAAAATCCACTGAAGCTAATGGATGTCTCGTTTTGGGGTTTTGGGAATCTTGACCTATCTCAAGGAAGAAAGAGATAGATAGAATCGACATTTGACAAAACTTACAAGAAAATCAATCCAAAATGGTTTGGCTGATGTTACGCAAAGGGAGACAAAGATCCATTTTACGTGGAACCTCACTTCACCCTCTTCGTCGATCTCTGTCTCCCTCCTTCCATGGGAACTTCGTTACAAACAAAAATAATATAAAATCAGCTAGCGGCTGGGTCTGTGGTTTGGGCGAAAGAGACAAGGATTGAGAGAAATAGAGATAGAGAGAAGGATTGGGCGAGATGAATAGAACCGATTTGGGCGTTGAGCTAGATTTGGGCAACAGAGAGGGAGAGAGAAAGGAAAAGAAATAGCGAGAGAGAGTGAATGATCTGCTCTGAACTTCAATTGCGACCGGCGCCGACGAATATGCAGAGAGCAACCAGGATTCAGTCAAGAGGAAAAGAAATAGCAAGAGAGAGAGAGAGAGAGAGAGAGAGAGAGAGAGAGAGAGAATGATCTGCTCTGATCTTTAATTGCGACCGGCGCCGACGAATATGCAGAGAGCAACCAGGATTCAATCAAGAGTGATTTGAGTGAACGTGTGTGGAAAATATCAATCTGAAAGGGGGAGATGGGAAGAAGGAACCCTGGGAATGTGGAAAAGGGGAGAAGGGAAACTGAAAGGGGGAGATGGGAAGAAAGAAGAAGGAACCCTGGGAATGTGGAAAAGGGGAGAAGGGAATGGAATTCGTCACCTCACCACCTCCAAAGTCGCCACCGAAGAAGAACCTAGCCGCAAGTAAAAGTGGAAAAAAAAAAAAAGAAAAGAAATCTTATATATGAAAGGGGTAAATTTATCATTCTCTAATTTTCATCACGGCCCTCTGTATTTGCATTATGATTAAAGCTCCAAGTAGATTTAGTACAAAATATAAAAATACAAGGATACTCCATAAAATGACCAAAGTACTGGTAGGTATTTTGCTATTTTCCGTAAAAAAAATAAAATAGCGGGAAGACTGAATTTGTGCCCCACAATTTGTGGGGTCCATTCGCGAGGAATAGCCAAATTTCAGAATTTTTTCCGTAAATCCTCATATATATATAACCCCCTCCCCCCCCCCCCCCCCCCCCAAAAAAAAAAAAAAAAAAAAAAAAAAACGCCACCTCCTTTTATTCTACATGTGCGATATATATTTCTGCAGATTTATTCTCTTCTGGCCCTCAGGCTTGTAATTTGCCAAGGGGTCCAGTTCAGGATAGATGTGCAGGCATCTTAGGTTACCAGTCAGCAAATCATTGTTCATAAAGATATTCAAAATAAAATGCCTTTTCTGCTCGCAACTATGATTTCTCTCATATCTTATTTGGCTTTTTTATTTAATTGTTTTAGTTTATAGGGACAAGTACAAAATAAAATGCCTTTTCTTCTCGCAACTATGATTTCTCTCATATCTTATTTGGGTTTTTTATTTAATTGTTTTAGTTTATAGGGACAAGTACAACCGTACCACTGTAACAGTATACAAGTCCAATTTTCCTACATCACACACATAATAAGTCACACAATGTGATGATCTGAACTCAGGTGAATCTGGTGGGTGGTTACTACGATGCTGGAGACAATGTCAAGTTCGGTTTACAATGGCCTTCACAGTGACTCTACTTTCATGGAGTGTTGTGGAGTTTGGGACCCAACTTTCACAAAAGAATGAACTATCCCATGCCATGGATGCCATCAAGTGGGGCACAGATTACATGATCAACGCTCACCCAGAGCCCAATGTCTTCTATGGGGAAGTTGGCGACGGAGATTCTGATCAAGCGTGCTGGGAGAGGCCGGAAGACATGGACACTCCTCGGGGATCTTATCGTATTGATGAGAACAAACCTGGATCAGACCTTGCTGGAGAGGCTGCCGCTGCTATGTCTGCTGCATCCATAGTCTTCAAGGAGTCCAATCCAAGCTATTCATCACAGCTTTTGAACCATGCTAAGCAGGTATGAATTTATGGCAATTTCTAACTTGACTTTCCAGCCCAATCTGAAGCTAATGGGGGTACGTAATTCAGGGTCTTTATTTGCTTTGGTTATAAGTTTACATTTTTTTTTTACCTAATTAATAAATGGGACGGATTTGTGTTAGTTCATTCTTGATATTTATTGGCCTGCCACGCTGATCCAACCTCAATTTCACAAATGACCCACCACGCCACCTAACACTGACCTGTTAATATATATGGTTTGGGTTGACCCTTCACCATTTAGGTTGGATTCCGGTAAAGATTTTCCTATATTGGCAAACCCGACATGGCCCCAAAGCTCATTGCCAACCTTAAATGTAAAGAATAAAAAAAAGAAGTAAAGCCATGTCTTGAGACTCATGTAAATTGCTAGTTATGATCAGAGGTTAACACTATTTCTTCTGTGATTACAGCTCTTTGATTTTGGTCACACTCATGTTGGACTCTACCAAAACAGCATAACAGTCGCTTCCAAGTTCTACGCCAGCAACGGTTATGAAGTAAGTAAACCTTCTAAATCTCTTTCCAGTAGATGGCTAGCGACCTTGCTCAAATTCTTGATTTGACTAGCCAGGACTATGCCGAGTCAACTTGACCCAGAGGGCACTGGGTCAAATATCAACTAAATGTAACCGGGCCTAGTAAAAATTCCATCGACCTGACCAAGTTACCTGACTCAATGCGGCAATGTCCCACTCATGAGTCCTTCAGGCCATCGATCAATTTTCAGAACTATGGATCTCATGATTATGTTTTGGCAAATTAGAAACTGATATATGGATGAAACTGAATTGCAACAGGATGAATTGCTGTGGGCAGCTGCATGGCTGTACCGGGCCAGCGGCGATCAAGTCTACTTGGATTATCTTTCTAAGGCTGGTAATACTGGTGGCACAAGATCATCATTCGACTGGGAGGACAAATTTGTTGGCGCGCAGACTCTCGTTGCAAAGGTAGGTACCTGATAAGTTAATATAATTTCTTCAAAAGTTTTCAGCAATCTAGAATTTGGAATTCCGCAAGCACTGGAATGTTGTAGGCTTTATAGTTTTGCAATATAGACTCAACCTGAGCTCAAACTTCTTAATAATTAGGTCGGACTGCTAACCTAACTCAACTTGAAAAATTAATAAGAACCTAACCGGACAATGAACTATCTATGAAAATGGTTGGTGTCAGGTTGGCTTCAGGTCAGCCAAACTGGGACTACTTCTTTCAAGAGGCAGTACTCTACCTGTCGAGAAAATTTCAGAGACTACATTTTTAGAAAACCCAATAAATCATTTCATTGGAAGAATACTCTAAGCAGAGGAGGAATCTATCTACAGGAAGAGATGGTTTTGGAAACTAAATACTAAGGGCCCATTTGTTTCATGTAATTGAAGTCCTAGGCATTCTAAGACTTGTATGTATTCCTGAAAGTAAACAAATTAGGTTAATATCTAAAAATTACCTCGAAATAATCCCTCCTTTAATGGGAAATGAAAGGGAGATGGGAAAACCCTAGTAATTCAAATCCTAGGATAGTAGAGGTACTCCCATCTACAACTTTACCTTATATATATATATATCCTTCACCCCTCCTCTTTTTGGAGCTATAATTTCATTTGACCATGAATTTCTATGTATTCAATTCCCGTGCTAACAAATGGGCTATAAATCATGTAATGTGACATCTTCCATCCCCTACCACACATTGTTGAAAAATGATATTAAGAGAAGATGGTTGTTAAACTAACCTTGAACTCCTTGATCAGGCTTATACTGGGTTGGTGGGTTAGGCGATAACCTGGCATCCATAATTTCTATTCAAAACTCATTCTTGTAGATGGAGAGGCCGACCATATTAAACCTAATAGTCTATTCTATTAATTTCTTCTTTTGTTTTATGTAATTTGTGTATTCAGCTCGTCCTAGAGGGAAAAGTCCAAAATAATGGAGTTTGGGCACAATATAAGAGCAGTGTTGAGCAGTTCATCTGCGGTTGCCTTGGAAAGGGAAGCAAAAATGTTGCAAGAACGCCAGGCGGTTCTCTCTACTGGTATCCATGGAATGACTTCCAATACAAAACTGCTGCACTACTCATCGCCACCGCCTACTCTGACTATCTTGTTGCTGCTCATGTGAATCTCCAGTGCCAGAATGGACTAGTTCAGCCCAATGACATTGTCACATTTGTCCGATCACAGGTGAGGAACATGAAAATTATGTGTGTGAACTAAACTCATATCTTAGGGATGATAATGGACCATGTTTACCCAACTGCCTTTACGCCCCAAAAAAGTAGGATATAGGCATTAATTTTGGCCAATTTGACAGTTTGATCAAGATTGGACAAAATTGATGGTATTTTTTCTTTCTTAAAGGGGCACGTTCATTTTACTAGGGACGTCTCCCCTTACATAACCAGTCAAAAAGAAGTCATCAAACTAAATCCTATTTAAAGAGCTAGGTTTTAAGACTCATCTTAGCTAAACAGTGCACAACACCATTCAAATTGCAAGAATAAATAGAACTCAATGCTATCAAAAGCACAAGTAGCCTACAAAATATCAGAAGCAATATTCTCAGCGAACCATTCCCTAATCTCATTAATCAAATTCACCACCTCATCTGAGAGCGCAATAAGTTTCGCAAAACCTCTCTTTGGCTAAAGTTATTGCATTGAGAATCACCCTTGCTTTAACTTCCTTGGCTGAGACAAGAGTACCTCCTTTCGAAGTGAAGGCATCTGTGTACAACCAAAAGCAACTGCCCGAAAAGTATAGATCTTACCTTTACTGCCTTTCAATCGATACCATGAGTAAGCTAATACCTTTCTTTTAGTCTTATAATAAATTGTAGCCTCAGAAGAAATTAACATAATCTCAGTTGCCTTAATTGTCGAAAAAGGATTCAATTTATTACCATTTGACATGTGATCGTTGTGGGCCTTCCAAATCGCCCACCATAAAGCCAAAACCCATGATTTAGTTAAAGGATCACTTAAAGAGGAATGGGCTATATGAGTAGTCTCAAACAAACTAATGCACCAATCAATCCTATTATCTAAGTTCATTTGGTTTAACGGCCCAAGATTCTAACTAAACCAAACTGCTTGAGCAAAATTATAGTTAATAAAGAGTTCTCAGCCATCTCCATTCCTACATCAAAACTAGGGTAAACAACAAAAGACATTATAAATGAGAGAACTGAGGAAAGATCTTACCCATAAACCCTTCTTTAAGCATGTCCATTGAAAGAGAATTTTTTGATGGGAAAGAGGAAGTATCCAAAATGCCTTCCACTCATGTGGAGTTACTAGTATTATTTGTTAAACTTTTCCAAATCTCAGGATTAAAATAAGGGATTTAATCTGAACAACACAAAACTAGGGTTTTGAATCCAATATAAAGACATACCTGGATCCATAGCTTTGAATAGTTTTCTCCCCTTTCTGATCTTCTTCCTTGGAGGGGATTACAACTTTCGTTCCCCTTTCTGTTCTGCAAAAACTTAGCGATGCATATCTTTGCAACGATTCTTGGTATCGAAAGTTACCCATACACTTTCCTTTTATTAGCCATTTTTTCATCCGTTTCTTCCATCAAGTAATGGAGGCTTTAAAGATTCCCTAAATGGCAATAATGAAGAAATAATCGAGACCTTAAAACATGAAACGTTGGAAACGAAACATTGAGACCCCTTCATTGCACGCATAAGTAATGGTGGGACCCTCTAATCTATGATCATGTGGACCACCAGATCAATGTATTCCAACAATATTAGCATTAATTTTCATAATCAGTCTATAAGTTGATTGAGCATGGACCTGCCCATTCCTTAGAGGAAGTCCAAAACCTCTTATCCGCTTTTACAAAGTGGGAAATATGGATTTAGTGATTTACAATACATCTCTAACATCCTTACTCTTTATTAAAACACTTCTTATTTTATTGCATTCCACTTTTTGTTCAAATTTATACTAAAAGCATACTTTTATGTATTTGTCTTTGACTTATTTATTAGTATATTTTGGTCTTTCATCTTAATGAGAATTTATATGGGCAAATGATTGCATTGTTTAGTATTATGCATATGTGTGTCTTTTATTCTATAAAGTAGACAAGTTGGTGTATAGAGTTCAGCTTAGACACAGAAGACTTGTTTGTCGGTTCTTATAGATTATAAGTTGTTGTTCATAATCTAGGTGGATTCGGACACACCATCGGTACGATTGTAGCATGATGTTTCAGCAGGCTTGTCTTGGCTACGGGAAATGGAATAGTTTCAACTAATTATGCTAGTACACTTTGTGTGTATTGAACATGACCGCTTTTTGGGTTTATTGTCTTTATACTGACTATATAAGACAATTAACATCCAAATGGTTATTATAAGTGCTTATGCTCTTAATCCCGATATAAATAATAGACATATATAAAATCTTAACGTGAGGAGATTAATAAGCTTTTAATAATAAGAAGCTCGAAATATTATTTTGAAAATAAGGATAGGAGTGCAATTATAATTCTCTAGTGGACTAAATTATAATTTATGGAACTAGGATTCTAATTTGGGTCGAATTAGGGTTTCCTATTTCCATTAGAAGCCTAGTCCTTATTTACTTCTTAGGGACCCTACTGTAGTTTATAAATATGCGCTATTGCTCCCTAGGTTAAAAACACAAGAGAAATCTCATTTTTGAGAGCAGAGAGAATTCGCAGAAGAGGTCCACTCCTTGGTGCGGACAGGGCCGGCTCAACAGCATAGCAAAGTAAGCACATGCTTAGGGCCCCGCAGCCCAAGGGGCCCGATATAGTTCAGCCATAGCCCACTATAATTATTATTATCACTAATCACCCTTTTTTTTCGCTGAAAATTCAGTTATCACCTTCGGCCTTCGTGATTGAGCATCGAAAGAAAAAAAAAACCTTCAGTTTTCCCCACCATTATTCTCCTTCTCCAACAAAAATTCATAGCTTCATAAACAATAGCTTTATTAGCTTATAAATATTAGCTTTATTAGCTTTTGTTAGTAAGGATTTACAATCTAAGGATATGCCTATTGACATGGCTATAAATCAAATAAAGGGTCTAATCACATTTTTTAAAAAGTATAGAGAAGAAGGATTTGAAAAGGCTAAAGTAACATCTATAGATATTACACGTCAAATGGATATAGAACCGATATTTCGTGAAAAACGTGTAATTCGGAGAAAGAGACAATTTGATGAGAATGTCAATCATGAAGTAATTCAATCTCCTGAAGAGTCTTTTAAAACTAATTTTTTTCTTATATATAATTGATCAAGCGATATTATCTTTTAGTAATATATTTGAACAATTAAAAGTTTTTGAAGAAACGTTCGGATTTTTATTTGGTTTAAAAAAATTGAATTTAATAGATGATGATAGGTTAAAAGAATATTGTCTTAATCTTGAAAGTTTTCTAAAACATGGAGAGAGTTGTGATATTGATGGCACAGATTTATTTTTAGAATTAAGACTACTAAGAGAAATTTTAGATACCGAAAATGAATCTGCAATTAAAATATTAAACTATTTAAAAAGAAGAGGATTTTACCGGAAAAAATACTTAATCCGGTCATGTTACGCAATCAAACATTTTAGCAAGTGGAGCACTAATTAGAGCAATTGTGTGCGATTTTTTTTTTTTTTACCAAAAGAGCACATCGTCATTGCCAACCTTATTTACACTTGAATAAGGTCGGCGATGACCTTATTTATACTTGAATAAGGTCGGCGATGACGCTGGCCGCAAAGTCTATATAAAATTTCTAAGTGAGGTTGGTGATGACCTTAGCTTTGTAAAATAAGGTCATCACCGACACAGAAGACCCTATTTTTGAAACAAAAGTTGAAACTTTTTTAGGTTGCTTTGGGAAAAATTTCTAAGTGAGGTCGGTGATGACCTTAGCTTTGAAAAATAAGGTCATCACCGACGCAGAAGACCCTATTTGAAACAAAAGTTGTAACTTTTTTATGAACATTTAACCGTACAGTATCGGTGATGACCTTAGCTTTGTAAAATAAGGTCATCACCGATGCAGAAGTCCCTTTTTTTTTCAAAAGTTGTAACCTTTTGAGGCTTCTTTTGGCACTAAGTGAGGTCGGTGATGACCTTAGCTTTGTAAAATAACGTCATCACCAACGCAGAAGTCCCATATTTAAACCAAAAGTTGTAACTTTTCATGCTTTCTTGTGTATAATTATGGGTAACAAGCGTCGGTGATGACCTTGCTTTGTAAAATAAGGTCACCACCGACGCAGAACTCCCTTATTTTATCCAAAAGTTGTAACTTTTTCTTGCTTTCTCGTGTACATTTAAGGGTACAGCGTCGGTGATGACCTTATTTTAAGAGGTAAAAAAAAAATAACTGCTGGGACTATGATATTTTCATCAAATACAACTATGTGCTTCCAATAAGATTTAAATCATGGTGGACCAACAGTCAAGCACAAACAAACGCATTCAATTGACATTCATCAACATCCATATACAATTTACATCCTATATATAATCAACAAGTATTTCCATCATGTCAAACCAACAAACAAACCAAGGTAATTCAAAAGTTTACAAAGCCTTGTTCAATAGCGGCGGAGATGTGATGCTCTTGCTCGCACAATAGAACGTTTGGCTGTGGATTTGAGGTACTAGCCTTATTTGAGGTAGTAGCCTCGTTGCGGGGCACTTCAGGATTGCTTGTATTCTCTTTAGACATCTGTGTACATCCAAAATAGACATGATAGCATTGATTGTTATCAAGGCAAACATGAATAAACTATGAAAGCCGAATATCCAAAACCTACCACACAATACTCTCCCCTATAATCAGATACCTGAATGTAAAATTTCTTAAGCACACAATTACAGGCAGGTCAATCATGTTTCAAAAATAGGCGAGTTATACGGTTAATCTGATTTGAGTGACCCCAACCATCCATATAGTTTGGGTTCTTCGCTGTCCCTTTATAACATCGAAAATGATGGAACCTAACAAGTTCCAGCTATCATACATCCCAAGTCAGGACCACCAGAATTCTGTTCATGTAACACATGTACAAGGAATCCTCCACTAAATCATAGCTGCTTTCTTGGGAGCACAGAAGTGCATGATGTCCCAAGTATTAGAAGAATAACTCTCTGCTCATTGAAGGGCTGGTAACTATTGGATGTGGACATGCGGCAGATATGCAATTATTGTTCAAAATAAATCTTTTTTAGCCCATCTCATTAAAAATATGCAATTATTTTTTTGTTTGTCATAGAGCCTATTCAAAGATGCATGTTGTAAGAGTGGGGTGATTTATTGTAATTTGTAAACCCTTTGGATTTTAGTGGCAGACCTCACTATGATTTATATCCCCTGGACTCAAGAAATTTCTTTGCTCACGATATGATGATGAGAGCATCCTCAAACATAGAAATCTTACTAGTATTCATCCAGGCATTTGCTTTTGATAGCCTAAGACATTTGTTTTCAAACTCTCTGTCCATCAGCCCATTTAATAAATGATAAAGCTGGCCAAGTCTTGTTCTAAACTTGCTAAGAATTTTTATTGCCAAGGTTTTCTCTCAAAATGGGTGCGGTGCTGTTTGCCTCCTCCCAAGATTTGGGCAATTTCTTTTTGGATATTTCTTTTTAATGGCTATGGAAGATTTCCGAATTGAGCCTGCACTATATAAATTTGATGGGTCTTAGAGGAGTCATCTCAAGGCAGGGCTCAGTAGAAAGTACTTTGAAATGGGACAGAGGAATGATCTTTTTAATAATTGGAGATGGATCTGGGCCCAATATCTTAACTGTGGTCAAGCTGGGCCATGCTAAGCCTAGTGTGTTGTGCTGATAGGCCTTATTCAAGGAAGAAGGATCACTGACAAGTGAATGAAGGGTTGTCATGGTGGTATCTATCCTAGTTGCTAATGGCCGTTTGTCTACTTCATATTGATCAGTTCATAGAAATTCATGGTAGAGAGGGTTTCATAAAAGGTGTATTAAAGAGGCTGAGTCTAAAACAGTTACAATTTATTTCAAGGATTTAAACCATGGACTTGTGCAAACAATGAATGAAATTACACAACCATAGTGACTATATTTGCCTTTGTTGGCCATTTGATTCAATTAAGAAGAGAAGCACAAACTGTTAGATTTAGTGTAAAACTAAATGACAATAGCATTGCCAATTATAGAATCAGGCCTGAATAAACACAAGCACAATAATAATGTAAACACATACCTGAAACACGTACTTCAAGTTGTTTTACATATACCATAAATCAAATTCAAGAAACACAATGAACAATCCATTCACATTATCAAAATGAAGAAACACAAAAAGGAACAAATCAACAACTACTGTCGTTTGACCGCATACAACATTCTCAAGTTTGGAAAACAAAAATACTCACTCAAACTTTACTGGAATTGTTAAAAAAAAAACTCAATCATCCATTGCCCTTCTCAACTGAAACTATCCCAAATTTGAAATCACAAACCCTAATCAATGGAAACAACAAATGTACAAATCGAATACAACATTAAAGATAACAAACTATGCACTTAGATATCATATGTGGGAAGGCGGGAAAACAAAAGGAAGTGAAAATACAAAAACATTAACAGGGATTAAAAAAAAAGAAGAGATCCAAACCTCTAGAGTGTCGGTCGAAATAACAGTCGATTGAAAAAATGATGAGATTATGACAAACAGTTGAGGAATTCAGTTACGAGGCTGGCGGTTATGGAAAAAGGGAAGCAACCCGCTCTTGGCACTTCTCCGAAGTCAATCTCGATGCAATGGTGGAATAGAGAAGAGAAGAATGAGCGAAAACAAGGATTTTAGCCCTAATATAGGTCGCGGCAAGCGTCATCGCCGACCTTATTCAATTATAAATAAGGTCATCGCCGACCTTATTCAAGTGTAAATAAGGTCGGCGATGACGATGTGCTCTTTTGGTAAAAAAAATAATAAAAATCGCACCCAATTGCTTTAATTGGTGCCGCCACTTGCTTAAAATGTTTGATTGCGTAACATGACCGGATTAAGTGTTTTTTCTGGTAAAATCCTCTAAAAAGAATACAATCTTTTTTAAAACGCTTACATAGCTTATAGACTATTATCGACAGTACCCGTAACCGTTGCTTCAGCAGAAAGAAGCTTTTCTTAATTAATTCTTATTTAAGATCAACCATAAAACAAGAAAGATTGAGTGGATTAACTACATTATCTATAGAAAGAGATTTTCTAGAAGAACTTGAATATAAAGATTTAATTAGTAATGTTGCATCTCAAAAGCAAGAAAAATAAAATTCAATTAAAGTTTTTGAAACGTAAAAATTTCTTCATGTTAAAAAAAAAAGCTTTAAGTCTGCCAAAGTATTTTAATAATACAATTGCGGTCACAAGCCCAGATAAAGGACGAGGGTTTGCATACGAAATAACGTAAAATAAATCAATATAGCAATTTTTTGGGTATTAATAGCAAAAGGCCCCCTATTCGAACTTTGCTTAGGGCCCCCAATTGTCTTGAGCCGCCCCTGGGTGCGGATTCGAGCATAGAGGAATACAGTAGAAGATCTTGGGATTTTCGAGTTGCTGTATTACCGAAATCAAATCAGAGAGATCTCACAGGTATGATCTTCGATCATCGTTATTTCCACAATTAATCTGTACGCAATATCTTGTGATTCTGACGGCATCTTCCAATAGTCCAAAACCTGTTATCCGCTTTTACAAAGTAGGAAATATGGATTTAGTGATTTACAATACATCTCAACATCCTTACTCTTTATTAAAACACTTCTTATTTTATTGCATCCCACTTTCTGTTCAAATTTAATAGATCCTTGACGGAGAAACTTGAGTCTGAGTCAAGTTGAATCTTTATCAAGTTGCTTGAATGCCAAAATGCGTATAGAGTTACTATAGGTGAAAGGGGGTTCAGGCCCGCCTCATCGACAGAAAAGGTAAACCAAGGATGCAATGTATCCTCATTACATGCAACTATCTACATGCTTTGATTTTGGATCCATTTGCCAATTAGGTCCACAATTCAAAGTAGCTGGGTTTTACATATGAGTCTTTGAACTTCAGCTCTTACTGTTGATTTGACAAGATCATGGTTATTAATTTACAGTTTGGATATCTGTTGGTGTGTGTAGGTGGATTACATCCTAGAAGCAAACCCAAAGAAAATGAGTTACATGATTGGATTTGGATCAAATTATCCACAGAAGGTTCATCACCGAGGGGCTTCAATTATGTCAATAAAGAAAGATCCAGTTCAAGTGACCTGTAAAGGAGGGTTCAATGACTGGTTCAATAAGAATGAACCCAATCCAAATGTATTATATGGTGCAATTGTTGGGGTCCTGATGTTAATGATGCCTATAATGATGAAAGGACAAACTTCCAACATGCCGAACCCTGCACCGTCAATACAGCGCCACTCATCGGGGTTCTAGCCAAAATTGCTTGAGAATCATGTTGAGGATTTTCTGCGTCATGTTTTAATAAGAAAAAAACTGCATCTTGTTAACAAGGTGTTGTTGGTAATTAATATTAGTTTAGTCATGAAAGGACCTTGACATTTGATTGTTTGGATTATCAATGAAATGAATAGGCTTTATGTTGAAGTTTGATTTCTTTACTACTATCTTTGTTGTTTGAGTATATGAATAGAAAAACTTGAAAAAAAAAAGAGGAAGATGATGATTTAAAGATTAGTGGGGTCGCAAGAGTATAAGGTACTTAATTTTGAAAGTAAAAGAGAACGGCTACTTGGCAAAGCCTGTATTCTTTTTAGTAAGAGTTATTTTACAAAAAGGCCCTTATATTTTCGTTAAACCTAAAATAGAACAACTTCGTATTGATGGAGTATATATAATACAGTGGTGGAAATCTTCTATGTTCCTTAGATCCTACAGTCAGGGATTTGATACAAAGATATGTTACAATGAGATGGAAAGAGTTGGATCTCTCTATCCATAGTGACCTAGATAGTTATCTGTCATCATTTGAGGTCTGATAGGGTGGGCCACACTTGGTCGATCATGATTAGTGTCACGTCCCCCGAACCCGATTAAAGAAATAACCGGATCTGGAGAGTAAATTTTATGACTAATTAAAAATTTTGTCCTTTGGGCCCACGGATCGTAGTCCGTGGTGAGGATTTAATATTTCAAACCTCGAACCTCATGTGGTACAATAAATATAGAGTCCAAAGAACTCCAGGCATATGGAATCTCAAGCAATGATTAATAATCTTTCATTAATTATAAGTTTGCAAGAAAAGTAAACAAACTATAAATTAAGTTATTTATTACATTGGCCAATAAAGAACAAGTCAATGAAAGTAAAGGTTCAACGAGAGAAATAAATGAATAAAAGAATAATCTAATAAAAACCCAATGTATCTCTCTCGTGCCGGAAGTGATGACGCTACTCTACGTCATCTGCACGCCACTCTCGTGCCTCCTCTGCTGGTTAGAGATCCTCTGGGATCTCCTCACCTGCCTGCTCCTCGTAATAGTACACACCTGATGTGTCTGCACACCCAAGGAACAAGGTCAACGACATGTTGAGCAATAGATATACAAAACATAATAATCATGACAGGCATCAAGTATAGAGTAATGACAGGTAAGATCATATGAATACAAGAATGCAAGACTAGGCATAAAGCGAGATTAATAAACAACAGGAACAATAAAAGGAGTCCTAGCCATCTAACAATAACCACTATCCATGCAAGTGCAAACAAGAAACAAGCAAGAGGGAGACTCCGAGGATGTCCAAAGCTACCTCCCGGGGTACCAGTAACAATCCCCTTGGACTACTGATACCATAGTCCGGCTCCAGTGGGATCCTAGCTCCCTATCCTGGGAATAGCAGCACGGTCCTAGCCCGCTCCCAGCTATTCAATGCCATGGACGCCGTCCTACGCCGACTGCCCACCCCGACAACCGGAATAACCGATTCGTCATTAAATCCCAAACTGCAGATGGCCATGACATCAAACAAACCGGAGTGGTTCTGACACAAGAATAAAAGACAAGCAAGTCTGGCTAGTTTCATGTACAAGACAAGATTCTAGGGATTATCTTCTCTCCAAAATAATACAAGTCAAGCAAGGCCACGTGATAATCCCCTTCCATTACTAGCCAGTCATGTTCATCAATACAAGACACGGGTTCCTATGGTACACTCTAAGTCAGGTCCAAGTTCTCTATTATATAAGAATTTATGTTTCATATGTAATTAAGTATTTTATGTCAAGAGAGTGTACAAGGAATAGTAACAACGGATACAAGTCATAAGTCAAGGAAGAATTACTATCCAATCCTAGGTACGTGGTGTCATCCCTGTATTCGACGTGTTCTATCAGAGTACATGTGGAAATTGAATCAATGATGCTTTTAGGGAAATCCCTTGGTGTACAATCATGTTAAGTATCGTTCAATCCAACTCCATATGCATTCGGTTACACCACGCGTAATACACGAATACCTAGACAACCCATCGAAGCACACCAAGCCACGTACTTCGATTTCAATCCCATTAGTGGTCAAGTGAGAGTAAATTCATGGTTTCCAACATCTAAGGCCCAAACTTAGGTTACCAGTCTCATTTCCAATATAAACATAAGTTGGATTAATAATTCAAATATTTACATCACTTTCCGACCTCCGATCGTGATGAAACGAAAACCATTGGATTCTATGTCTCAATGGCTTTTCCAACGGTATATAGAACTCCAAATTTTGACGAACGGATCAAAAGTTATCTTCATTCGAAGTGGACATTGATGTCTGCACAATGCAGTCTCACAATAGCGAGGATGCATTCTGCCTGGGCTCCATAACAGTAGCAAAGCTCGCTATAGCGAGGGTTAAGCCCGCTAGAGCGAGCCTGCTTGCTGCCTGAGCCCGGACTGAAGCAAATTTGGCATGTTTTAAGGTATTTCCAATCTCATTCACCTAGGGTCCATTCCCTTCATTCCTAAGCCTTTCCAGGGCATGTACCTGCATGAGAAGAGCCTCCATGCTCTCTCTCTCTCTCTCTCTCTCAAACCACATTCCATTCCATTCATCAAACCATATACAAGTAAAGTCCATTCAACCAATTTATCCAATTTAGCATATGTAATCCAATTAACCATGACAAGCTTGGAATTTAGGTATTCTAACATGAAACATCATCAATCAAAGAAACAATACAGACATGTATATTATGAAATGCATATCTACTTGCCTCAACCAAAGTGAAGATTGGAATTGGGTGAAATTCGAGGAGAAATTTTTCTACTCCGAAATCCACGATCTAACCCAATAAAATGCAAATTAGGAAGCCAGGAAGAAGATAGGAAGGAAAAGAATTAAGATACAACCTAAATCTAACCAAAAGGAAGATAAAAGAAAAAGATGAAGTTACTGGAAACCTTACTAGATTGTTACCGGAAGCAAGAGGGGATCGCGAGGATGAATTCTAGCGGATCAGATCTTCAAATGGGGTCTTCTAGGGCTGAGATCTGGCTTGAGAAAAGAAGGGGAAGAAGAAATGGTTGCAGTTCTCTATTTCGTTGTAGAGAATAAAAATCGGAATTAGGGTTAAACATCGTTTAAGAAGACGATTGAGAGGAAAAGACCAAATCGCCCTTTAAGTAGGTCCGGTGAAAGAATGGACCACTTGAAAGGTTTCTGATCGCCAGATCGCAATGAGTCAAGAGACAAAAATCATCAGAACGACGAGACCTTTTCAACGAACCCATAAATCACGGCGTTTGGAATATTTCGAAAAAATACTCCATTTCCCTAAATTGCAAACTACCCCCCTGCTATGATCAAACGAACTCGGAATCAAACGAAACTTCGTAGATACTATTCTAATGCTAAAAGAAACTCGCTTATGATCTAAACCCACTTAAATATCTAAAATACAATTAAATAAAATAATAACAAATTAAACAGGTCAACGGGCCGGGTTTTCCAGATGAGGTATGTTTAGGCCCAACTGACCCAGTAAGGTCATAGACCTTACACTCTCACAAATAAAAAGAACATTTGGTCCCCCAAATGCCTAAACATACCTCATCTAGAAAATGATAGGGGTACGCTTTCAGAATCTGATCGTTCAGCTCCCACGTTGTTTCCTCTGGACTATGGTTCTCCCACTGTACCTTGACACATTGAATGGTCTTTGTACGCAACACTACCTCCTTAGTGTCGATGATCTGCGCTGGTCGCTCCACGTAGGTGACATCTGCCTGAAGCTGAAGTGGCTCGTGCTGCAACACGTGGGTGGGATCTGGAATATACTTCCGAAGCATTGAAACATGAAATACGTTGTGCACACCCGCTAACTCTGGCGGTAGCACTAGACGATAAGCCACGTCTCCAATCCTGCTCTTGATCTCAAATGGTCCCACAAACCTCTTGGCAAGCTTCCCTTTTTGTCCAAATCTGACAACACCTCTCATCGGAGACACTTTCAGGAAAACCATATCCCCCACTTGGAATTCTAAAGGTCTCCGCCTCTTGTCTGCATAGCTCTTCTGACGATCACGTGACTCCTTCATTCTCATCTGAACAACTCTGACCTTCTCACTGGAGTCAGCAATCTCTGATGGGCCATGAAAACTCCGAACTCCAACTTCCTCCCAACATGCCGGGGTTCCGCATCTCCTTCCGTACAATGCCTCAAATGGTGCCATACCGATGCTTGAATGATAACTATTATTGTAGGCAAACTCACATAGAGGCAAACTCTCATCCCAACTCTCCTTGAAATCCAAAACACATGCTCTGAGGAGATTTTCCAATGTCTGAATGGTACGCTCTGACTGTCCATCTGTCTGAGGGTGGTAAGCTGTGCTAAACTTCAACTGGGTTCCCATCGATGACTGGAAAGTAGACCAAAACCGAGAGACAAACTTAGTGTCTCGATCGGACACTACGGACTTAGGCACTCCATGCAACTTGACTATATTGTCCCTGTACATCTTAGTCATCTTATCCATAAACTGTCTAGTCTTGAATGGCAAGAAATGGGCTGATTTAGTCAATCTATCCACAATCACCCAAATAACATCATTGCCTTTCTTGGTGTTCGGCAACCCTGACACGAAATCCATGGTGATATTCTCCCATTTCCACTGAGGAATCTCCAACGGGTGAAGTAAATCAGGAGGCATCTTGTGTTCTGCATTAATCTGCTGACAAGTCATACACCTGGAGACAAATTCTGCAATCTCTTTCTTCATTTTCACCCACCAATAATGATTCTTCAAATTCTGATTATCGATCCCACGAAGAGAGGATGGAACAAGCAATGAATCCTATTTAAGTAGAATTGAACTAAGATATAGCTAATATAGACAATTTAAGTAAATAATTAAAACTATTAAACTATGCAATGTAAACAATTAATTAACAATCTAAAATATGAAGTCAATTAGATCTAAGCTAATCTAACAAACTACAATAAACTAGTGTGTAAATGGTGGTGGAAATGGAAGATTTAAGGTGAAGATGTGGTGTGAAATGTGTAGGATTTTAAAATAAGCTATGTGAGATGTAGATCTAACAATCTAGAAGTGAAAATAACAAATCAAACAAAGATTTAAATTAACAACAATCAAGATAAAAGATTAGGCAATCCAAAATCCACTAAGTATGTAATTAATTCAAACAGTGCATGTTCTAATTCAACTCTCGAATCTACAATCCAATTAGCAATCTCTTGCCTAATTGGATTGGATGATATAACAATGAAGATCAAAGTAAAAGAAAATCAAAGGCCATGATCCTAGATCATTATCTAGCTACACTAACAATAAATCATCAAAATCAAGCTACAAAAGATCAAAGATAAGGGCTCTAGAGCATGCTATGTGAAAGAACTTAATCCAACTACAAAGCATCAATTGAGATTATCCAAGCATCAAGTGTAGAGATAGAGCATGAGAAATGAGAGAGATTAGCACAATTAGATCCAAAATCTACTAATCAATCAAGGCACAAGTAGGGAATTTAAATTAAAACATGCATGGGATTGAACTAATCACATTACTTAGCTTCAAAAGGAGAGCCTAATCCAAGAGCTTTAGCTACTAAACATCAAGAAAGGGCTCCAAATATTCATTAATGACCTTCAATTACACACACTCTCTCTAGATTAGTTACAAAGAAACTCCTAATTATAATATAAAAGTATAGAGAAGGTAAAATAAAATTGCTAAAAAACTAACTTGCCAAAAGATCTATTCTTTACAAAAACATTCCAATTTATAGAAACTTTGAAGACATTTGATTGGCTCATTTCCATTCACAATGATTGCTTCCATTTGATTGGTTGCAACTTGAAGGCATTTGATTGGCTCTTTTGCTTTCACATGATTGCTTCAATTTGATTGGTTGCAACAAACTTTCCTTCCAAAAGCATATGTGCTTTTTGCTTTTTGTGGTCCTTCATTTTGGAGGCTTTTGATTGGCACATATCCTTTCACATGATGTAATTGTTGGGGTTTGAACCAATAACCTATTTCATAAGAACTCAAGCTCTAACCAATACACCAACCACTCATTTGTGTTAAAAAATGACTTCTTTTATACTTAAAGTCTTATCCTCTTATTTTGGAATTCTTCAACACTTCACCAAGATTTCTTCATGTAACTGTTGGGATTGGTGTATGCCCTAAAGCCCACTAGCTGCACTCTCATTTTTCTGTTACTGGATATTTACTGGTTATTTAATGGAATGACTCTTTTCTGCTTAAACATGTATATATGTATGGTTGTGTAAGGCCCATTGTTTCTAGTAAATGAATTAGGTGTGTAGTGTCTACACACAGATAGGTCTAATTCATGGACATTGGAAATAACATATTTGTTCATAACTGAGAGATGGGGCTGGGCACTTCATCTTTGTATAAGTTATAATGAGAGACTCTCCTGTATTCAGGGTGACTTACCTAAGTCATGGGAGGACTTTCCCGGATTTATCTCATTAGTGCATATGCAATGCATTGAGCAGGACCATGGTAGGTGTGATCTCTAAAATAGTACTATCACTGAGAGAGATCAAGTCACCTCATGCTACTGAGTGACCAGTACTCTTAATCTTGAGCATTGTGGATGAACTGATGAAGTCAAGTTCTTGTGCTTTAATTCACTATGGGTGAGATTCTTTCATGGGTCAACAGCTCTGTGTTTTGGGTACTCGGACTTGATCAGTTGGGACGTGCAGATGCAATAAAGAATCTATGCCATTTAATGATGGAATGATCGTCCCCTTAGAATTATCCGATCAATCATCAAAATCTAAGATCTTAGTATATGGATGTTCCGTATGGATATTGAACTTGTGGGTCGCTCCCTGGACCAAGAGAATGATATCCGGATGATGATTAAGTTAAGGATATGAAGTTCTAAGGTTTAGATGTAATCGAGAAGGTTGATAGTACATGTGATAACCTGACTCGATTATGGATGTTACATAGAGGGGCATTCAGGTCATTACACTTAGTAGGTCGAAGACAACTGTCATTTTATGACGAGCTTACTATATTATATATTTGTCCCTGGAGTTCAACCATAACTCTTTAGTGGAATGAGTTAAGGTTAAAATGGTCTTTATGTTGCTATGGGTTTAGCATGGACATTTTGGTCATTTTGGGAGCCAATGGCAAATATGTCTTTTGGTCCCTTCCCTAGTCACTTTCCAAGATTGGCATGGTTCCCAAGTTGTTTAGATAACATTTGGTTGAATTATTTTAGTGGAAAAATAATTTTGAGTTTAAATTCAAATAGGCCTTTGATGGCATACATGAATTTAATTCTAGATAAATTGTTTGTGGGCCATGGTGTGCATTATTATGTGGGACGTCCATAATGGTAATTCCATGGGTAAGGTTTCCAACTTTGAGTAGGTTTCTCTACTTGGAAGGTTGAACTCCTCTTTAGATTAGTTTTCCTATAAGAAAGTTTCCTTTTTGGATTAGAAACTTAAATTAGTAAGTGTTGTACAACTAGGATTACTAATTGCCAAAGTTTGTGGGATGTTCCTTTTGTTTCCTTTTCTAATTGGAGTGTTTCTAAAAGGAAATAAATCATTAGATTGTAGTTTCCTTTTAGGACATCTATGAGAATTAGAAGAGATAAATTTTTAGGAAAGGATTCCCATAGTTTCAATAAAAGGATACAACCCCCCCTTTGGACGTCCATCCCTATGCAAGACCCCATTCCACACGTCCAGCCCTTTGGTGCTTCCTTCTTCATTGAAGAAAGTTTATGGTCTGAGATTTTTCCTTAGGGAAAAGTTCTCAAATACCTAGGTTAAGATCCCACCATCTTAGCCAATCAGATTTGGAAGTGAGATAGAGAAGAAGATCAAAGGCAATACTACTGCAGAAAATTCCAGCAATTTGTTTGCTAATTGCAAGTCTGAGTTCGGCCCTTTGGATCTATTATTTCAGAGATTTGAAGTCTACAAATCTTCAAGGTAATAGTCTTCTTGTTTCTCCTTTAATTATACACTTGTTGGTCATGAATTCATGGAGTTATTAAGCGATCACTATGGCTGATTTATGCTGCCCAAATTAGATTTTTTTAAATCTGTCATGTTACAAATTAGCCATGAATGTCTTCCGCTAGTGATGTTCAGATCTGAATCGCAGTTTCTTTCAGTGGTATCAGAGCCACTCCATGTGAAATCATGATCCCATGTTGTGTATAATTAATCCTAGATTGATTATGGGCATGGTGGCAACCCTATTAAAGTTATGTTTAGATGCATGTTGTGTACAAGTTTCATTAACAATGCTGGAATTTATTTTCCAGATTTGTTTAATGATGTACATAGTTGTGTTTGCATGCATACTAACCTCTTTGTTTGCAGCCGTATATTGCATCCTTGATGGTTTGCATGATTGTTATGTGGATTTGGGTGTTTTTTCATTAGTTGGAAAGTGTACGATTGCGCGTTTAGCAATCATAGGAAGTTGTAATTCTTTCTTTACTTTTATTCCAACTAGTCTTGATGTAAGCTTTCTTGAAAAGCATAGGTATCTCCAATGTAATTTGGGTTTTTATTTTTTTATGGGTTTGCTTGTATAAATTTAATTTATTGGAACAAGCAAAAAGAAGAAAGTTTCAAGCAAGGTTGCAAGTAACCGGATTCTTTAGTGGTGGAGGAGACAAGACTTCTTGGTGCAAGATGAGATTTATTTTTGATGTCCTAGTTCGATAAGGACTGCAAGTCCGAAGAGCAGGGAGCCATCAAGGACTGCATACTTTTATTTGCTCTTATATATGGAATGCATGGATGAATGCTTTATATAATTGCTATAATTGTCACCTAGAAACATGGTTCTAAAATTGGCATCTTTTTATATTAGATTGTTTTTAGTTTGGCAAATTGTTTTAAACAGAACTTAGACCAGCACCTTCTATTTTGTCTAAGGTTTAAAATTGGATAGGGTTTAGTTTATCTTGGTACCCTTGGTTTCCAAAAGAGGCTAAACTAAAATCTAATTAGATGCTACCTATGGGTTTCCATAACCCAAGATAGGTTTTTGATTCTTTAAAGGGATTTTCTCAAATGTTTTAAAGCAAAGGTTATTTATTTTTAAGGTGACCTAAGTGATTAAGTCATAAATTTAATTAACCAAGTTTGCTAGATTTAAAAGAGCTTTTGAGTAAAACAATGTAAATGTCAAAAAGTATAAACCCTAGTGATAAATAATCAAGTGGGAGAGGGGTTTTGGAAAGACCCCACGGCCTTCCATTTTCGGTTCATGTTATCTCATTAAGGCGTTAGTAGGAGCGGCCATCCCTTCGGTGGAGTTCTTTACTAAAGACCGCTTTTATGGGTTAATGGGTGAACTAATGTGAATATTCGTAATGAGGTGTTAGTAGGAGCAGCCATCCCTTCGGTGGAGTTCTTTACTAAAGATCACTTCTATAGAATGTCAATGAAGTGTAGGTGGGAGCGGCCATCCCTTCGGTGGAGCTCTTTACTAAAGGTCACTTCTAAAATGGATAAAAGTATCTTCCCTTCGGAGGACTTAATCATAGACATACTGGGAAATTTCATAAGAGATGGTTATACACTTGACATAAGACGGTAATGACCTCTCCTTAGGAGTTAAGGGTTATTTGTCATATGAGGCCAAACCAATCAGTGATTGGACTACCACTGGATATGTGTATCCAGATAGTGATAATCCAAATAAGTATGCCTTAATTCAACGTGACTATAGGCTAGGCCATCCCTTCGATGGAGGGTCTATGAGGAGGTTGAAACACTGATACATTATGATTAGGGTTGAATAATGTAAAAAGTTTTGTGCTTTGTTTTTCCTTTTATAACAAGCACCATATGCATATTACATATATACTGCATGTTTAATTATAAACCGTTTCATATCCAGAGAGAGATGGGTAAAGATTCTTTTAGTCCGCTGATATGCATTCTTCGTGAAAACAAACTGACT
The DNA here is from genome assembly GCA_012931725.1 of Litsea cubeba. Taxonomy (NCBI): domain Eukaryota; kingdom Viridiplantae; phylum Streptophyta; class Magnoliopsida; order Laurales; family Lauraceae; genus Litsea; species Litsea cubeba. The sequence goes on along the minus strand of CM022946.1, from coordinate 100,888,410 downwards.
GGACCTAACTACGTAGATTGGAAGAGAAATCTTGACATAGTACTCACTGCTGAGGAGTACAAGTATGTCTTGTTGGAAACCTGTCCTGATTTTGATGCTAATTCTACTGATGACCTGTTAGAGGCTGAGAGGAAATGGAAGAAAGCGAATAGCATGGCTAAATGCTACATGCTCGCTTCCATGTCCAACGTGTTGCAAACACACCATGAGCAAATGGACACAGCCTATGAAATCATGATGTCCTTGTCTGAGATGTTCACAGACAAAAGCAGGCCAGCTAGGCAAGCTGCTATGAGGACTATTGTCACACCCCGAAACCGGGCCCTGCAGTGATCCGATCCCGGAGTGCGAAATTTTGGGATAATTTGAAACTTTTGTTATATTTCCCAAGATCCGCGTGAATGAGGATGATCAAATTTCATCACGATCAGAGTATATTTTCGCGGAAGCTACACATGGTGTTACGACTCGGAATCCGTGGCCATCGGGTTCCGTCTCGTACGCAACCAATATCACAAGGCCATCAAATAAACAGATTGGCACAAAGTGTAAATCATAGAACACTAAGCTGGTAGTAACAAGACTATTTATTTCCCACATGTTCAAATTACAATTAACAAATGTCTTAATTACAAACCCAAGCAAAAGGCTAACAAAGCCATACAAAAATATATCCAACTAGACAGAAATACTACCCCCAATGATTTGATACAAACTCCGGTGCCAAACTTGACATCTAGATGATATCAATGGGCAGCCCCTCACGTCAGACCGGCGGTCCCACCGCCTCCTCCGATCAAACACCTAAAAACAGAAAGAGAGGAAACTGACACCAAACAAACAAGGTCAGACACGACGGTCTGGCAAGCAAATAAACAAGTAATATGAAACCAAAGAACATTCGTAAAACCTTATGAAGTCATTGTAAAACCGATTAAAGAGTCTAAACAATAATAACAATAAATCATGCTAAAACGATCGAAAGACCGAATATAAATATCAAGACAAATAAACGAATAGTCTCTGGAGCATAAATATCTCGAAAAGATAACAGCCTAAGCAAAACATTTAATAATTGGAAATACATTTAAAATCCTGAATAATAGAGACAATACGATAAAAGATCGATTTCATAAACATTAACAAATTCAAAGCATAAAGAGTATAAATAGCAAGAATCATAAAATAAAGTAATACGCAGATAAAACATTGGCAACCACACATAGCTATATTCTCCTATTACCGAAGTAACAAGAGCAGACAGAAACGTAGCCACTGAACGTGGTACCGGAAATAGGATCAGAACCGTAGCCATACAAATGGGACCGGCAGATCAAAAATCAGAACCGTAGCCATACAAATGGGACCGGCAGATAAAAACCGTTGCCATGGTCGGTACAGACAGAATCCAAGCTGCAGCTGGCGGACAAATTAAAGATCCCAAGCCGGGTGATCAGCCCGACAAGGTGACCTAAGCCTAGTGGTGCCTTTAGTTTTCAAAACTCGAACCGATACAAATCAAACCATGATACTAATCCCTTTGGCTCAGGGGCTCACACTACAAAGCTCTGGCCCCGTCTTGCCTTGAGGTTTTATTTTCAAAATACTAGTCTTATCAAAATAATAGTCTCATCGAAGAAATCCCGAATGTGACGAACCACTCCAAATCTCCTTTCAAATCGATTCGGAGAAAACATACGAATATCCATGGTAAACCGCTCAAATACACATCAAAGTGATTTGTATAAAATCATACAATCAATCCTTTCGAACATGGAAAACCACATGATTTTATAGCAAATCACCGATGCTATTTAAATTAGTTTACCAAAGAATACAAATACAATTACAAACACATACTCTAACTTGAAATGGAATGGAATTGTGTAGAATAACTTAATAACTTACCAAGGAACCATCTCAATGCACATTTAACCTTTAAACATTGATTATTAAGAGGATATGTTTGATGCCAATGAAAATCCACAACATTTAAATGATAAAGTGCGCATTGAGACTCGAACGATTCCCGGATAATTTCACATACGCACATTCTCTCATTGTTCCCATTCCCATTTCACAAATTTTCCAAGTATTACAAGTAATCCCAAATCTCTTTAAAACAGGCCCATAGCTGGCCTTAAACCGAGCCCAAAACAGTCTACTTATTTAGTCCAAAACAACCCTTTAAACATGGCCCAAACAGTCCTTAAAACAGTCCAAAAACGCACCTTGAATGGTCCATAAAACAGATCTTAAAACAGTCCAATATCAGGCCCTGAAATGGCCCAATGTCAGGTCTTAAAAACAGCCCAAAACTAACTTTGAATGGCCCACAAAATAGGTTTTAAATCAGCCCAAAACTGAACCTTTAATGGCCCACAAAATAGGTTTTTAAATCAGCCCGATATCAGGCCCTGAGATGGCCCAATATTAGGTCTTGAAATGGCCCAAAGACTAACTTGAATGGTCCAAGAAATAGGCCCAAAGAACACCCCAAAAACAGGCCAAAAAACTGACTTAAAATGGGCCCAAAAATCCACTTGAAACAAGCCCCCAGGCTGGGCTGGGCTCACTCGAGCGACCCCAGGCCCGCTCGAGCGAAGCCCAGACAGAGCCTGGGTCGCTCGAGCTACCCAGTGGGTCGCTCGAGCGAGCCAGGCAGAACCTGGTCCGCTCGAGCGGCCCACTGGGTCGCTCGAGCGGACTGGCCTCTGTCCAGTCTGGCTCGTGGGGCATTTTCTCCCCTTTTTTTCCATACTTTTTGATTCCTAATCCTTCATACAAATTTCCTAGATCATTTGGGCCCTTCCTTGACCTTCCAAACTCATCAAATCACCATTCATTAGCAATCTAATTAACCAAACAAACACTTTTTAAAATCAAAGTTTTTCCCCATTTCTTTGAACACCAACTCTTAGCACAAAGAAATCAAATTTTCTAAATGACCAAGATGAAAGCAAACTTCTAATACATTGTAAGACCATAACATAAATGGAAATCCATATAACATTGGTCAATTCAATCAAAGTAAATCCATAAATCAAAAGGATTAAATCATAAGAAGAAAAAGCCATGAAATGAAACCAAATGAGATGAATCATCATGTTAATTGTGAAATTCACTTGCCTCAAGCCACCATGAAAGCTAAGATGCTCTTCAAACCATGCTCTAGGGTCTCAAGCTCCCAAAATCACAAAACCCCCAAAATAGCTCATGAATAAACCCTAGAAAACAAATCCATTTTCAAATCTCCATGAAAACCCATTGCATATGTGTGAGAAATACTCCAAGAGGTTTGAAAAACCAAGATCTCATGAAAAGAAAACCATTGCTAACCTTTGGGTGTTCCAAACAAGAAGAAGGGCTTGAAGAGGAGGGTTGTCCTAGCCCAATGTTCTTGAAAATGGGGTCTTTGGAATGCTTGAGAGTTGAGGAAGAAGAAGGTGAGATCAAATCTCTACTTTTCACTCAAAAATGTAATTGCAAGAAGAGAGAGAAAGTGCTGGAAAAGGGGCAAACCCTAGGCTCAAAGTTGCTGGAAAACAAATGAAGAAGAATGGGGAAAGAGGAGAACCCATGGCTTCTTATAAAGAGTAAATGGGCTGGGCCCATGGGCCCCAAACTTACGAAGGTCAAAACTAGCATTTGCGGGTCCCGAATGAAAACGACGAAGAAGACAAAAATGATCAGCGAAATTTCTACTTTCCAAAAAGTATACTTTCCCCAATTTCTGAAATTTTCAAAATTCATGGACAGTTTTAATGTGAAAAGTCAGTTTTGCTCTTTTTCTCGAAAAACGCATTTTTTGATCATCAAATCAAAATGGTCAAAACATGAAAGTTGTTAAACTTCATAAAATGAGTCAAAATGCACCAAAATCAGAATTTTTAGAAATCAAAAGTAATTTCTCATAAAAATACATATCATATGGACCGGGTCAAACCAAAGTCAACTGTCCTCAAAATCTCAAAGGCTATGGAAAAATCTAGTCAAACTCAAAAACAATGTCAAATAAATCAAATCTCACTTAACAAGTTAAACCACAATTAAAACAATACTAAACAGAGGGATTGGGGGTCGGGGTCTCACAACTATCATGAATACTAGGATGGCTGAGGGAACACTTGTCAGAGAGCATATGCTCAAGCTGATGGATTGTTTCAATGTAGCTGATATTCTAGGGGCTGAGATTGATGTAGAGAGTCAAACTGACATGATTCTCGAAACTCTGCCGGACTCTTTCAATCAGTTCAAGCTCAATTTCAATATGAGCAAGATGGACATGACTCTACCTGAGTTAATGAAAGAACTCCAGGCGGCAGAGGCCATCATGAAGCCCAAAGCCCAAGCTCATTTTTTTCCAGTCTTCCTCCAAACTAAACCTGAAAGGGAAGAAGTTCAAGAAGAAGCAGAATAAGGGAAAAGGGCAGAAAAAGGACAATACTGGTAATAAGAAGGACAAGGGTACAGATGGAAAGCCCAAAGGGAAATGCTTCAAGTTTGGCCTCAAAGGTCATTGGAAGAAAGATTGTCCCAAGTTCCTGGCCTCAGTTAAGAAAGGTACATCTTTTTCATACTACATTGAAATTTGTCTAGTGGTTGATTCAACTGACTCATGGATAGTAGACTCAGGAGCCACTAATCATATCTGTAATTCATTACAGGGGTTTCAGATAATGCAGAGGATTGAGAAAGGAGAGTTTGCCTTTAGAGTCGGAACTGGAGCTAAAGTTTGGGCAGTTGCAGTAGGAGTTGTTACCTTACAATTTCCATGTGATAGGATATTAGTTTTAAATAATGTTTTCTATGTTCCGGACATGAGGAAAAATTTAATTTCAGTTTCCAGACTAATTGAATTTAATTATTTAGTTTCTTTCCATTCTGGTATTGATATCAGTAGAGATGGAAATATTATATGTTCCGGTAGAATACATGACAACTTATTTTATATATATCCTATTGCTCCCCAACTGCATAATGTACAACAAGAAAACTCAACTTTCCTTAAAAGGAAGGTATCTTCAATCAATGACACATATCTTTGGCACTTATGTTTGGGTCACATTAACCTAAAACGGATTCAGAGGTTGGTAGAAGATGGGCCTTTAAGCTCATTAGATTTCGAACCTTTTCCTCAGTGCGAATCCTGTCTCAATGGAAAGATGACCAAACGGTCATTCTCTGGAAAGGGACTAAGGTCAAAGGAGTTGTTAGAATTGATTCACACTGATGTGTGTGGTCCTATGAACAAACCGACTCGAGGAGGGTATGAGTATTACATCACCTTCACTGATGATTACTCTAGGTATGGATATGTGTATTTAATGCGACGCAAGTCTGAGGCGTTTGATAAGTTCAAGCAATTCAAGGCTGAGGCGGAGTTACAACTAGGGAAACATATCAAAGCCCTTCGATCTGATCGAGGTGGTGAGTACCTCCTGGGTGAGTTCAAGGAGTACCTCACACAACATGGGATTGTGTCTCCGTTGTCTGCACCGGGTACACCCCAGCAAAATGGTGTAGCGGAGAGAAGAAACCGTACCCTTCTTGATATGGTAAGGTCCATGATGAGTCATGGAACCCTACCTATATCTTTTTGGGGATATGCCCTAGAAGCAGCAGCATACATTTTAAATCTGGTACCTTCTAAATCAGTACCTAGGACACCCCAAGAAATGTGGACAAGTCGAAAACCTAGTTTAAGACATATCCACATTTGTGGTTGTCCAGCCTATGTACTAAAATATAAAGCTACCAAGCTGGAACCCAGATCGGAAATGTGCTACTTCATTGGGTATCCTAAGGGAACGAGAGGTGGCATCTTTTATCATCCAAAGGAGCAAAAAGTGCTTATTAGCACTCATGCTAGGTACTTGGAGGATGATTATATGATGCACCAAGAGCTTAGTTGTAAAGAAACCCTTGAGGAGTTTCTTCCGGGATCTCCTATAACATCTGTACCAGATCCTGAGACAGTAGATGAACTAGATATTCATTTGAACACTCCGGAGCTTCGTCGTAGTGGGAGAATTTCTAGACAGCCAGAAAGATATCTAGGAGTGTCTTTTAAGACAGACTCTGAAGATCTGGTTGAGGATCCTACTAGTTATGATGAAGCAATAACGGATATAGATGCTGACATGTGGCAGCAAGTAATGAAATCTGAAATGGATTCTTTGTATTCTAATCAAGTCTGGGAACTTGTAGATGCACCTGAAGGGATTAAACCCATAGGGTGCAAGTGGATCTACAAGAGGAAGAGAGGAGTGGATGGGAAGGTGGAAACCTTCAAAGCAAGACTGGTGGCGAAAGGATATACTCATAAAGAGGGTATCGATTATGAGGAAACCTTTTCACCAGTAGCTATGCTTAAGTCCATAAGGATTCTCTTGGCCATCGCATGTCATTATGACTACGAGATATGGCAAATGGATGTCAAGACAGCTTTTCTTAATGGAAGTCTTGACGAATGCATCTACATCATGCAACCAGAGGGTTTCATTGCTAATGGCCAAGATAACATGGTTTGTAAACTTAAGAAGTCCATTTATGGACTTAAGCAAGCATCTAGAGCATGGAACATCAAGTTTAATCAGGCAGTCAAATCTTTTGGCTTTGATCAAAACATTGATGAACCATGTGTGTATAAGAAAGGAAGTGGAAAAGCAGTTGCATTTTTGGTTCTGTATATAGATGACATGTTACTCATAGGAAATGGTGTAGGTTTATTGTCATCCACAAAGGTTTGGTTATCCTCTCAATTTCAGATGAAGGATTTGGGTAAGGCCAGCTATATCTTAGGGATCAAGCTTTTGCGTGATTACAAGAATAAGATGTTAGCCTTATCCCAATCTTCATATATTGAGAAGATATTGGTCAAGTTTAACATGCATGACTCTAAGAAGGGCTTGTTACCTTCTAGACATGGAGTACCACTGTCTCGAGATCAAGGTCCAAAGACATCTGAAGAGATAGAGAGCATGAGGAGAGTTCCGTATGCATCCGCTGTTGGAAGCCTCATGTATGCTATGTTATGTACTGGACTAGATATTTGCTTTGCCGTTGGCATGGTTAGCAGATATCAGTCAAACCCTGGACCTATGCATTGGACAGCTGTTAAGCATATATTCAAGTATCTTCGGAGAACGAAAGATTATATGCTAACCTTTCGAGTAGAGTATATGGCGGCATCGGAAGCTGTGAAGGAAGCAGTATGGCTCAGAAAATTCCTATTGGAATTGGGAGTTGTTCCTGCAGTACAAAAACTGATTGTCATGTACTGCGATAACACTGGTGCTGTAGCACAGTGCAAAGAGCCTAGGAATCACAAGAAAGGCAAGCATATTCAAAGAAAGTACCACTTGATCCGGGAATTCATTCAGGATGGAGAAATAGTGGTGGAGCATATTGCTTCAGCAAATAACTTAGCTGACCCATTCACAAAGACTCTTACTGAGAAAGTCTTTACTTCTCATGTTGAGTCTATGGGTGTTAGGTTAGGAAGTAGTGATCTTTAGTGCAAGTGGGAGTTTGTTGGGATTGGTGTATGCCCTAAAGCCCACTAGCTGCACTCTCATTTTTTTGTTACTGGATATTTACTGGTTATTTAATGGAATGACTCTTTTCTGCTTAAACATGTATATATGTATGGTTGTGTAAGGCCCATTGTTTCTAGTAAATGAATTAGGTGTGTAGTGTCTACACACAGATAGGTCTAATTCATGGACATTGGAAACAACATATTTGTTCATAACTGAGAGATGGGGCTGGGCACTTCATCTTTGTATAAGTTATAATGAGAGACTCTCCTGTATTCAGGGAGACTTACCTAAGTCATGGGAGGACTTTCCCGGATTTATCTCATTAGTGCATATGCAATGCATTGAATAGGACCATGGTAGGTGTGATCTCTAAAATAGTACTATCACTGAGAGAGATCAAGTCACCTCATGCTACTGAGTGACCAGTGCTCTTAATCTTGAGCATTTATAGATGAATTGACGAAGTCAAGTTCTTGTGCTTTAATTCACTATGGGTGAGATTCTTTTCATGGGTCAACAGCTCTGTGTTTTGGGTACTCGGACTTGATCAGTTGGGACGTGCAGATGCAATAAAGAATCTATGCCATCTAATGATGGAATGATCGTCCCCTTAGAATTATCCGATCAATCATCAAAATCTAAGATCTTAGTATATGGATGTTCCATATGGATATTGAACTTGTGGGTCGCTCCCTGGACCAAGAGAATGATATCCGGATGATGATTAAGTTAAGGATATGAAGTTCTAAGGTTTAGATGTAATCGAGAAGGTTGATAGTACATGTGATAACCTGACTCGATTATGGATGTTACATAGAGGGGCATTCAGGTCATTACACTTAGTAGGTCGAAGACAACTGTCATTTTATGACGAGCTTACTATATTATGTATTTGTCCCTGGAGTTCAACCATAACTCTTTAGTGGAATGAGTTAAGGTTAAAATGGTCTTTATGTTGCTATGGGTTTAGCATGGACATTTTGGTCATTTTGGGAGCCAATGGTAAATATGTCTTTTGGTCCCTTCCCTAGTCACTTTCCAAGATTGGCATGGTTTCCCAAGTTGTTTAGATAACATTTGGTTGAATTATTTTAGTGGAAAAATAATTTTGAGTTTAAATTCAAATAGGCCTTTGATGGCATACATGAATTTAATTCTAGATAAATTGTTTGTGGGCCATGGTGTGCATTAATATGTGGGACGTCCATAATGGGAATTCCATGGGTAACGTTTCCAACTTTGAGTAGGTCTCTCTACTTGGAAGGTTGGACTCCTCTTTGGATTAGTTTTCCTATAAGAAAGTTTCCTTTTTGGATTAGAAACTTAAACTAGTAAGTGTTCTACAACTAGGATTACTAATTGCCAAAGTTTGTGGGATGTTCCTTTAGTTTCCTTTTTTAATTGGAGTGTTTATAAAAGGAAATAAATCTTTAGATTGTACTTTCCTTTTATGACATCTATGAGAATTAGAAGAGATAACTTTTTAGAAAAGGATTCCCATAGTTTCTATAAAAGGATACAACCCCCTTTGGACGTCCATCCCTATGCAAGACCCCATTCCACACGTCCAGCCCTTTGGTGCTTCCTTCTTCATTGAAGAAAGTTTAAGGTCTGAGATTTTTCCTTAGGAAAAAGTTCTCAAATCCCTAGATTAAGATCCCACCATCTTAGCCAATCAGATTTGGAAGTGAGATAGAGAAGAAGATCAAAGGCAATACTACTGCAGAAAATTTCAGCAATTTGTTTGCTAATTGCAAGTCTGAGTTCGGCCCTTTGGATCTATTATTTCAGAGATTTGAAGTCTACAAATCTTCAAGGTAATAGTTTTCTTGTTTTTCCTTTAATTATACACTTGTTGGTCATGAATTCATGGAGTTATTAAGCGATCACTATGGCTGATTTATGCTGCCCAAATCAGATTTTTTAAAATCTGTCATGTTACAAATTAGCCATGACTTCCGCTAGTGATGTTCAGATCTGAATCGCAGTTTCTTTCAGTAACTTCTTTATTGAAATCTCTTCTTGATGCCTCAGGACACTAGCCAGATGGTTGGGGTAGTCGTGGAGTTCACCTACACAAGAGAAATTACATTAAAATACGCTATAAATAATTGAATTTATGCATGATAATCCGATAATCCGTTTAATGTGATAGAATGATAAAATCTCTGTGTAAAGTAAATGGTATACATATGAGATGCTGATAAAACCCGGACTAATGAGGGGTAAAATATGCAATATTTAATACTCATCAGTTTTCCAAAGTAACTTTAAATATTATTATGTTGTTATATCTTTTCACCTACCTGCCAGACTGTCGTGTCTGACCCACTCTTTTGGTACCCAGGTCCAGATGTCGGGTATCCCGAGGAGGGGCCAGAGGAGGCGGCCGGAGAGCCGGAACGAGTAGGAGAATGGCAGGCCGACGATGTCATTTAGACATTTGATAAAGCCTTGATTTGCGAACATCTTTTGGGATAGTGACTAACATATTTTGGGAACTTTTATTGGTTGTAGTGGCCTTTGTTGGCCATTATTTTTGGAGAGTGATTAATTAACTGATATTTTGTATAAACATTTAACTTTACCTTTTTGGAGAAATGCTATAATGATCATTGCTCACTCTGACATCATGCTTTCTATATGTGTGATTATCAGTCTTGTGATTTTGGAATGAATTTACAACTTGTGATTTTGGAATGAATTTACAAACTTGGTTTGCTACACGCTTCCGCATCTTGAATGAGAATGACTTGTGTGTGTGTGATATCCTCACTGGGGAAACCAGTGGGAAATCACATGCACGGATGCAATGTTCTTCTTAAATCCATGTACGTAGTAGCCATATAAATAAATGCACTTGGCAGGATTAATTGGATCGCACTAGATCCCGAATTAGGTGCGCCCTTTGGTTGCTAACCCAGTCCGGGGTCGCCACATATCTTATAGATTAGTATTTTGATTTTCATGTTTGATTCATAAATTAATAGAAACTCACTTATTTGCAAAAATTGTATGAGTCAAATGCCAATTAGGGCCTTTTTTGCATTATATTAATGAATAGGCACTTGACCAAATACTTGGATTAGCTGATTGTAAGGTCATTTAGCAAATTTTTAGGTGTTTGATTTGAACTAGTCACTTAGGGCTTTCTGGCTGGTTATGCGTTTTAGAATACAGAGGGACTTTTGATATGACTTTTAGAGCTGATTGTAGAAAAAGTTAATTTATAGCTGCGATATTACTTTTGATGAGAGAATGTTAGTTATTTGATCCAATTAAGTACTTTGTATCTGCTTAAATGTAATACATATTCTCTTTTTCCATTATTAACCTAAAGAAAGTACAAAAAAACTAATGATTGACATTTTATATTGGCCATCATTTGCCCCATTGGCCGACATTTGACCCCCTTCCCCCCACTCAAATGAAAATCCTGGGTCCACCACCGATATGCTGAAGAATGTTGACTGATGTAAGGAAGAAGTGGAGTATACGATTTTGAAAAAGCTCTAGATGCCTTAAGTGGAAGTATGTGATATCAAGTCCCCGAAGGAAGTATGTGATACTCTTGAGAACCAAAGTTCAACTGCATCTTCGATTTTCTTATTACACTCTTAAGACTTTTCAAATAAGTAATTATCTTTAACATCGGCGAAAAAGAAAAAGAACGATCACCTCCATCTAGATGGAGAGGACTCCATCACCATAACCTGTTTTTCTCAATCAAAACCATTAAATCAAACTCTCTCCCTATCCTTTATATGGTGTTGGGACATCACACACCTCCTACTTGAACTCGTCATTAGGTCAAAGCATTAAAGAGGGTGTGATTAATTTTCTCATCTAACATTATCATATGAGATCTTCAATTTTCTTATAACACTAGAGTTTTTTCAAATAAATAATTACTATAATATCAGGGAAAAGATGTTGTAAGCTTGACATATATATTGTTACACCGTTCTCTATCAGCTTAGGGGTCGTTTATCTTTTACGCATAGGATATGTAAATACAATTTACACATGTAAATGATGAATATTCAAATTTTAAGTATGTAACGTTTACACATGTATTTCTTTTTACAACGTTTGTCTAATAATACTATTTTCGCATCATTTACACATGTGATGTCATTTTTTATGTTGTTTCAAATGATAATGTATATATGTATTAAATGATTTTGTAAATGATACTTATTAATCATTAAATTCTATTCTACTATAATGATATGAAAATGAGACAAAAAAATATCTAATTTATATCAAAGTTTTCATTTGCATTTTAGATCCTTAAAAAATAATATGTCTTTCAACATGAAATATACTTTTCAAAAACATACATTTCTATCAATGATCACCTTAAAAATAAAATGCATTCCAACATGTTTGGTTAATAAAATATGAGTTTATATTCTAATGGTTAATATTATTTTTTTATTAATTAATATTCAATTTAATAATATCTTAATTCATTATTTAATTTGCATAGAACTTAACCCATGCATCTCACCGGCTTTATGCTAATATTAATCAATTATAAAAGTTCTTAAATGAGTATTTTGTTTCGTTAAGTTCAATCATTATTAAAAGTGTCACAAATTTGTTATGGTTAGATAAAATCGCATTTATACATGATTTTGAATGATACCATATGCTATATAAAATACATTTTTCCTTCTCTCTTACATTCATTTATACATCTTTAAATATTTTTAAAGTAATGCAATAATAAATAATTTTAGAAAACTCATTGAGATATTGGAAGAAAACTAAAACCATAAGGTAATTATTCAAGTTAAAAGTTGATAGAAAAACCATTGAGATATTTACATACCGTCTCTTAAGATTCTTACTATCAATACTTTTTCTTTTTGTCCTCCAGATGTTATTCATTAAAATTCATTGGAGCCATTTTCAAGTCTCATCATCCTACACGTGAAAAAGAGAAAATCTAAAAGGAGAAGAGAAGATAGAGAATCAAATTCTAAAATAATAAATCTACAGAGTAAATAGATTTTATAAAGGTTTTATATATATATAGCAAAGCAAGAGAGAGAAATAGAGAGGTTACCTTCATAAAAGGAAGATGAGATGTAGGGAGGGTTCTCATTCATTGGTTATTATTATTTTTTAAATGCGTTGGAGGGGGGTTTCGAACCCAGAACCTCTTTGATAGAAATGCCTCTTTAATTATTATTTTTTTAAATGCGTTAGAGGGGGGTTTCGAACCCAAAACCTCTTTGACAGAAACTACCCAAAACCAAACCGTCCGCCTCTAACGGGTGTTCTTTGAAATCACATGTAGTTTGGTATTTTCTTTTTCCCACCTGAATAGGTGTTCAAATATAGGTGTGAAGATGGGCTCATTTTCACATCATTTACATATCTGATTTACAAATAAGATGCGTAAACACGTGCAGACAAACATGACTGATGCGTAAATATTACGCATATTCACCATTTACATATGTAAATGGGTGTAGACAAACGACCCCTTAAGCTTTTAGAGTAAGTGGTTGTCAACAAGGTATCCGAGTGGAAGGTCGAGTACTCGAATCTTTGGGTATGTTATGCCTTGTATTCTCCCACGGATGGGCACTAGAACTCATCTTCGGATCAAAGCATCGAAGATGGTGTGATTAACTTTCTCATTTAACATTATCATATGCACTGATCGATCTAACAATATCTTAATCTAGGTTTAAGTCCACGTAGTTCTAGACCTGTGAACCTGGATTTGACCCACACGACAAGCTTTGTGTACTTATTTAAGACCCATTTACCAATGTGATCTTTATGAAATAAATTATCGCAAGTGAATGACTGTCTATATGAGTTAGTGGCAAGTACAGGTCGAACTCACATGGAGCTAATTAAAGAAATTTTAAATTAAGGAAACTAAATAATTAGCAAAGAAACCGAATTTTTGAATGAGTAAAAAAATCAAACAACAAACTAGAAGATGAAAAATAATAATTAGTAAAAGTGATTAGAGCATAGGAATACAATAAACATCCACCAATTTATTGAAAAGTTAACCCTAACTTGTTCCAATTTCTACTTCAAACCAAAGACAAATCAATGTTTTTTATTTGGATGATTTCACTTAAAAAACCCCTTTTTTAATTACAAAATCTAAGACTTCCTTCACCTTATAAAAGAATAAAAATAACTTAAGCACTACCCATTAAAGGTAAGCATAAACCATAAAAAAGAACTAAGTCCTAAGCATGGCCTATCAAACCTAAGCATGGATAGTTAAAAAACAATTTTTTATTTTCAAGAATCAAGCATGGAAGTTCGCCTAGGGCAAGTCTATTAAGTAATTATGGACATAAACATGGAAACAAGAAAGAGTCACTTAAGCAAATCAACTAGAAATCACTTATCTTCATCCATAGCTCCAACCAATAAACTTAGCCAGCCATTACAAAGAAGAATACTTGAATTGTCATTATGAAAAGCATCTTTACAGTCTTATCCTTCAAATAATTGCTTGGACAAGGCCCAAAGCTAACCAAAAATAAAAATAATGGAGAACTAGAACTAGAACTAGAAGAGGGAAGAGGGAAGAGAAGAAAAAGAGGGAAGAGAGGAGATGTGGACGTCCTTCACTAGAGAGGGAGAATGACTTGATCTCCTTCTTGAATTAGAGATCTTTCTCCACAAAGTTGATTTGTTTTAAACCTCTCTGGATCTACTTTCCTTCTTGGACTCTTGCTTAATTTTGAATTTCAAAGCTTAGAGATTTTGGATAAGGGAAGAGATTTTCAAATTCTCGAAACACTAAAGATAGAGATCTTTTGAGATTTTGAAGAGTTGAATGTGAAATTAAGTGGGGCCCCTACCTTGGGCGTCCCTAGGAATTCACACCCAAGGGTTGTGGACCCCTCTTCATTATTTTTTTTTTTTGTTTTCTTCTTCCTTTCTTCTTTCCAAGCTTATCACCATGCGGGCCCCGATTAATGAGAATTTCCTACACAAATTAGATAATAAATTCAGCTCTGATTGATTGTAAGAAATTCATTAGTACCACTCATGGGACCCAAACATGCATATTAATGCACCAATTTGGCCAAATTTACATGAACTAATTGGTGATACAAGAAGATGTGATGCATGTTCCTCTAAGCTAATTAGTGTGACACTAGGATGATGTAAATTAATGATTTCTCAAAACTCATGCAAAAATAATTATTTTGACTGATTTTGACTCAAATTCCAACTTTGATGCTCACTTGTATGAAATTATGAAATTTGAGCAATTCTCCCTAATTAAGTCTACAAAGCCACGTGAAATGATGAATCAAAGCTATAATTTTATGGACTTATCATTTACCTTTTTAGTATAATTGTGAAAATCGAGTTTACAGAAACTACATTCACCATTTAAACTCAACGTATTGATTGAAATAAAATCTAGAATAAGTCAATCCAATTCATCCATTATAAAGAAAGGGCAACCCAATGACCATTTTGGCAAATCATTGTAAAATACTATCACTTGGAAGACTCAAACGCAATGTTTGGGGAGGGGGGGGGGGGGGGGGGGGGGGGGGTGTAAAAGATCAAGACATGCAATGCTAACATACATGAATAGCTACATTCAAAGTGCATTTCATTGGAAATCCTTGATTTATTGAAACCCACTTATTGATGATAGCAAGAGATGGAAAATGAACGGTAGACCATCATCTTATCTTATATCCTTTACCCCTCATTTCCTTCTATTGTTGGAATTCATTTTACCATGAATACCTAGGAATTCAAATTTTGATAGGGGAGAGAGGGAAAGGAAAATAAAAGAAGGATAGAAACATTATCATAATAGAGAAGGTGGAAAACGATTTGGAAGCAATGGGAGCCAAAAACCATCAGAACAAAGCTTTTCTGCATTTATTCGTCACTAGTTCGGTCAAGGTTCGGTCAATCGAACCCAAGTTTGGTTCCAATTCCTATAAGCAAGAACTTCCCTAGATACAGTTCGGATAACTAAAAAATGGAGTTCGATTAACCGGACTCAATGCCTGTCAACCGAACTCAAGTTCAGTTCCGAAACCAGTAAGCGAAATAATTCCTTTACACAAAGTCAGTTGATTGGACCCTTACCGAGGGGTGACCGTGTTTAGATGGAATGCGGAGTTCGATTCCAGATGCTCTAGGGATGAACTCGGTTAACCGAGGGTCAACCGAGGGTTGATCGACATTGCCCAAAATTGCCTTGTAGATAAACTCGTACCCTAGTTTTGGACCTTAGCTTTGGGACTCACAGGCTTTCTAACATGTGACTTTTAGTGGGGAATAGAATCGAAACATGTGTCTTGGTATACTTCGATGGTTGTCTAAGTGTCTTTGTATTATGCATGGCTTAACCGAATGTGTAAGGAACTGAGCCAACTGATGGCCAGCATGATGGCACATCAAGGATACTTCTTAAGAAGCATCGTTGACTTAACTTCCCAATGCACTCAGTTAGTTCAAGCCCAGTACATGGATGACAACACTGACCTAGGTTTGGATAGTAACTTCCTTCTTGATTTATTACTTGTATACGTTGATCTTGTCTCCTTGTACACAGTCTTGGCATAAAATACTTAATTAATTATGAAACCTAACTTCTGTAGAATTTGGATTGTGACTAGACTAAGAGTGTACCTTAAGACCCCTGTATCATGCACTTGATAAACATGTGTGGCTAGGATATGAAGGACTATTCAGTGGTTTGGACTTGTTTTGCAATTTGGCTCGAATGGGATAGTCCCTATGCTCGTGTCGTGTATCTTGAACAGCCAGACCTGCTTGTCTTGGTTTCATTGTGCCAACACCACATCATCACCATTATTATCCGACAACAGTAGGATCCACTGTGGGGTGGATTGCATGTCATGACTAGATGCAGTTTGGGGGTTTATAGATGGGCCGGTTACTCGGATATCGAGATGGGCAATTGGCTTGGATGGTGTCCATGACGCTGAATAGCTGGGAGCGGGCTTGGACCGTTCTGCTATTCATAGGATTGGGAGCTTCGATCTTCTTGAATTCGGACTTTGGTATCGATGATCCAGATAGGACTGCTACTGGTACCCCGGGAGGTGGCTCGTACACCCTCGGAGTCTCCCTCTTGATTCTTGCATTCTTGCATTTATGTGGATGGTGTTTATTGTTAGATGTTGTCAGGATTTCTCATTATTGATTTAGGTTTTATATTCATGCTATATGCCCAGTTCCTTTACCTTATGTTCATATGATTTATACTTATCTTTATTTTATTTTGATACATGATATATATTGATATTATACATTGTTTATTTCTTGCTCTACATGTCGTTGACTCTTGTTACTTGGTGTGCAGACACCACGGCCGGGTACTACGGGGAGCAGGCAGGTGAGGAGATCCCAAAGGATCTCTAACCAGCAGAGGAGGAGCAAGAGTGGCGTGCCGATGACGTAGAGTAGCGTCATCCTACCCGGCACGAGAGAGACTCACATGGACTTTTGCTAGATTTATTTTTATTCTTTTATCATTCATGGATTGGACTTTTACTATTATTGATTCTTATGGTTCTCAGATGGTCTAGGACTTGGAATGATCATTTGGTTAGTAATAAATTGTCTCTATTAGTTCTTCTGTCTATTGATTAAACTTTAATATTAATGAGAATTAATATTCATTTGCTTTGGTATTTAATATGAATTGAGTTATGAGAAGTTCCGCAGTTCTTATCTTACTTGAGGTTTCAAATATTATATCCTCACAGTGGACTTACGGTCCTTGGGCTGAAAAGGGTGAAAACTTTTAATTAGCCCTAAGATTCAGTCATCGGATCCGTTTTATTCTCTAATTGGGTTCGGGGGACGTGACAATGGGCAAACCAACCCTCACTTGCAAGGCTTGCTTGAGAATCTTTTATCAAATCATGAAGCCTTAGCAATGTAAATCACTGTTGTTTCTATTTATGGAGAAAATGAAGCATTATTTTCTAGAAATCAAAAGCACAGTAATAATCCAAATGGAAAAGCAAAAACCAAAATAGAAACTTTCCTAAATTTGAAAGTAATTTCTAAGGATTGATCATTTCAAAGATGAGGGAAAGTTATATAAGGGCAAAAAAGTCACTTGTTACAACTGTGGTAGGTTGTATTTGTTTGTATTGGAATACATAGGGTGGTTAACAATTAAGATTAAAGTTAAATTTCTACAAGATGAACATCGAATAACATTTTCTTTTAGGGAAATAAGGTTGGCCACATAAAGAAGTATCATAGATCAAAGGTCATCCACGGCTACACAGGAACATCTAGGAATAAGGAAAAGGATAATGGTGAAAATGATTGGGAAGCGTTCCTAATCACTATGGTGGTTAAGACAAAAGATTAAGTTCATGAAGCCCCAACTTTGTCCTCCATGGATGTGAGGTGCAAACAGGTTGCTTTAGAAACTATAGACTAGAAAGGATTGGATCATCGACTCTAGTTGTTCGCATTATCTAATTGGAGATGATTCACTGTTCTCCAAATTTCGAGAGTACAATGGAGATGATGCGATAAGTATAACTGATATCTCGATACATCCGGTGAAGAATGAAGCGTCAAAATGAAGATGGGAGGTGCAAACGAGGAGACTCACATCCATCGAAGGGAATTTATCATGTTCATGGTACGACTAAAAATCGGGGCCTGTTTGGCATCGTACCCATGTTGTTCCTAGTTATGTACTCAAATTAGGTTGTGCTGAGACTAAACTCTCTAGATCTTGTTGCAACATTATATTAAATCATTCCGTTGAGAAGATGCTTTCCCAAACTTGTTTGATAACAATATAAAAGTTTTGCTCCAAAGAACGGAAGAAAGAGAATCATAGGATTTATAATGTGGGACCCGCCTTTTATTATTTGCAACACTCTATTATTGTCGTATACAAGACCCACCTGCACAATTATAACTTGGTACCACCTTTAAAAATTAGAACATGGGGCCCATATTTATAGGATTTACAATATGGGCCCACTTTATAGGAATTATAATGTGGGGCCACCTTTTTGTGAATGTAAATATGAGGCCCACCTTTATAAATTACAACATTGTACACACTTTTAGAAATTAGAATATGGGCCCACATTCAAAAAATTTACAATGTGGGTCCACCTCTTGTGATCATGACCATGTGACCTATACTTAAGAATTACAAAGTAGAGACACATAATGTGGCTCTACCTTTTGCGATTGTGACCATATGACCCACCTTTATGAATTATAAAGTGGAGCCACTTCTTTTGCGATTGTAGACACGTGACCCACAATTAGAAATTACAATGTGATGCCCGCATTTAGAAATTAGAACATGCATGGGGCCCTTTAATGTGGTCCCACCATTATAAGAATTATAATATGGGTCCACCTTTTATGATTGTGACCATGTGACCCACCTTTAAAAATTACAAAGTGGGGCCACCTTTTTTGGGATTGTGAACATGGGGCCTACCATTAGGATAAGTGAGAGGATTTGTAATATTTTTAAATGACCTATTGAAAAGGCAAGAGATAAGAGATAAGTAAGAACCAACTGTACCATAAAGTTGTTTCTTAAAAAAACATAAAGATTTTTTGTTCAAACTTTCTTATGCCCGCGGGATAAGATCTTGAGATTCCTTTTCGTGAGACCAAAATTGGGAACAATGATTTACACTAACCAAACATGTCTTTCATAGCATCATCTCATGGGAACATGGGGACATCCAAATGGCACAATGCCAAATATACGCCTAATTCTTGTCTCATAGATTTCTAATTCTGAGAAATATATTTTTTTGGGCCAAATGACTTCAAAATTTTGGACAACATTGATGGACCGCGCTTCTGCTCGGTTCTACCGAGGTCGGCGGACGTGGGAGTCTGTTGGGTCCGACCCTTTCGTAACCAGGGGGCAGAGGCGCGCATCAACATTTTTGTTGTGTGGGTGTGCCAGATTTTCTATTTTACTCGGAATTGCAAGTGGTGATCCGGAGATCAACCTTCGCAAGTAAAAAAGAAATCAACTTCTTTCAAGTTTTCCATTGCACATATATTTAAGAAAAGAGACATTTTTCTTGGTTTGCCGTGAAAGGCGATTTTTTTGGCATTTATAGCCGATTTTGGCATTTATAGCCGATTTCTGGCGTTTATAGCCGATTTTGGCGTTTATAGCCGATTTACAATCCTTATCAATAATGAAAGACAAGAGTTGTGATTTTTGTCTCTTTTGAAAAAATACAAACTACAATGAAAAGCAAGAAAAGGAGGATCTAACTTCTCAGAAGATTGTGGGGGACCCGTTCAGATTGACGGTCGCAAGCCATATGTGGGCTTCGCCATCATCCATGCAGATGAGAACAGAGGATGCTATTGATTCGCTTGGCTTGGCTATAACCTCCGGTTTTTAGAGGACAAAGACCAAAAGGAGGTCCTATGTCCAATAAAAAACCGAATAGACGGGCTGAAAAGCCACATCTAAGCCATTGGAGGCAGAAGGAGAAGGCAAGGACCTTGGGGGGGGGTACCCCCAAGGGACTTTTGTCACCTTGTAGCGTGGTCGGTGTAGGATTTCCGCAGAGTTTTCTCTCTTAGATTTCTGATGCCTCTTTCTGTCTGAGTTTCCGGATTTTCTGCAATCTATTGTCTGTGTGTTTGTGATTTTCTCTGTCTGTCTCTTCTTGGAGAGCTCTCGTATTTATAGGCTTTTAGGTAGCCATTTAGGAGGGTTTATGGGCTTTTATTGTCATTAAGCCGCATAATGGGAGGAGTTACAAGATTGAATTCTTTATTTTATAACTCCTTTTTCTTGGCTTCTGATTGGCCGGAGGAGATTGAGGGCATTTAATCGCCTTTAATTGCCATGATGGGAGGAGTTTCATGGGTTAAATGCCATGAATCTCTTGACTTGTAACTCTCGGATGCTTGCTTCTGATTGGTCCATCCAAAGAAATGGATTAATGACTGTAATAAAGCTAGTCAATTAATCACATTAAGTGGTCGCCGAGCATTTGAAGAGTCGCGGGCCGTGCCGCGTCTTTTGGGATTCTTCTGGCAATGATCATCGATGGATCTTCATGTAGATCGACATCGGATGACCATGTGACTTCAGGTGTTGGTTGCCAACAGCGGGTCAGTGCCATCTGTCCTGTCGATTTCTCGATCGGTCGGGTAGAAAGCACACTTTTTTTAGTTGACCGGGTGGCGATCAATGTTGTTTTCGATACTTTTAATGATTGACCCGTGTTTTTGACAGATGTCAGAGGATTTGGTGTCTCAAAAGTATGAGTTTTGGAAACTACCAGAGGCCGGACGCTTCGAATCGCAAAAAAATGACGAAAACCGGGGTTTCCAGGGCCTTCCCGGCGATCCCGGGCTCCAGGGTCGCCGGCGACCCTGGGGGGTTTTCCCCCTTTTTGTCCCGTTTTGTGTCCGTTTTTGCTGTTTTTTTATTCATTTTTCTTCTGTATTTTTCCTTGACATTTTTGACCATTTATTGGCTTGATTTCCCTATAGGAAACCTGATAAGAATCCTTGCATTTTGGTTTGCAAAGTTTCTAATTTCCTGAGAAAGCCGAAGACTTTGTCGCCCAGAGCTGCCAATTTTCTGTCAGAAGCTGAAACTAGGTCAAACTCGGAATGACCTGAAATTTGGTGTGAAGCCTCCTGAGCAATAAATAAGACCAACCATAGGCTTTTGTTTGAGTTTTGAAGCCGTTTGGGGTCCTATCACCAGTAGACTCGCTTTTGTCGCGATGAAGATGTCGCGGTTTAATATGCGTTCAACCGATGTCCGATTAACTTGAAATTTGACAGGGAACCCATTGGAGTCATTTTAAGATGATCCATAGGCTCTATCTTGGAAACCATGGTCCCTGAGAGCTTTGCCGCCGAGAGGCCTGATTTGGCTTCCGAGCGTCAAACTATGGTCAAATGTTGTCAAAATGACCTGAAATTTGACGTGCAACCCTTTGTAAGCATTTTGAAGCCGTCCATGTGCTCTATCTGATGAGTGATGGCCTCGGCGGTTCTTGCTGCCGAGAGGCTTGATTTAGCTGCTCGAGGGTTGATATAGGGTCAAACGTTGTCGGTTTGACTCGGAACTTGACGTGGAGCCATTTGGATGTATTTTGAGACCATCCATCGGCTCTGATCGAAGATTTAGTGTCTCCGATGCTTTCGCCGCCGAGAGCTCCTTTTCGGCTGTCGGAGAAGCGAAGTTAGGCCTAATGATTTTGAAATGGCCCGAAACTTCTTGTGTACTCCTCTTTTGGCTTTCTTGAAGGATCTTGCAGTTTTTGTTTGATTCTGACAAGATTTGATTTTTTGGAAGTAGCATTGCCTATTTATGGCAGGTTGCGACTTCATGTAGCTCTTTGGATCTTTGAAGAGGCAAAGTGACATTTTTGGTGTCAACAAATGCCCCCTCGAGGTACAGCGACGAGTTGCTTAACTTTTGTAGTCGATGTGCCTCGAAGAGATTTTTGAAGGAGAGCCTGTGACTTGACCAAGAGTCTTTGAGCAGTCTTTCTTTTTGGTATTTGTAGCCTTTTGAGCTTCCAGGGGAATTTTATGGTAGTGAAAGGGATCACGTACCATCTCGAGGCAAAGTTTTGAAGATGACATCAGGGATGTGGATTTGGGTTTTGACCTTGTGACCTAACAGGCTGTATGTGGCAGGTTAGGGGGTCGGGTTTGGCTTTGACCGTGTGACCCAACAAGCTGTATGTGGAATGTTGGGGGATCAATTTTGGTTTTGATCTTGTGACCTAACAGGCTATATGTGGCAAGTTAGGGGATCGGGTTTTAGTTTTTGGTTTTGGTCTTGTGACCCAACAAGCTGTATGTGGCAAGTTAGGGGACCAGGGATTTTGTTTGATTTTTGTGGAATGTCAATTTCAAGATTTTGGCTCAATTTGGTATATGAGGCTGGATGGTTTGATTTTTGGAAGCTCATGGGGCTTGGAATTCTCTTTGTATGGTTGAATCAACTCAAAAGAGGCATGAAACCATTTTTGTATGCTCTTGGTAAGAGGGATTTCTCTTTGACTAAAAGCCCAATTTTTTTTTTTTTTGTGTGCCTAGGTGGTCAAACCTGGCTCATGTGGGCTAACCCATGGGACCTTAAGCTTTTGAAATGGCTTACATCTCATATGGTGTCATTTTTGTAAAGAATATCTAAAAATATCTCATTTGGATAGAGAATATCTAAGAATATCTTTACTTGGAGAGAATCTCTCATGTTCCCTTTATTTTGGGATGGGATATCTCAAGATATCTTTCTTTTGGGAAAGAATCCTTCATTGATTTCTATTTTTTGGAAAAAATCTCTCATTGATTTCTTTTTGGGAGAGAATCCCTCAAGATATCTTTCTTTTGGGAAAGAATCCTTCTAATATCTTTCTTTTGGTAAGGTTACTAATTAGTAACACTTACCTCTTTCTTCTTTCCTTCTTTGGTTTGCTCTCTTCTATAAAAGCAAGGAGGAGGTTGGATCTCTTGCTCTTATTACTTTCTTTTGCAACAATCTCAAGAGGGCTTCAAGACCAAGAGTTCTTCTTCTTCAAGATCTTCAAGACTTTTCTTCTTCTTCTCCATCAATGGCTTCAAGTAAGTTCTCCTTTTTGAAGAAAACTCCATTGTATGAAAAATAAAAGTTCTTCTTTTTTTTTTATTTCTTTTCTTCTTCTCTTTTTTTTTCACGTGTTTGCTTTTTTTTCACACGTTTTTTTTTTTTTTTTGCTTTCCTTTTCTTCTTTTTTTTTTTTTTTTTCATTTTTGGTTTTTTTTGTTTGTGGGCCGTACGGACAGATCCGTACGGATCTGGCCGTACGGCCACGTGGCCTGTGGGCCATCCCCCTCTTTTTTTTTTCCTTCTTTTTTCTGTTTTCTTTCCCTCCTTTTTTTTTTTGAGAAAGTTTCTTTTCTTTTTTCTTTTTTTTTTGTTTTCTTTTGCTCATCATGATAATGCCCCTTTTTTTGGCAAACCTAGATGTTTATGCATGCATTTCAATTGTAAATTAAATTTGTAGCATGATGTGATAGCATACCTGAAAGTTTTCGCAAATTTGGGAATTTGGAGCTTGCAGCGATGTTGAGCCCTTCCTGATTTTGCGGGGACTTTGAGGCTTCGAAAGTTTGGAGTTTCGGAGCTCGCAGCAATGTTGAGCCCATCTTCAAGCTTTCTATTTCTTTCGGGATAGTTCCTTTTCTTCGAAATTGCCCCGTCATCATGTCAAAATTTCGCCAAAAATTTTTTTAGCGAGATTCTGTCATTTTGATGTTTGATCTTTTTCTTTTCCATCCTTTGCAGGTGGTTCCTCCATAACGAACAAGGGTAAAGAGCCTGCTACAAGCGCTCCTCGTCGATCTGCTAGATCTTTTAATCCGGCCGTTCAGCAGGCCTTTGAGAAGGTTCAGTATGTTGAGAGAAATCTGGAAGAATGCGACTCCCTCAACAGAGATGAGATGAGGCAGCGATTGATCACTCTCAAGGGAGAGGAATTCTATAAGATCATGGTAAGCAGTTGTCCATGGGTGATGGAAGATCAGAGTGTTTTACCCAAGCCTACCTTCTTCTTTGGTGATGCAGTCCCTGATGACATGACATACCAGAGGAGATGTTTTCAGTTCTCTTTCACAGCAGATGGTGAGAAGAAGACTGTTGCTACCCGGTCGACGTTTGATCGCACCGTCTCGATCATGAGCCTTGTCCCCACGTGCTCTAAGAGGGAAGATCCTCCAAGCTGGGTGAGAAGGACAAATGTAATCAAGACCGGGGTTTTTGTTGGCGGTTCTCCTGGATATACGGAGAGGTCGCCTGTTGACATGGACCTGTTGATGCCATCCAGCGGCTACCAGGGTTCTGATTATCCGTCGGTCGATTTGAGACCGGTGGGCCTTGGTATTTTTAGCGGTGAAGGCAGCAATTGGATCAAGCCTTTTCGACTCCGTGGCCGTTTCAATGCTGACTCCGAGTGGAAGTCGTGGACTGATCGCGTCCTGCTGATTGGTGGCGCCGTTTTGAAGGAAGCTGGGATTTTTTATGCGGTCCGTGCCTTTAGGGAGACCGTGATCTTTTCCGACGAGGCCTTCATGGCTATGCTGGAATCATTCCTCCCACAAACCAATACCTTCGTTATGACGAATGGTGAGATTGGTTTCTCTTTGAAGGAGCTGAGCGTCATTACTGGATTGCCCATCCTCGGCAAACTCTATGAGGAGTTTTATGCCGATTGACAGCGTCCTTGAGGGGCAGTCTGAGGAGTTCAGGCTTCTGTACTTTCAGCTCGTCGCCTTCTATGATTTTTTGAAGGAGAAGGAGGGTTTGAAAGTTAGATTCAGCAGTTGGAAGAGTTCTAGCTCTTCATTCCCCAACTTTTCTGACAGCAAGGAGTCTTCTGATAGTGTGACCCAAGAAGTCAGGGCCCAGGATCCAAGTTCGAAGAAGATCTTAGCTATGCAAGAAGAGTTGAGAGATTTCTGTGCAAGTACAAGCGTCATTTGTCCTGACGTTGCACTGCGGAGAGATCTCGCTGTTTACCTCACTTATTGGCTTGGTGAGGCTATTTTTGCTGGAGGAGATGGAACGCACATCAGGCCGCATTGTATTTTTCCGACTTGTCAGATGGCGTTTGGAGAGCAGCTTGCTTTGGTGCCAGCTCTTTACTCCTACCTGTGTACCGAACTGCAGGCTGCTGCTTTTTTGGTTCGGCTTGGGCTTCCCATGAATAGGGTATTTTCAGCCCATATCTTTTATTAGTGGTACGTGTACCACTGTCCTGGCTTCCACCGGCTGGGTGCTGCACAGGATGATGATCTTCTGATGATTCGACTGGCTAAGGGCGAAGCCGTGTCCGATCACTTTTGTTTGCCCACATGAGGATCCGACGGTTCAGGGATGTCGAGATGGGGCAGTCTTCAGTGAAGCTTTCTCCGGAGTTGCGGAAGAAGGCTTTTGATTTTGGTGCCTCCCGAGACTCTACCAGGGCGGGGTCGGGAAGGCATTATTCCTTGACGAATGTAGAGAGAGAGTGGCTTTTCAGCATACGTGTCGGCACGATGGTGTTCCGTAGACATCTTTTCGTCGACATCCAGCCGTATGTACCCTCTCGCTTTGCTTTGCAGCTAGGCTTTTCTCAAGGCGTTGTTGGAGCGCCTTCAAGCATGGTGAAGCGCTTTGGAGGTTTACAAGACGGGAGAAATGCATGGGCTTTCTATAGTGCTGAAGATACTACAACCATGATTTCTTATCCTGTGTTGCTGACTTCCCGGACAGCCGGCTTTGCGAAGTGGTTCGCGGAGAGCTTTTCGGCATATCGGGGGCTTTCCAAGAAGGAGCTTGATGTGAAGCTGGCATCTGGAAAGGGCCTTGGAAAGTCGGACGGCGTCCGGCGAGAGGAAGTTTGGGCCTTCCTTTCTGGAGAGAAGCACAAGATAAGCTTTCTTGGTGACCAGGGCGTCATTGGTTCTGAACCTGTTCGAGAAATACCTGATGAGGCTTTAGAACAGCTAGAACAGGAGGAAGCCAAACTTGATGCTTGGATGCAAGCGGCACAAAGGCAAGCTTCCGTGGAGTCTACTGGCAAGAGTAGACCATCCAGTGAGGAGTCAAGTGGGAAACCTGACTCTGACAGCGGGGCAGGTTCCTCCAAGAAGCGAGCCCGCAGGAGTAAGAGGAGGAGGAGTCATCATCGTAGCAAGGGGCAGCATGAGGACTCTCCTGACTTGGAAGTTCCTCTTTCTATCAATGAGGATGTGCCAGTGGATGCTGACGAGCCTCCAGAGAAGAGAAGCCGAGAAGAAGAGACCGTCGGTGAAGGTATGATTCTTCCTTTTTCTCTTTCCATTTGTTTTCATGGGATTTTTCCATGTTCTGATTTGCTTCTTGTTTCTGCTTTTCTCTTCTTTTTTTTTAGCAGAGGAAGACTTGGTGATGCCTGAGGTTCCAGTCGATGAGGTGGTGACGGATCCTGTCGGGGCACCTGAAGAAGAACCGAGGGACTCTGGAGTGAATCCAGAATCTCCAATTGCTACGACTTCTTTTGCTTTCTTTTTTTTGTCTGTGACTTGGTTTGCTAACACATTTCTTGCCAGCTGACTTGCCACAGGATTTCGATGACTTTGGACCATCGATGGATGCAAATGTTGATGATGCTTCCAATGAGTTCATGGAGGAAGAAAGTGTTCCGCCAGTCGTCGAAGAAGGTATTTTGTAGTTATAACCCTGATAATGATTTTCAAACAGGATCATATTCATACCTTTTTGTGTTTCTTTGGCAGGTTTTGAAGTGACAAAGGAGGGTCCGTTGCTTCCTTCAGAACCAGAGCAAGGGATGCCAGAGGTTGAACCAGAGGTAGAGACTCCTGGGACCAGTTCTGACAATGTTGAGGAGATACCTCGTGCTGAGATTCCTTCCCGAGCAGGAGCAGCTTCAACTGGAAAGAGTCCTTTTGTTACTCTTCCAACAGATGATGACATGAGCAGCCGACCAACGGAGTTGGGCGAATCTTCAGCTGGGCCATCTCTTCTTTTTGCGAAGAAGGTGGTGGTGCGAGTTCTGAGCTCTTGGATTGAGACTCTGCTTTCTGGGCACTTAGATGCCGGATTTGGGATGATCCAGCATGTGCGTGAGATTCTCGGTGATGCTGAAGAGGCTGGTCTAGATGTCACAAGTGCCAGGGCGATCGTTGATAGGATCATTGAGCTGGGTGACAGGTGGTTTGAGACCATGGGTTTTCCTGATGACCAGTTCTTCAAGGAGATGTTCCTGGACCCTGCGGATAAGGCTCAGTCTAACCTGGATGAGGCTACAGAAAGCAGGAAGCAGGTAGTCCGAGAGAAGAACTTAGAAGAGCTAAACATTACTGGACTGACACATGACCTTAACATCCTTGATAGGGAGATCGATGAGGCCAAGAAACGTCTTGAGCATCTGCAGGCACAAGTCGCTGCCAAGTGGACTGCAATAACAGAGGCTCGTGAAAGGGAGACTGCTCTGATTCACCGGGTTGCAGATGCCAATCGAGTTCTTAAAAGGAAGTCTGATGAGAACAAACAATGGCGAACTGCTCGAGATAAGCTTCCCGGTGTGAAAGAAGGGTTACAGCCCACTCCAGCATCTCATGGCAAATTCCTGAAGAAGCGTGCCTTGGAATCCTTGACGGCTGAGGCCAAAAGTTTGCTTAAGGAGCTGAACTCTTGGCTGGAGATGATTTTTGATTGAGCTCCTGTGTTTTTTTTTTTTTTAAAAAAAAGAAACCATCCTTCTCTCTCTTCTTTTTAGTACCACTTGTATTTTTTTTTGGTAGTTTTCTCTTTTTTTTTTTGTAGTGCTTGTGAACACTTTCTTTCTTTATTTTTGGTACCACATGTATTTTTTTTGTACTCTTTTTTTTATTTTCCCTACGCTCACTTAAATCTTTTTGTGATGAAAGTAATTGTTAAATGGGATGCTCTTCTTTTTTTTTTATTTTGTTATCCCTACGCTCACTTGAATCTTTTTGTGATAAAAGTAATTGCTAAATGGGATTTGATCAAAAGCTTGTCATTTTGTTGAAAATCTTTTGTCAAATGATTGTTTTGGCATGGAAGCCAGATTTTTGCTCGTGGCATGGAAGCCAATTTTGGCATGAGAGCCAGTTTTTTTTGTGGCATTGATAGCCGAATTTGTGGCATTGATAGCCGGTTTTTGGTTTGTGGCATTGATAGCCAAGTTTGTTGCATTGATAGCCGGGGTTTTTGAAAGCCAATTTTTTGTTTGTGGCATTGATAGCCGGTTTTATTTTGGTGGCATTGATAGCCGGTTTTGGTGGCATTTATAGCCGTTTTGGTTTTCAAAAATGCAAGTATCGACTAAAAGTCGCCTCCCTGTTGAATGTTCTTGCAAGTATCGATGGAATGTTGCATCCTTACTCATTCGGTTGCGAGTATCGATGGAATGTCACATCCTCGCGGATTTGGGTGCAAGTATCGATGGAATGTCGCATCCTTGCTTTTCAAAAATTTTGGTTTTGCGGGTACTGACTTGATGTCGTTTCCCCACGATTTTTGAAATTTTTGGTTTTCTCGAACCTTTGGGTTATGGATATCAACTGAAATGTTGCGTCTCCACGGTTTTTGAATTTTGCAAGTATCGACGAAATGTCGCTTCCCTGCAATTTTGGAAGTGTCGAACGTGGTTCGCATGCTTCCGATTTGTGCGAGTATCGACTAAGCGTCGCTTCCCCGCAGTTTTTTGAAAATTTTTTTTTATTGTTTTAAAGACACGAGGGTCATAAGTTTTGACCTAAAACCATTTTGGTGGTAAAAGGCAGGGTGGACTAGGGTGGAAACCCCTGAATCTGGATTTTATTTCAAACCATGAATTTTGGGTTCAAGGATTGAAAATTTTGGTCAAGTTAGGGAAAGGTTCCTAAACTTGGGTTTTTTTTTTTGAACAATGAAACGATGGAAGTAAGCATTGTTTTAAATTTCTAGAAATTTCAACATTTGACATGAAAATTCTAAAAAAGGGTGGGTTTAGCGAGCGTGTACCTGGAAACTGATTTTGGCCGTACAGGCATTGCTCTTACCCAGTTGGGTAAGTCTTCAAGGGTAGTACCGCTTTAAGAACTTGCCGTTGATGGGCAGCATACATCTGTCACCTTCCATGTTTAGGAGTGCATATGCGCCGTTGGAGAAAACCTTGTCGATGACGTAGGGTCCCTCCCATTTTGGCTCAAATTTGCCTTTGGACTTGTGAGCGAAGACCATTGGTCTTTTTATCGCAAGAACCAAGTCACCCTTTTTGTAGGCGCGTTGCCTGACCTTTTTATCGAAAGATCCTGCCATGCGTGCTTGGTAAAGTTCAATGCTTTGTTGAGCTTCAAGCTGTCACGCCCCGAGCCCGAGATTGCACACATCCCGAGGCACGACACACGCCCGCGTGGAAATTCGAGTCAAACTCATTGACTCTAGGTCCCCACGTACGGAATTTACCCACATGATATCACGTGTGAGGTTTATATTTCTCAATATACCTGTATAAATCTGTCAAATAGATATCCAATTAACATACCACAATCATCAAGATATAGAACATAAGGGTCCATGAGCATAGATTTAAAGATTCAAGTTCAAGAGGTAGAGATAGAAGAAGTAAGTTAATTAAGTTTACAATCCCAAAACTAACAAGTTTATAAGCTAATACAAAATATGTGGCAATCCTAGCCACGGTCAGTGGGTCATTTAACGTCCATTTCTCATCATACGGATGTCTAGAAGACATCATCAGGAGTCCACTCTGCTGCGTTGTGTGGAGGTTCCTCTTCCTCAAGGATCTCTGGGGCAATGGCGTCAATGTATTCACCTGTAACGCCAAGTGTAGCACCATTAGACTAAGCTAAGCAAGACAAACATATACAGTCCATATAACATGTATCAAATGAATAGTCAGACAGGTATAAATCATAAGAGATGAAGGAATAATCACTAGGCATATCAGTGCATGAGTTTAGCATGAGACATACGAGTCATAGATAACAGATAAATATATTAACAGTACTAGTTGGCACATCCACATAAGCTATGTTCTCTCAAGTTAATCATATAACATGAAATAAAATGAGAGCAGAATATCAGGACAGGACTGGGCGGTGCTACTAGGAGACAGAGGTACCCAGAATTCTCCATCGTAGACCTAGGGTGCCGGTAAACCCTCAGAATATATTCCCATCTGCAGAGGGCCAGAAGTTTACTAAACCCACACTTAGCCGGGTCCGACTTAGATAGGGTCGAAGCTAAGTGGTGCCGACTCATAGAGTGCAATATACCAACAACAGAGCAGGTGCAGGACAGTGTAAATCAGATACAGGACATATACAGGACATATCATATAGGTAACAAATCGGAACTTACTGAAATATACTGAACAAAGCCAGAAATAAATGTAGCATGACACATGTGTAACAGAAAATACATAACTGGACAGAAGCATGATCAAGTCATACTAGAATACTGGAAACGGAATGCAATGCATGTACATACAGATCATATACGGAGTCAAGACAGAAATCAAGCCAAGCCTACGGTCTTGGGAACACATGTGGTCTTTACCGTCCAACTCAGGGTAGTATTAAGAGTTCGACATTATCGGGCTACGAGGACCCCTTGGCTTTACATAATTTGGATGTCGAATCCCTTAATAGAACACATTTGGCACGGTTACAATCCGAAGAACACAATGCCCTTTTGTGGGTACGGGTGCTCAATCCATATCCACAATTAAACAAACCATCGGTCATGATAAAAGTTCAGGGTGCACATCCTACAGGTCCATCTATCAGGCCAATCAATTAGAACAAGCTACGGTCCAATGTCCGGCTCATGGAAACGTCCATTTTTCACAATTATGTAAAATTCAACATATAATATTTTCCAAGGCTCAAATCAAAGTTATGGTCGTTGGAAACGTCCATCTATCAGGGACCTGTTGGTATTTTCAGTGGTGACGGCAGCAATTGGATCAAGCCTTTCCGACTTCGTGGCCGCTTCAATGCTGACTCCGAGTGGAAGTCGTGGACTGATCGCGTCCTGCTGATTGGTGGCGCCGTTTTGAAGGAGGCCGGGATTTTTGATGCGGTCCGCGCCTTTAGGGAGACCGTGATCTTTTCCGACGAGGCCTTCATGGCTATGCTGGAGTCATTCCTCCCACAAACCAATACCTTCGTTGTGACGAATGGTGAGATTGGTTTTTCTTTGAAGGAGCTGAGCGCTATTACCGGATTGCCCATCCTCGGCAAGCTCTATGAGGAGTTTATGCCGATTGACAGCGTCCTCGAGGGGCAGTCTGAGGAGTTCAGGCTTCTATACTTTCAGCTCGTCGCCTTCTATGATTTTTTGAAGGAGAAGTGGGGTTTGAAAGTTAGATCCAGCAGTTGGAAGAGTTTTAGCTCTTCATTCCCCAACTTTTTTGATAGTAGGGAGTCTCTGATAGCGTGACCCAGGAAGCCGGAGCTCAGGATCCAAAGAAGATCTTGGCCATGCAAGAAGAGTTGAGAGATTTCTGTGCAAGTACAAATGCCATATGTCCTGACATTGCACTGCGGAGAGATCTCGCTATTTACCTCACTTATTGGCTTGGTGAGGCTGTTTTTGCTGGAGGAGATGGAACGCACATCAGGCCGCATTGTATTTTTCCGGCTTGTCAGATGGCGTTTGGAGAGCAGCTTGCTTTGGTGCCAGCTCTTTACTCCTACCTGTGTACCGAACTGCAGGCTGCTGCTTTTTTGGTTCGGCTTGGGCTTCCCATGAATAGGGTATTTTCAGCCCATATCTTTTATTCGTGGTATGTATACCACTGTCCTGGCTTCCATCGGCTGGGTGCTGCACAGGATGATGATCCTCTGATGATTCGACTGGCTAAGGGCCAAGCCGTGTCCGAATCACTTTTGTTTGCCCGCATGAGGATCCGACGGTTCAGGGACGTCGAGATGGGGCAGTCTTCAGTGAAGCTTTCTCCGGAGTTGCGGAAGAAGGCTTTTGATTTTGGTGCCTCCCGAGACTCTACCAGGGCGGGGTCGGGAAGGCATTATTCCTTGACAAATGCAGAGAGAGAGTGGCTTTTCAGCATACGTGTCGGCACGATGGTGTACCGTAGACATCTTTTCGTCGACATCCAGCCGTATGTACCTTCTCGCTTTGCTTTGCAGCTGGGCTTTTCTCAAGGCGTTGTTGGAGCGCCTTCAAGTATGGTGAAGCGCTTTGGAGGCTTACTGGATGGGAGAAATGCATGGGCTTTCTATAGTGCTGAAGACACTACAGCCATGATTTCTTATCCTGTGTTGCTGACTTCCCGGACTGCCGGCTTTGCGAAGTGGTTCGCGGAGAGCTTTTCGGCATATCGGGGGCTTTCCAAGAAGGAGCTTGATGTGAAGCTGGCATCTGGAAAGGGCCTTGGAAAGTCGGATGGCATCCGGCGAGAGGAAGTTTGGGCCTTCCTTTCTGGAGAGAAGCACAAGATAGGCTTTCTCGGTGACTAGGGGTGTACACCGGGTTTCAAAACCCGGCCCGACCCGGTGACCCGGTCCGACCCGGACCTAATCGGGCGGGTGACATAGGGTCTTTTACCGGGTCGGGTCTCACCCGACCCGATAAGTCCTTATCCGGACCGGGTTCCGGGTTAAGAAAGTATGGGTTATCGGGTTATCGGGTGACCCGATAACCCGGTTATACATTTTTTTATATATATATTTATTTGTATATGTATACAAATAGATACAAATATATACAAATAAACATTAAAAATATATCTATATTTATATTTACTGTATGTTTACTGTATATATATATTTATAGTATTTTTTTATCTCAATTATTGAAACTTTTAGTTGTTCTAAAAAAAATATTTTAAACTTTATAATTAACCGGGTGACCCGGTAACCCGACCCGGTAACCCGAACCCGGATAACCCGGATATAGTTTACCGGGCATTCGGGCGGGTTTCTTGTGTTTATAAAATTACCGGGTCGGGTCAAACCCGGCCCGATAACCCGGGACCCGACCCGATGTACACCCCTATCGGTGACCAGGGCGTCATTGGTTCTGAAGCTGTTCGAGAAATACCTGATGAGGCTTTGGAGCAGCTAGAACAGGAGGAAGCCGAACTTGGTGCTTGGATGCAATCGGCACAGAGGCAAGCTTCCGTGGAGTCTACTAACAAGAGCAGACCATCCAGTGATGAGTCAAGTGGGAAACCTGACTCTGACAGCGGGGTAGGTTCTTCTAAGAAGCGAGCCCGCAGAGGTAAGAGGAGGAGGAGTCATCATCGCAGCAAGGGGCAGCATGAGGATTCTCCTAACTTGGAAGTTCCTCTTACTATCAATGAGGATGTGCCAGTGGATGCTGACGAGCCTCCAGAGAAAAGAAGCCGAGAAGAAGAGATTGTTGGTGAAGGTATGATTCTTCCTTTTTCTCTTTCCATTTGTTTTCATGGGATTTTTTCCATGTTATGATTTGCTTCTTGTTTTCTGCTTTTCTTCTTTTTTTTTTTAGCAGAGGAAGACTTGGTGATGCCTGTGGTCCCAACCGATGACGTGGTGATGGATCCTGTTGAGGCACCTGAAGAAGAACCGAGGGACTCTAGAGTAAATCCAGAATCTCCAATTGGTACGACTTCTTTTGCTCTCTTTTTTTTTTGTTTGTGACTCGGTTTGCTAACACATTTTTTTTTGTCAGCTGACTTGCCACAGGGTTCTGATGACTTTGAACCATCGATGGACGCAAATGTTGATGATGCTTCCGATGAGTTCATGGAGGAAGAAAGTGTTCCGCCAGTCGTCGAAGAAGGTATTTTATAATTATAACCCTGATATTGATTTTCAAACAGGGTCATATTCATACCTTTTTGTGTTTCTTTTGCAGGTTTTGAAGTGGCAGAGGAGGATCCGTCGCTTCCAGAGCAAGGGATGCCAGAGGTCAATCCAGAGGTAGAGATTCCTGGGACCAGCTCTGACAATATTGAGGAGATTCCTCGCGCTGAGATTCCTTCCCG
Organism: Litsea cubeba; assembly: GCA_012931725.1. Lineage (NCBI taxonomy): Eukaryota > Viridiplantae > Streptophyta > Magnoliopsida > Laurales > Lauraceae > Litsea > Litsea cubeba. The sequence goes on along the minus strand of CM022946.1, from coordinate 100,854,323 downwards.
AGCAGGAGCAGCTTCAGCTGGAAAGAGTTCTTTTGCTACTCTTCCAACAGATGATGATATGAGTAGCCGACCAATGGAGTTGGGCGAATCCTCAGCTGGGCCATCTCTTCTTTTTGCGAAGAAGGTGGTGATGTGAGTTCTGAGCTCTTGGATTGAGACTCTCTTTTCTGGGCACTTGGAAGCCGGATTTGGCATGATCCAGCATGTGCAGGAGATTCTCAGTGATGCTGAAGAGGCTGGTCTGGATGTCACAGGTGCCAGGGCGATCGTTGATAGGATCATTGCACTGGGTGACAAGTGGTTTGAGACCGTGAGTTTGGCTGATGACCAGTTCTTCAAGGAGATGTTCCTGGACCCTGCTGATAAGGCTAAGTCTGACCTGGATGAGGCTACAGAAAGCAAGAAGCAGGCAGTCCGAAAGAGGAACTTAGAAGAGATAGCCATCATCAGGCTGACACATGACCTTAACATCCTTGACAGGGAGGTCGATGAGGCCAGGAAACGTCTTGAGCATTTGCAGGCACAAGTCGCTGCCAAGTGGACTACCATAATAGAGGCTCGCGACAGGGAGAGTGCTCTGATTCACCAGGTTGCAGATGCCGAACGGGTTCTCAAAAGGAAGTCTGATGAGGAGGAACAATGGCAAACTGCTCGAGGTAAGCTTCCTGGTGTGAAAGAAGGGGTACAGCCCACTCCAGCATCTCATGGCAGGTTCCTGAAGAAGCGTGCTTTGGAATCCTTGACGGCTGAGGCTAAAAGTTTGCTTGGGGAGCTGAACTCTTGGCTGGAGACCATTTTTGATTGAGCTCCTGTATATATATTTTTTTTTACAGAAACCATCCTTCTCTCTTTTCTTTTTTTGGTACCACTTGTATTTTTTTGGTACTTTTTTCTTTTTTTTTTGTTATCCCTACGCTCACTTGAATCTTTTTGTGATAAAAGTAATTGCTAAATGGGATGCTCTTCTTTTTTTTTTTTGTTATCCCTACGCTCACTTGAATCTTTTTGTGATAAAAGTAATTGCTAAATGGGATTTGATCAAAAGGTTGTCATTTTGTGAAAATCTTTTGTCAAGTGATTGTTTTGGCATGAAAGCCAGGTTTTTTGTTTGTGGCATGGAAGCCAATTTTGGCATGAGAGCCAGCTTTTCTTGTGGCATTGATAGCCGAGTTTTTTTCTTGTGGCATCTATAGCCAATTTTGGTGGCATTGATAGCCGGTTTGTTTTGTGGCATTGATAGCCGGTTTTTGGTGGCATTGATAGCCTGTTTTGTTTTGGTGGCATTGATAGCCGGTTTTTTTTTTTTGAAATCCAAGTTTTTTTTTTTTTTGTTTGTGGCATTGATAGCCGGTTTTGTTTTGGTGGCATTGATAGCCGGTTTGTGGCATTTATAGCCTGTTTGTGGCATTTATAGCCTGTTTTGATGGCATTTATAGCCGGTTTGGTTTTCAAAAAATGCAAGTATCGACTAAAAGTCGCCTCCCTGCTGAATATTCTTGCAAGTATCGATGGAATGTCGCATCCTTGCTCATTCGGTTGCGAGTATCGATGGAATGTCGCATCCTCGTGAATTTGGGTGCAAGTATCGATGGAATGTCGCATCCTTGCTTTTCAAAAAATTTGGTTTTGCGGGTACTGACTTGATGTCGTTTCCCCATGATTTTTGAAATTTGTGGTTTTCTCGAACCTTTTGGGTTATGGATATCAACTGAAATGTTGCGTCTCCACAGTTTTTTAGGTTTTTTCGAACCTTTGAAATTTGGGTTGTGGATATCAACTGAAATGTTGCGTTTCCACGGTTTTGGATTTTGCAAGTATCGACGAAATGTCGCTTCCCTGCGATTTTGGAAGTGTCGAACGTGGTTCGCTTGCTTCCGATTTGTGCGAGTATCGACTAAGCGTCGCTTCCTCGCGGTTTTTGAAAAACCATTTTTTTTTTTTTAAAAGACACGAGGGTCATAAGTTTTGACCTAAAACCATATTGGCGGTAAAAGGCATGGTGGACTAGGGTGGAAATCCCTGAATCCGGATTTTGTTTCAAACCATGAATTTTGGGTCCAAGGGTTGAAAATTTTGGTCAAGTTAGGGAAAGGTTCCTAAACTTGGAATTTTTTTTTTTGAACAATGAAACGATGAAAGTAAGCATTGTTTTAGATTTCTAGAAATTTTAACATTTGATATGAAAATTCTAAAAAAGGATGGGTTTAGCGAGCGTGTACCTGGAAACCGGTTTTGGCCGTACAGGCATTGCTCTTACCCAGTTGGGTAAGTCTTCAAGGGTAGTACCGCTTTAAGAACTTGCCGTTGATGGGCAGCATACATCTGTCACCTTCCATGTTTAGGAGTGCGTATGCGCCGTTGGAGAAAACCTTGTCGATGACGTAGGGTCCCTCCCATTTTGGCTCAAATTTGCCTTTGGGCTTGTGAGCGAAGACCATTGGTCTTTTTACCGCAAGAACCAAGTCACTCTTTTTGTAGGCGCGTTGCCTGACCTTTTTATCAAAAGATCCTGCCATACGTGCTTGGTAAAGTTCAATGCTTTGTTGAGCTTCGAACCGTTTCTCATCGAGATTGTCCAGCTCATGGAGTCGTAATTTGACATTGCTTTCTTGAGTCATTTCATTTTGCAAGGATACCCTCAAGGAAGGAATTTGTACTTCCAAGGGCACGACAGCTTCGCATCCATAGACCAAGGAGAATGGTGTGCTATGGGTTGGTCCTCGAACGGTGGTTCGATAGGCCCACAAAGCTTCAGACATTTTGTCTCTTTTGTGATTAGAGACCATTTTTTTTGAGGATTTTGCAGAGTGTCTGGTTGAAAGCTTCTGCTAACCCGTTTGCTGCCGGATTGTATGGAGTCGAAGGACAGCTTTGGATTTTGTATTTGTCGCAGAACCTGTAGAATCGATGATCTCGAAACTGTGGTCCGTTATCATGGACGAATCTTTTGGGTATGCCGAAACGACAAATGATGTTGGTGCGCAGGAACTGAAGGACTGATGAGGTCTTCATTTCGTTAAACGCAAATGCTTCTGACCACTTGGAGAAGTAATCCGTAGCGGCGAAGATGAAGCGATGACCTTTGCTTGAAGGGGGAGAAATAGGACCTATGATGTCCATACCCCAGGCTTCGAAAGGCCATGAGATCGCTGTAGGATGCAGCCATTCTGGAGGCATGTGAATGTAATCTCCATGAACTTGGCATTGTTGGCAGCGCTTAGCAAATTGCATTGCGTCAGCTACCATGGTAGGCCAGTAATATCCTAACCTTTTTATCTGATCATAGAGCTTAGGTCCAGCCTGATGAGCTCCACAAAGACCAGCATGAACTTCTTTGAGTGTTTCTTCAGCCTCTTGTTGTGACAAGCAGCGTAGAAGTACTCCGTTGAAGGATTTCCTGTAAAGGATTTTTGAAGGAATATCCAAATGGAAGCTTGGGGTTCGCCTTTGGACGCTTACCCGTTCTTTTGGATCTTCAGGTAGGATTCCGAACATAATGTAATCAATGAACGGATCCCTCCAGTCGCCAATTGAAGTTTGAAGGATTGAAATCCGACTTCCGACCACTTGGTGGCATTCAGCAACTGCTTGGTGTGTGTTTAAGAGGAGGAAGGATTCTCCTTTCGCACACCGTGATTTGCATGTTTTCCCCTTCCTGGATTGCCATGGATGCGGCAAGTCCGGCTAGGGCATCTGCACGTATGTTTTCACCTCTACGAATGTGGGTGATGTGACAGATGTCAAACTTTTGCAGAAGTGATTGTGCCTTGTTGTATTAGGGCAGCAAATCTGGCTTCCTGACTTCAAATTTCTGATTCATCTGGTTGACGATCAGTTGAGAGTCTCCAAAGACTTCCAGCGTGGTGATACCGGATTCGATGGCGAGTTCCAATCCTAAGATCAGAGCTTGATATTCAGCTGCATTGTTTGTGCATGGTTCCAGTAGCGAGAAAGCGTGTGGAATCATGTATTTGTCGGGGCTAACAAAGAGGATGCCAACTCCCGAGATCAGCTGTCTTTTTTCATCTGTCCTGGTTGCACCGTCAAAGTACATGTCCCAGGAGGCACTTTGTGAGAAAGTCTCCACATTGTAGACTGGTTCGTCTGGGAGATCATCTCTGAGTGGAGAATCTTTAGGCAATGGATGCTCTGCGAGGAAGTCCGCTAGAGCTTGCCCTTTGATTGCTTTTTGTGGTACATACCTAATATCAAATTGTGACAGAAGGATGGACCATTTTGCCAGTCGAGCATTGAGAGAACCTGCCTTTGTGACAAGGACCTTCAAGAGGTTGACCCTCGAGACCAGGTAGACTGTGTTGGAAAGCAAGTAGTGACGCAGCTTTTGTACGGCGAACATCACTGCAAGACATTCTTTTTCGACTGGAGAGTAGCGATGCTCTGCACCTACTAGCATGCGGCTGAGGTAATATAGAGCAGCTTCTTTTCTTTGATCATTTTCTTGCGCAAGCAGAGCTCCCAGAGAGTGATCAAGGGCTCTTGTGTACAAGATGAATGGTTTTCCAGTGGTAGGAGCAGCTAACACTGGAGGTTTTGTCAGGTATGACTTGATGTCTTGGAAAGCAGCTTCACAGTCAGCATCCCAGACAAAGTTTACACCTTTTTTCATCAACCGGGAGAATGGACGGCATTTTCCCGAAAGATTGGAGATGAACCGTCTGATGTAGGCCAATCTCCCTTGAAGCCCTTTGAGTTCTCTCAAGGTTCTTGGAGAGGGCATTTCTAGAATGGCTTTGACTTTTATGGGGTCAAGCTCTATTCCAGCTTTCCAAACTAAGAATCCGAGGAACTTACCCGATGAGATGCCGAAGAATTATTTCAAAGGATTCATTCGCAGTTTGTGTTTGCGGAGCCGGAGGAAGACTTCTCGAAGGTTTTCGAGATGATCTTCTTTTCTTTTGCTTTTGATGGCGAGGTCATCAACGTAACATTCAACTGTCTTGTGCTGCATATCTTGGAATATTTTCATCATAGCCCTCGATATGTGGCACCAGCATTTTTCAGACCAAATGGCATGACAGTGTAGCAATACACGCCAAATGGGGTCCGAAAAGATGTATGTTTTTTATCTTCAGGATGCATCTTTATCTGATTGTAGCCAGAGAAACCATCCATGAATGTCATTCGCTCGAATCCACAGGTATTATCGATCATTACCTCTGGTATGGGGAGTGGAAATTCATCTTTAGGGCATGCGCCGTTTAGGTCTCTATAGTCAATACAGACCCTGATCTGCCCGTTTTTCTTTGTCACGGGGACAATGTTGGCCAACCATTCAGGATGTTGTTCCTCACAGATGAAGCCGACGCTTTTGAGTTTTTGAACTTCTTGTTCAATTTTATCCATCACATCTAGACGGAATCTTCTTTGGCCTTACTTGACAGGCTTGATGTCTTCTTGAAGATTGAGTTTGTGAACCGCTATTTTGGGGTCTAAGCCTGGCATTTCAGCGTAAGACCATGCAAAGCAATCAACGAACTCACGAAGAAAGGCGATATACTCGGGTAACTCATCATCCTTTATATTCTTGCTTATGAATACAGGACGTGGGTTATCTGGTGTTCCCAAGTCTATCTTTTGAACATGATCTTCTGTTGGAAGGTTCGAAGGTGGTTCCTCCACAATATTTTCGGAGGCTTCCAGCTCAATGAAACCTTCTGGGGTTTCAAAGGCATTTCCAGACCAAGGTTTTGTTCCTTTCCACGGGTCTTCTTGATCGGTAATTTTCCCCAGGCTTGCTATGAGATGATCCCAATCGCCTGTTGAAACCGGGTTGATGTAGGCTACTTCTTTTGGAGATGAGGGTTCTTCTGGTTCAGAAGTCCACACGTCTGTGCCATCGGACAACTCCTCTTCATTTTCGGAGAAATTGTGCCAATTGGATGAGCTTCCTGGATCTTTGTCAGGTGACTCATCAAAGAGATATCCAGGGAGATCGATGTCTTCACGGACTTGAGATGTTGAGGCTTGGTCAGTATATTGACTTTTAAGCCTTTGTGTCAATTGTCTCAAGGGAGTGTCAGGATCATACCCTAACGCGTGCGAAGACTTTTCTACATAGCCATAGAGTCTCCAATCTTCCAGCTGGCTTTTGGTCAAGACGGGCCCCAATGGCGTGAGAATACCGCGTCCTTCTCCCAAACCGACTGGGTTTTGAGCGTCATAGCCCATTTTCTTCATAATAGCTTGTGCCACAGAACTGTATAAGGATAGTTGAGGCATACCTTTATTTTGGAAAGGTTCAAGCATGGAGTTTGATGAAGAAGCATCCGATCTATGGAAGAAGATCGGCTTTTCCTTTGCTGAAGTTGCTGGAACAACGAAGGAAGCTGACATAGGATCTTCTATGTCAGAAGTTGTCTCTATTGGAGTGAGAGTAGGCTGAACTTGCTGAGTGTCAGCTTGGGTTGACGATGCGTCGTCTTCTGGCTCTGAATCCGAGTCCGTGTCTTGCATGATAGACACGAAAGAGACAACAAATTTGCCCCCAGGTTTTTGCTTTGCCTTCTTCACTTTAGTTGTGACGACCAAAGGCTTTGAAGGTTTGAGGGAGATGATGAAGGGAGTTTGAATGCTCTCTTCGGATTTACCGGATGATTTGTTTTCTTCCGGTGATTGTTGAGGAGCTTTACCTTTATCTTTCTGGAGATTTTCGGTAAAGGATGCTGTGTGCTTATCCTCTTCTTCTTTTTCACCTTCATACATCTGTGAGTCTGCGAAGTGGACTTCTTTACCTTTGAAGGGTTTTCTGTTGAAGTACAGGGGTCGGTTGTGTCTGGTTTCGCCAAGTAGGAGGTCGTCCATCGTGAAGGCGATGGTTGCACTGGCTGCTTTTTTAACCGAGAGGCATTCAATGCATGATCCCTCAGTTTTCTTCTTTTCTCCCTTTGAGGAGGCTTCTGAGTTTTTGACCCGGTAATCCATTTCAATTTGGAGGACTTGCGGGGCATGTTTGTCGACATCCTCATTCAGCTTTTGTAATTCCGAGATGAGATTATCACGAGTGTGCGGAGACATTCGCAACAAATCTAGGATGTGCAGACGTGCAGGTATGTGCCTGAAGTGTTCAATCAAGTCATACTTGAAAGCCTCCTTAGGGCCTGCATGTTCATCATTGTTGCCACTAGGGGCGCTTACAACATCTTTTCCCGAAGGATTTACATATGTAAAGGAAGATTGGTTGTAATTTTTGTGGTAATCCCGGCCAGAGCGGGTGCCTCTACCAACTTCGAGAGCTTCTTGAGAAGGGTCTTCGTTTGGAAGATTATCTTCAGGATCAAGAGGCTGTTGTTTTTCATTTGCTGAGGATGTATCCGTAGCAGAGTTGCCATCCTCAGTGATTGTGTTGCACGGAGCATTTTCCGGGAACAAGTCCTGAACAGCATCCAGCAACCTTTCTTCTTCGTTGACTAATTCATCATCCCAAGCATCAATAGCTGGGAATTCTTCAGTCAGGAAGGGTGTGAACTTTGAAGTCACAGTCTCAGGAGAAGAAACCTGAGAGGGTGTCATCTCAGTGAAAGTCACGTGAGACGAGGTGGCTCCAGAAGATACATTGCTAGGCGTCGCCGGAGTGTAAGTGCTCTCATCAGACGATGCTTCGGAAGAGCTATAATCCCGAATTATCACATTACAGGAAGCTCTGACGGGAGACGTTGCCTGATCGGAGTCAGACTCATCCTCGGATGTAAGAGGATCGTCTATCCAGCAATTTTCTCCATTTTCAGGAGTTAAGGGAGGATGTACCTGGTGGTCTTCAGGGACTTCAGGCTCTGGGTTGCGAGGAGGCTTGTTGACGCGGTCTTGCTCTTGTTCTGGAGCGAGTCGCTGCAAGATCCTTGCATATTCTTCAAGATCAGGTATGGGAGCCGGATCTTCTTCTTCATCATCTCTTTGTGGCTCAACATTGTTGATTTCCACTGGAGTAATGAGAGGTGCTGGGTCAGCAGCATTTTCTTGTACAGCTTCTTGGTCTTCTTCATCATCAGACCAGGATCCTTGTGGCTGTAGGGGGTTATACCAGATTACTGGCATAAGATGAGACTCAGGAACCCATTCCTCATCAGAGAGATATTCTCCTGTTTCAAGGGACTCTTCCCACTCATCTGTGTAGTTGGATTCGAATCCATTATCGGTGTCGCTGGACTCGTATCCATCAATGGAGAATCCAACTACCGAATTGCAAGAGTATGATGCCTCCTGCATGGCTTCTTTGAATTGAGGTGGCATGAAATCACTGAGAGTGAATTTCCTTACCCCCTTTGAAGTCTCTGGAAGGGATGTTTTTGTTACCTCCAGTGAAGCGGTAGAGGAAGCCTCTGCCTTTTCTTTGACCTCTAGTTTTGGCTGGGTCTTCTCTTGCCGTTTGAGCTTGAGGAGATGTTTCCTAGCCTGCCTTCGCTGTTGAGCTGTATGCTTTGTTTTCACGACCTCCCAATTTTCATCTTCCAGGAGATCGGGATGTACCCATATCGGTTGTCCGTCTGGTGTCGGGTAAGGAACCAGTTGCTCGGACGCTTCGATTGAGTTTATCACCTTGAAGGAAGTAGTGATCTTCTTTTTCGGTGATTTTGATGTTTGTCCACATGTCACCATATTGACGGAGGCAGACCCATAGTTTTTGTCAAAGGTGATGACTCCGTTTGTCCACATCTCGTTTATTTTCTCTCTCACAACGAAGCATTGATTGAGAGGATGTGAGATCATCTGGTGGTATGGACAGTACCGAGGATCGTTGGTTTTGCCAACATCACCCGGTCTTTTTGGTTCAGGCAAGGTGAGCTTGCCGTTTGCCACAAGAGCCCCGAAGATTTCATCAACATCTTCATCAAACGGGTATTTCTTCTCTACTCGTTCTTTGAAGGCATCTGAGAGTTCAGGTCTCTTACCAACAGCTTTGTTTTCAGCTTTCTTTGGTGGCTGAGGAGCTGACTTGGTCTGCACATTGAGGACCTCTTTCTTCTTTGGTTTTGAGGTCGTAATGGCGGTTGGCTCTTTTCTTGATGATTTCTGACTGTTGAGGTCCTTAATCACCGTTTCAGCTTCCATGGAAGCTTCTAGGAGTTCTCCTAGGTTTTTTGATTTGTTGCCGATGATCATGGAGCGGATTCTGGCTCTCATGTTGTTTCGGCAGATGTCGACTAGCGACGCTTGTGGCAATACATCAGAGCATTTGTATGCCATTGCTTTCCACTTGTGAATGAAGTCATATGTTGATTCATTCTCCCCCTGTTTTAGGCTGCACAGCTGAGCCATAGTAGCGGGGTGATCTTCACCTTTGAAGTGAGTGAGGAAGCGTGTCTCTAGCATGGCCCAGTTTTGGATTGAGTCCTCCGGCAGAGTGGAGTACCAATCGAAGGCCGTACCTTTTAGGGTACTTGCAAAGAGGCGGATCTTGAGTGCATCTTGATCCGCGATAGCTCCCGTCAGGATCTTGAAGTGGATGACGTGCTGTCTGGCTGATCCTTTCCCCGTATATGTTTGGAGAGTAGGATGCTTAAATTTGGTGGGGAACGGGACCGAGTCCATCCATAAGGGATATGGTGGCTTGATCCCATGCTCCTTGAGTATATCCTCTTCTTTTGCTTTGGCGAGGATACCGTCTACGTCCTTTTGGTAAGGGCGCGTGACTCATTTTCTTCTCTATTTACCTCGTCGTCTTGATGATTCGGAGGAGGTTCATTGTTCGCCTGATTTTGGAAGGCGAGGAGAAGGTTTTCCATCAGAGTTTCAATCCTCTGCTGGCCCTGTTCCAACTGCTGGATGCGGGTGATCGCATCTTCTGGAGGTGGATTGCGGGGTGGTGGCTCAGAATTTGTAGCCAAGACATTCATCCTTCGTGATTCGAACGAAGAAACTGTCCTGGTGACTGAGCTGGGGCTCATTCTTTTGAAGAGGAGCTTGAGGAAGGATCACTCTGCTGTCCTTTGCTTGAAGGAGCAGGGGATTCTTCTGAATGTCTTCTTGTCCTGGAGACGCTGCGGGTCATTGGACGTCGGACATGGATTTTTGTTGCTGATTTTTGGCGCCTTCTGGTTTTTCCAACCATATGGACGGCAGCAACTTGGTTGGGTCTTTCTTTTTCGACCCATTTAGGAGAGACTTGAAGTGTGGGAGGCTGGGTCCTTTGCTTCTCTAGTCTCTTTTGTCGGTATGACGCGCGGCGGCGTATACGACGAGCAATTTGAGCTTCGGTCAGCTCTGACTGGGCTTTGACGATGAAGGATGTGCTCCCTCGGGCGCAGCAGCCGAGCCTGTCTTCTTTGTAGCTGGGCAAGGACAGGATGCGAACCCTATCCTTCGCCAGTTGCAGCGAAGCTTTGAATTTTTGAAGTTCGGCCCCTGTAGATATGAAGGGTCGAACTGCAGGTTTGTAGGCCTTAGCAGGTGCTTGTGGAGGCCTTGTGATGCATGACTTGATTTTGGGCTTGTAGGAACAAGCCGGCTCATGCTGGGATGACTTGGGAGTCAGGTTTGAGATGGGTCTGTCCTCTTTCATGTAAGCAAGAGGATAGAACTGGTTCTCTTTGAGTGGGGCCAGGTATGCTGGCTTGGTGGATGTTTGGGACCTTCTCTGTTTTGGTAAAGGTCTTGGGGACCAAGTCTTGGGGTAGACCTGGTTGTTTGCAGGTCGAGGCTTCGTGGGGCTGCCACGGGCTTCAGGCCTTCTGGTGCTCGCCTTTGGTGTCATGGTAGTGACACGTTGAGAGGCGAGTTTCTGCTTCTTGGAGGGAGCAGTTTGTTCCTCAGGAAGTGGGAATGGTCCCAGCATCCCAAAGACGATAGTCCGGGGAGTCGAGGTCGACCCGGAGTTCAGAGAGTTGCCGAGGGAGTTGACACTTCGGCAGCTGATGGGGCGCTTGTAGGTGCGCGTGGTTTGCTTCTGTTGAAGCATGAGTTGGTGCTTGTTTTCATCGAAAGTAATGGTTAGTGAAGCTGCCATTGTTAGTTTTCGAAAATTTCTGAAACAAGACCACATCCATTAGTAATCACAAGAATATAATGATCATAAATGGGAAGTTCTATGGTTTCGTCTTTTCAAATTGCTCGAGGTAGGTGACCCAAGCAATATGAGGAAGGCAAAATGCCATAGAGGGTACAATTGTTCTGATCGCAGGTATGGTAAGCCCGGAATGGGCATCCCAGTGACTGCTAGAAGCAATTGTGAACTTAAATTCGACTTATCGAGAAGCAGAGCTTGCTCGAGGTAAGAAGAATATAAAGTTGGAGTTACAGATGTGCCGGTCGCAATACAGTAGACCCTGAAAGGGCGTACTAGTACCGCTAGACACAAATGTTTTGAGACCGCATCTATGAGATGAGATTCTCTGTTTTGAAAGGTCAAGATTGGATTCATCAAAGAGAGCAGATGGTGTTTCAATCTGAACACGGGCTCAGCGATTTCCGCGAGCGCCAGTGCTCAGAAAGAAATGAACCATGATTTCTCGGATCTGAATTTAAAAATGACGAGTTTTTTTTTTTTTGAAAGGCCAATATTGGGTTCATCAAAGAGAGCAAAAGGCACTCCAATCTGAACACGGGCTCAGCGATTTCCGCGAGCGCCAGTGCTCAGAAAGGAGAAGACCAAGATTTCTCTAATCTAAACCCAAAATGACGGAAGTTTTTTTTTTTGAAGATTTTGAAGTTTTTTTTTTTATTAAAAAAATCCCTTTTTTTATTTTATTATTATTATTTTATTTATTTTTTATTATTATTATTTTTTTAAGATTTTTTTTTTGAAATTTTTTTTTATTTTTTATTTTTTATTTTAAATTTTTATTTTTAAAATTTTATTTTTGAAAAAAATTTATTTAAAAGACGAGAGAGTACACATAGGCCTCCTAACCCGGTCTTATGAAATCTTGATTGATAGAATTGCCCCCAGGTAAGGGTAGGATTACTTAATGAACCCGTTTGGAGGACCCTTGCCTAGAACAGTCAAGCTGTCTCCACACTCTGGACAAGGCTTTTCTTTGAATCAATCATGATCAAAGAACACAGTTGGTTTAACCTTAGTGGTCTATGTCTTTTTTTTTTTTTTTATTTTTTTTTTATTTTTATTTTTATGAATTCATCGAAGAGAAACCATGGCCCAAAACCTTAGTCGAACAGGCTCAACATTTCTGCAAGCGCGATGAACGATAGGAACGGATCAAGGTTTCTCAATTTTGAATCCAAATTGAGAAATCTAAATTTTATATATATATATATATATATTTTTTTAGATTTTTAATGAACTCATCGAAGAGAAACAATGGCCCAAAACCTTAGTCGAACAGGCTCAACATTTCTGCAAGCGCGATGAACGATAGGAACGGATCAAGGTTTCTCAATTTTGAATCCAAATTGAGAAATCTAAAATTTTTTATATATATATATATATTTTAAGATTTTTAATGAACTCATCGAAGAGAAACAATGGCCCAAAACCTTAGTCGAACAGGCTCAACATTTCTGCAAGCGCGATGAACGATAGGAACGGATCAAGGTTTCTCGATTTTGAATCCAAATTGAGAAATCTAAATTTTTTTTGTTTTATATATATATATATATATATTTAAGATTTTTAATGAACTCATCGAAGAGAAACAATGGCCCAAAACCTTAGTCGAACAGGCTCAACATTTCTGCAAGCGCGATGAACGATAGGAACGGATCAAGGTTTCTCAATTTTGAATCCAAAATGAAAAATCTGATTTTTTGTTTTTTTTTTGTTTTTGAAAAGAGAAAGAGTGGAAATAAATTCAAAGAATTAAAAAATTTCCAAAAAATCTCATCTCATTTCCAATTATAAAGTAGCCAAGGAATCGAGAAAAGAAATATAAGCATAGAGCAAAATATATGATATGCAAATATTTCATTTCTAGCATCGTGTTCTCAAATAAACGAGTCCCACCGGGTGTGCCAGCTTGATGGACCGCGCTCCCGGATGCCCGGGTTCCTACCGAGGTCGGCGGACGTGGGAGTCCGTTTGGTTCCGACCCTTTCGTAACCAGGGGGCGAGGGGGGCGTGCATCAACATTTCTTTTTTTGTGGGTGTGCCAGATTTTCTATTTTTACTTGGAATTGCAAGTGGTGATCCGGAGATCAACCTTCGCAAGTAAAAAAGGAAATCAACTTCTTTCAAGTTTTCCATTGCACATATATTTAAGAAAAGAGACATTTTTCTTGGTTTGCCGTGAAAGGCGATTTTTTTGGCATTTATAGCCGATTTTGGCGTTTATAGCCGATTTTTGGCGTTTATAGCCGATTTTGGCGTTTATAGCCGATTTACAATCCTTATCAATAATGAAAGACAAGAGTTGTGATTTTTGTCTCTTTTGAAAAAATACAAACTACAATGAAAAGCAAGAAAAGGAGGATCTAACTTCTCAGGAGATTGTGGGGGACTCGTTTAGATTGACGGTCGCAAGCCATATGTGGGCTTCGCCATCATCCATGCAGATGAGAACAGAGGATGCTATTGATTCGCTTGGCTTGGCTATAACCTCGGGTTTTTAGAAGACAAAGACCAAAAGGAGGGCCTATATCCAATAAAAAGCCGAGTAGACGGGCTGAAAAGCCACATCTAAGCCATTGGAGGCAGGAGGAGAAGGCAAGGACCTTGGGGGGGGGGGGTACCCCCCAAGGGACTTTTGTCACCTTGTTGCGGTGGCCGGTGTAGAACTTCCGCAGAGTTTTCTCTCTTTTTCCTTTCTCTGGATTTCTGTCTGTGTGTTTGTGCTTTTTTCTCTGATGTTTCTGATGTCCTTTCTTCTTGGAGAGCTCTCCTATTTATAGGCTTTTAGGTAGCCTTTTAGGAGGGTTTATGGGCTTTTATTGTCATTAAGCCGCATAATGGGAGGAGTTACAAAATTGAATTGTTTATTTTGTAACTCCTTTTTCTTGGCTTCTGATTGGCCGGAGGAGATTGAGGGCATTTAATCGCCTTTAATCGCCATGATGGGAGGAGTTTCATGGGTTAAATGCCATGAATCTCTTGACTTGTAACTCCCGAATGCTTGCTTCTGATTGGGCCGTCCAAAGAAATGGATTAATGACTGTAATAAAGCTAGTCAATTAATCGCATTAAGTGGTCGCCGAGCAGCTGAAGAGTCGCGGGCCATGCCACGTCTTTTGGGATTCTTCTGTCGATGATCATCGATGGATCTTCATGTAGATCGACATCAGATGACCATGTAATTTCAGGTGTTCGTTGCCAACAGCAGGTCGGTGCCATCTGTCCTGTCGATTTCTCGATCGGTCGGGTAGAAAGCACACTTTTTTTGGTTGACCGGGTGGCGATCAATATTGTTTTCGATACTTTTGATGATTGACCCGTGTTTTGGACGGATGTCAGAGGACTTGGTGTCTCAAAAGCATGAATTTTGGAAAGTACCAGAGGCTGGGCTCCTCGAATCGCGAAAAAAACGACGAAAACCGGGGTTTCCGGGGCTTTCCCGGCGACCCCGGGTTCCAAGGTCGCCGGCGACCCTGGCCCAGGGTCGCAAAGGTCTGCGACCCTGGGGGGGTTTTCCCCCTTTCGTGTCCCGTTTTGCGTCCGTTTTTGCTGTTTTTCGATTCTTTTTTCTTCTGTACTTTTCCTTGACATTTTGACAATTTATTGGCCTAATTTCTTTGTAGGAAACCTTATGAGAATCCTTGCATTTTATTTTGCAAAGTTTCCAATTTCCTGAGAAAGCCGAAGACTTTGTCGCGCAGAGCTGCCGATTTTCCGTCAGAAGCTGAAACTGGGCCAAACGATGTCGGAATGACCTGAAATTTGGTGTGAAGCCTCCTGAGCAATAAATAAGACCAACCATAGGCTTTTGTTTGAGTTTTGAAGCCGTTTGGGGTCCTATCACTTGTAGACTTGCTTTTTGTCGCGATGAAGATGTCGCGGTTTGATGTGCGGTCAACCGATGTCCGATTGACTTGAAATTTGACAGGGAACCTATTGGAGTCATTTTAAGATGATCCATAGGCTCTGTCTTGGGAACCATGGTCCCGGAGAGCTTTACCGCCGAGAGCTCCTTTTCGGCTGTCGGAGAAGCGAAGTTAGGCCAAATGATTTTGAAATGGCCCGAAACTTCTTGTGTACTCCTCTTTTGGCTGTCTGGAAGAATCTTGCAGTTTTTGTTTGATTCTGACAAGATTTGATTTTTGGAAGCAGCATTGCCTATTTATGGCAGGTTGCGACTTCGTGTAGCTCTTTGGATCTTGAAAAGGCAAAGTGACATTTTTGGTGTCAACAATCACGCCGATCCGAACGCCGCTCGAACCACGAAGATGACAGAGCCAACCCCGCTCAAGCAGCAATCAGGGCTCAGAACCTCGCCCCCCAGGAGAAGGACGATCTTATCCGCCAGCTCATGCAGCAGCTCCGAGAGAAGGGGATAGTCCCTGTGGGCGGTGACCTCGTAGGCAAAAAGGATCCCGTCACCGGCAGGGATTTGAGAGAACATCTGAACGAGAAAAGCCGCGAGCGGAGTCACGCTGGGAGTTCCTGCCATAACCACATTGACAGGGAGTCAATGCCGAGATCAGAAGCGGGAGATCAGATGGCACTGATTGATCACCTGGTCAAGCAGGCCATCCAGAGCACCCTGAAGGAAGCAGGGCTCGCTCAGAACCAGCCAGACGTCCCCGACTTCGCTGGCCTCGACTCATCCCCCTTCTCCAGAGAAATCAACGAGTATCCTCTCCCAAAGAAGTTCAGCGTCCCAAGGTTCGTCCTCTATGACGGAACCTCGGACCCAGCAGCACATCTCCGGCATTTCACCCAAAAGCTGTCCGTCTAGGGTGACGTCGGGCACCTCAATTGTAGAGTCTTCTCCTCCAGCCTGGGGGATCTCCCCCTTAAGTGGTTATGCGCACTCCTGGAAGGGTCGATCACCAGCTGGCCTCAGTTGCGGGACTCCTTCCTGGGAAAGTTCCAGGCGCACCGAGTCATCCCAAAGACCGACAGTGACATTATAGCCCTCATAATGAGGTGGAGTGAAAGCGTCACTCAATTCGCGAAGAGGCTCTAGACGGTTTATAGCCAAATCGACAACTCCTCTGAAGATGTCGCGATCAGGTCCTTCCAGCACGCCCTCCTGCCGGGGTGCAAGCTCCGGAAAGAGCTCGTCCGAAACCCTGTGCCCTCCGTAATGGCCCTTATGGCCAAGGTGAACAAATACATCGAACAAGAAGAGGACGAGGCGCGGGCCAACGAGAGTTTTGGCATCTCCAAGAACCGGTCTCAGAACGAGAACCGGTCTCGGCAGGAAGATCGACCGCGGCAGGAGGATCGGTCCCGGCAGGAGGATCGACCCTCCGGAAGGGAAAAGAGGACCTTCCGCAGAGAAGAGATGAGCCGAGACCACCACTCGGGTGGCCAGTCATCAGCCCCGACTCACACATCGGGAGGGGGCAAGAGACACAGATCATCCTACTCCTCGCGCGAAAGGGTCAATACGGTTTTCAAAGAGCCGATTCACCAGATACTGGACAAGATCCAGGAGAAGCCATACTTTAAATGGCCGCCGCCCATGAAGAGCGACCCCTCCAAGAGAGATCAAAATAGGTTCTGCGCTTACCACAAGAAGAACGGGCATAATACTGAGGATTGCTACTCTCTCAAAGACCATCTTGAGAGGCTCGTCAAGGACGGGCACCTGAAGGAGTACTGCAAGGGAGCAGACAACAGGAGCAACGAGCGACCTCGGGGCCGAGCCGAGGAGAATCATGACAGCGACGAGTCGGAAAGAATCATAAGCGTCATTCACCTGGCCCCCGCTAAGCAGGGCAGCAGCCAGGCCCATGCCGAGGCCAGGAGGGCCTCCCATGGGAAGCAGGTGATGGCAGCTGAGCTCGGACCAGCCTCCAAGAAAGCACGGACGGAGAGGCCAAAGATCTGGTTCTCAGATGAGGACCTGGAAGGAGTCCAGCTCCCCCACAACGACCCACTGATCATGACCCTGAAGCTGAAGAGCTGCATGGTGCAGAGGATTCTCGTCGACCCTGGCAGTTCATCCGAGATCCTTTACTTCGACTGCTTTACCAAGATGGGGCTCACCGAGGAGGATCTCCAGGAAGCGCGGACCCCCCTGATAGGGTTCAGCACGAAGCCCGTGTATCCAAAGGGAAGGGTCTCCCTCAAAGTCCAAGTCGGAGGCGCCTCAGTGATGGCTAACTTCCTCGTCGTGGATGCGCCGTCCCCCTACAATGCCATAGTGGGGAGGAGTTGGCTACATCAGATGGAAGCTGTTCCCTCCTCCTACCATCAGAAGCTTAAGTTCCCTTTGGAAAGGGATGGCAGGATTGAGGTGGTCACAGTCGAGGGTGACCAGCAGATGGCCAAACGTTGCATGATGGCCGTCGTGCCCGGCGAGGAAGAGCCGAAGCAAGTACATATGGTAGAACTGGACGGAGTTGGCCGCGATACAGAAGCAAAAAGCATTGAAGATCTCACCGAGGTCAGGATCGAACCTAGTGATCCCGAGAGGTACTTCCTGCTTGGGAGTCAGCTCACCGAGCTGGAGAGGTCCGAGCTGCTTAGCTTCCTGTTGCGAAACAGGGAGGTCTTTGCTTGGACCCCACAGGAAATGCCTGGCGTGGACCCTGAGGTCATAAGCCACAAGCTGAACGTAGACCCGCAAGTCAAGCCTGTGGTCCAGAAGGCACGAAGATCAGGAGTAGAGCAATCCGCGGCCTAGTCGAAGAAGTGGGGAAACTGCTAGAAGCAAGCGCCATCAGGGGGTCCAGTACCCGAAATGGCTGGCGAACACCGTGGTAGTAAAAAAGAAGACTGGGAAGTGGAGAGTCTGTGTCGACTTCATTGACCTTAACAAGGCGTGCCCCAAAGACTGGTTTCCACTCCCAAAAATCGACCAAATGATCGATGCCACCGCCGGCCACGACAGGATGAGCTTCCTTGACGCGTACCGCGGCTATCACCAGATACCCATGTACGGGCCAGACGAAGAGAAAACGACATTCATCACTCCTAGGGGGACCTACTGCTACAAGGTGATGCCGTTCAGACTGAAGAATGTAGGAGCGACCTACCAGAGGTTGGTCACCAAGATGTTCCGAGACCAGCTCGGCAGAACGGTTGAGGTGTACATCGACGACATGGTCGTCAAGTCCATACAGTTTCACGACCATTTGACGGACCTCGGCCAGGCGTTCGACGTTCTCCGGAAGTTCGGATTGAAGCTAAACGCCTCCAAATGCACCTTCGGAGTCGGCTCCGGCAAGTTCTTAGGGAGCCTTGTTACGAGACGGGGCATCGAGGCAAACCCAGATCAAATCTCCATAATCCTGGGAATTCAAAGCCCGGCGACGACGAAGCAGGTCCAGAGGCTCACTGGCATGGCCGCCGCTCTCAACCGCTTCATTAGCAGGTCCTCCGACAAATGTCGTCCTTTCTTTCAGCTGCTGAAGAAGAACCTGAAGTTCGAATGGACCCCGGAGTGCGGCTCGGCTCTCCAAGAACTCAAAGCTTACCTGGCCTCACCTCCATTGCTGTCAACCCCAAAGAAAGGAGAAGCACTGTATTTGTACTTGGCGGTCTCGGATCATGCTGTGAACTCAGAACTAGTCAGAGAAGATGACGGGCAGCAGAAGCCCATTTACTACACAAGCAAGATCCTCCTCGACACCGAGACCAGATACTTGCAGATGGAGAAGCTCGCACTGGCCCTCGTCAGTGCCTCTCGCAAGCTCTCGCACTATTTCCAGGCCCACACGATAGTGGTGGTTACTGAGCACCAGCTCAAGTCTGTCTTCCAAAAAGCTGATTTCTCCGGACGAGTTTCAAGATGGGCAGTAGAGCTGGGGCAGTACGACATCCAGTACCAACCCAGGACGGCGATCAAAGCGCAGATTTTGGCCGACTTCATCGTGGAGTTCACTTCACCAAGTTCGACGCCGAGCCCACTCGACCCCGAACCGGGGGGCAAAGGGCATGAGGACTTAGTCTCGGGGACTGATTACGAGTAATCTCGGAATACGTTCCGTGATTCGGCTTGGAAGGTCTTCGTTGACGGGTCCTCTACCTCTAGGAGGGCTGGCGTCGGCGTAGTCCTCCAGTCTCCAAAAGGGCTAGTCATTGAGCAGGCCCTAACACTTGACTTCAGAGCATCAAACAATGAGGCAGAGTACGAAGCATTGCTAGCAGGGCTGAACAGCGCCAAGATTCTCGGAGCACAACAGCTGGTGGTCTTCAGTGACTCACAGTTGGTGACAAGCCAGCTCACTGGAGATTACCAGGCTCGTGATGATAGAATGGCGGTCTATTTGACCATCGCCAAGAAGCTCCTCTCTCAATTCCCGGAAGCAGAAGTTAGACAGATTGGCAGAGATTCTAACTCACACGCCGACGTACTCGCCTGTTGGGATTGGTGTATGCCCTAAAACCCACTAGCTGCACTCTCATCTTTTGTTACTAGATATTTATTGGTTATTTAATGGAATGACTCTTTTCTGCTTAAACATGTATATATGTATGGTTGTGTAAGGCCCATTGTTTCTAGTAAATGAATTAGGTGCGTCGTGTCTACATACAGGTAGGTCTAATTCATGGACACTGGATACAACACATTTGTTCATAACTGAGAGATGGAGCTGGGCACTTCATCTTGGTATAAGTTATAATGAGAGATTCTTCTGTATTCAGGGTGACTTACCTAAGTCATGGGAGGGCTTTCCCGGATTCATCTCATTAGTGCATATGCAATGCATTGAATAGGACCATGGTAGGTGTGATCTCTAAAATAGTACTATCACAGAGAGAGATCAAGTCACCTCATGCTACTGAGTGACTAGTGCTCTTAATCTTGAGCATTTGTGGATGAACTGACGAAGTCAAGTTCTTGTACTTTAATTCACTATGGGTGAGATTCTTTTCATGGGTCAACAGCTCTGTGTTTTGGGTACTCGGACTTGATCAGTTGGGACGTGCAGATGCAATATAGAATCTATGCCATCTAATGATGGAATGATCGTCCTCATAGAATTATCCGATTAATCATCAAAATCTAAGATCTTAGTACGTATATGGATGTTCCATATGGATATTGAACTTGTGGGTCGCTCCCTGGACCAAGAGAATGATATCTGGATGATGATTATGTTAAGGATATGAAGTTCTAAGGTTTAGATGTAATCGGGAAGGTTGATAGTACATGTGATAACCTGACTCGATTATGGATGTTACATAGAGGGGCATTCAGGTCATTACACTTAGTAGGTCGAAGACAACCGTCATTTTATGACGAGCTTATTATATTATATATTTGTCCTTGGAGTTCAACTATAACTCTTTAGTGGAATGAGTTAAGGTTAAAATGGTCTTAATGTTGCTATGGGTTTAGCATGGACATTTTGGTCATTTTGGGAGATAATGGCAAATATGTCTTTTGGTCCCTTCTCTAGTCACTTACCAAGATTGGCATGGTTTCCTAAAATGTTTAGATAACATTTGGATGAATTATGTTAGTGGAAAATAATTTTGAGTTTAAATTCAAATAGGCCTTTGATGGCATACATGAATTTAATTCTAGATAAATTGTATGTGGGCCATGGTGTGCATTATCATGAGGGACGTCCATAATAGGATTTCCATGGGTATGGTTTCCAATTTTAAGTAGCTCTCTCTACTTGAAAGGTTGGACTCCTCTTTGGATTAGTATTCCTATGAGAAAGTTTCCTTTTTGGATTAGGAACTTAAAATTAGTAAGTGTTGTACAACTAGGATTACTAATTGCATGGGAAGTTCTTTTAGTTTCCTTTTCTAATTGGAGTGTTTCTTAAAGGAAATAAATCTTTAGATTATAGTTTCCTTTTAGGACATCTATGAGAATTAGAAGAGATAAACTTTTAGGAAAGGTTTCCTCAAAGTTTCTATAAAAGAGACCACATAACCCTTGGACGTCCAACATACATTGAGAAGCACAAGGAGTGCCACACATCCAGCCTTGGGTTCTTTTCTTCTTCATTGAAGAAAGTTGTAGGTCTGAGATTTTTCCTTGGAAAAATAGTTCTCAATTCCTAGATTAAGATCCCACCATCTTAGCCAATCAGACTTGGAAGTGAGATAGAGGAGAAGATCAAAGGCAACACTACTGCAGAAAATTCCAGCAACTTGTTAGCTAGTTGCAAGTCTGAGTTCGGGCCTTTGGATCTATTTTTTCAGAGATTTGAAGTCTACAAATCTTTGAGGTAATAGTCTTCTTCATTCTCCTTTAATTATACACTTGTTGGTCATGAATTCATGGAGTTCTCATGCGATCTCTATGGCTGATTTATGCTGCCCAAATCAGATTTTTTAAAATCTGTCATGTTACAAATTAGCCATGAATGTCTTCCGCTAATTCAGATCTGAATCGCAGTTTCTTTCATCGCCAACCGAACTTCCGCCGTCTAAGCTGGAAGGAAGAGGACTGTAGAAGTGGGCTCACTGGCATCACCAAGCATAGAGCTTCGCCCACCATGGCAAATCATGAGCATTGATCTCGAGCCCAGTTGGATGGACCCTATCATCGCATACCTCAAGGATGACCAACTCCCTGAGGACAAAGCTCAAGCTCACAAAATCAGGCTAAGAGCAGCCCGGTTCTGGCTCTCTCTAGAAGGAAAACTGTACAGAAAGTCCTTCACATGTCCTTATCTCCAGTGCGTCCACCCAAGCCGAGTTAAAGACTTCCTCTACGAGATACATGAAGGCATCTGCGGAAGCCACATCGGAGGAAGGTCACTAGCATACCGGGCTATAAGCCAAGGATACTGGTGGCCATACATGCAGAAGGACGCACAGATGTACGCTATGAAATGCGAGAAGTGCCAGAAGTTCTCGCACAACCTCCATCAACCTGCACAGGATCTAAGCCCACTCTCCAGCCCGTGGCCCTTTGCCCAATGGGGGCTGGACATCGTAGGGCCCCTCCACTGAGCTCCAGGGAATAAGAGGTGGCTGATAGTGGCCACTAATTATTTTACCAAGTGGATAGAGGCAGAAGCATTATCTTCCATCACTGAGCGAGATTCCAAAAACTTCGTATGGAAGAACATTATCACGAGTTTCGGCATCCCACGAATCTTGGTCTCAGACAACGGGACCCAATTCGACTCCAGCCTTTTCAAAAACTTTTGCAAGGAGCTCGGCATCAAGAACCATTACTCAACTCCAGCCTATCCCCAGAGCAACGGCCAGGCCGAGATTTCCAACAAAGTGGTCCTTGATGGACTCAAAAAGAGACTCGACGGGGCCAAAAGGAGATGGGTGGAAGAGCTACCCAGTGTCCTGTGGGCGTACAGAACTACCCCGAGGCGCTCCACTTCGGAAACTCCATTCTCCTTGGCATATGGAATGGAAGCCGTGATCCCGCTTGAGATCGGCCTTCCAACGCTCAGGTCCGAACTTTTTGACCAAAGCCAAAACGAGAAGAACCTGACCCTGGGATTGGATCTGGCCGAAGAGCGCAGAGAAGCAGCGTCCATCCGTTTAGCAGCCTATCAGCAACGGCTCGCAAAAGATTACAATCAGAGAGTTCGGGAAAGGAAGTTCTCCATCGGAGAACTGGTCCTGAAGAAGGCACTGCCTGCAGACAAGGATCCGAACCAAGGCAAGTTTGCTCCAAACTGGCGCGGCCCATTCAAAGTGGTACCGACTGCTGGCCGATCCGCGTACAAACTCGAGGATATGGATAGGAAGCAACTGCCACGACCATGGAATGCCTCGCACCTCAAAAAATTTTACTTTTGAAATGTACTCAGTTTATGCAAATCAATGAAGGCAATTTCTTCTTAGAAGTTTCTCTTACTTTTCTAAAGTCAAGGACCACGGCAATAACACAATTCTCCAGCTTGGCAGCAGTGTGCAGGGTAATCCTAGCTTCGGAAATAAAATCGGCAAAGGAATGACTTCGCCCTCTCCAGCTCGGCAGAAACATCTCCATTCGTGCGATGAGTGCATCTCGGCCCTCGCGCCAAATAGCCAGCACGGCCCCTGTTGAAGAGCCAGGGGGACATCTCCATTCGTGCGATAAGCGCATCTCGGCCCTCGCTCCAGATAGCCAGCACGGCCCCCTGGTGAAGAGCCAGGGGGACATCTCCATTCGTGCGATAAGCGCATCTCGGCCCTCATGCCAGATGGCCAGCACGGCCCTTGGTGAAGAGCCAGGGGGATCGGCTTACTTACTGTCGCGACCCCGGACCGGGAACTAGGGGAAAAGGAGGATCCGAGTCCGGGATCGGGACAGTGGTGGGGTGATGCCGCGCCACGTACATCTCTTTGGCTAAACCGCACACGGAATTAAAAGAACATTTATCCGTGCACGCGATTTCCCACAGGGTTCCGCGGTGAGGATTATCTTTACACATCATCTCACATATAACCATATCAAACATATTCTCAAGATTGCGGAAGCGTGTAGCAAACCATATTAGTACTATTCAATTCCATAAGCAAGACTGATTTATGATTAACATAACAGATATCAGAATGAGCAATGATCATAAGCATATTTCCCCAAAAGTAAAGTTAAGTATATTTACAAAATATCAGTTGATTAATGCCCCAAAATAACGGTCAACAAAGACCGTACAACCAAATGAAACCTAAAATAAAGATATTATAATTCCCAAAGTGTATCGTTCTCAAGGCAAGGCCGAATGTCTACATGACATCATCGGCTTGCCACTCAATCACTCGTTGCGGTTCACCGACCGCCTCCTCTGGCTCCTCCTCAATGGCAATAAGCTCGGGACCTGAGTACCAAAATAAATGGATCAGACACGACGGTCTGGCAGGTGGGTGAAAAGATATAACAATGATAAAACAATGATACTATGCAAGAGTTTAGAAAACCTATGTATAAATAATGAATTTCATAAGAGATAATGCATCATTTGTTAAACAACAATATGAACGATATAAAACGGTAGAGGTACCAAGGATAAGGAACTGTCAAGATGGCAACCCACACAAAGCTATCTCCTCTCTCACCGAAGTGAAGAGAGCGCATACCCTAACAGGATCATTGACCTCAGTCACACAAGGTGAGGAGGAACAACGATAAAATACTATAATATACATATATATATACTCTGCGGGACCACGGTAGCGAACCGGGTAAAAACTCTGCACATTCCAGACTGCAGCTGACTATCAGGAGGGGAAGGAACCCCAAGTCGGTGGATCAAACCGACGAGGTCGTCCAAGCTCAGTGGTGCCGACTCATAGGTCAAATACGATAAATCAATTCATATGCACAGTAAGAAACGGGGTGCCAAGAGGCACAAATACACATTTATCTCAAATCGACATATACAGGTTAGCAAAAGCTAAGCACATCTCTTCTAGTACTCTTGGAACAGTCTAGTCATATCATGTGGGTTGAAATCCCAAAATAGGAGTTTGGTTGAAAATCGAATACAAATAGTTTTCCATACCTTTACAGGCTAACAATAGGGTTTCTAGAATTGAATCAGTGCGAATAGGGTCCCGTATGTCGGTTATGATGAACTTTCGGTACTCTTTAAGAGTTAGGGACATTCCGGTTCCTTATACACATTGGTCAATCTAGAGAACCTCATGGAATCTCCATGATGAGGTTCCTCCTTCCTTCGGACTTCATACAATGCCTTACCCATCCTTGAATAACATTGGGACTCCCAACAATACCTCCACACTACAGCCCCTCACAATTTACCCCAATCTTTCATGGGTTTAAATGCATCATTACAGGTTCAATGTCTTCAAATAAGAAAATAAGGGATAGAGCTGAATTGGACTTGAGTATGGGCTTGGAATGACTCTGGAAATTAGTCCCACAATTCTCTTATTTTACAGTTCATCTCATTTCAGTCCGATCGATCGGGCTCCTTGGCCGATCGATCGGTCCTGACTTGCTTCCAGTTATTTACAGTCCGATCGATCGGACCTGATGGGCGATCGATCGGTCTTGCAAACCCTCTCAGTTATTTACAGTCCGATCGATCGGACCTAATGGGCGATCGATCGGTCCTGGAAACCCTCTCAGTTATTTACAGTCCGATCGATCGGACCTAATGGGCGATCGATCGGTCCTGTAACGAATCTCAACCCATTTGGTTGAATTCTTCTCTTGTCCAACTCCTATCCATTTCCTTTCTTTCCTTTTCTTCCATACATATCTTCACGAATAATTGGGCTATTCCTTGACCTCATTATCTCATCAAATCATCATTCAAAATCAATAAGACTAAACCATCAAACATGATAAATCATTAAAACCATTAATGAAGACAAATCAAGATTTTTGCAGAAAACATGATAAAATACATGAGAATCGTTTCATCCACTTGCCTTGGGTCCAATGCAAATCAATTTGAGCTCTAATCACCTCTTAAGCCCACAATCAAACACCTATACACAAAACCCCCAAATCCAAACCCTAGATTATCAAAATCCAATTAAAACAAAACGGAATCTTCCAATAATTGAAATGGAGTTTCCCTAGGGCTAAACAAACAAGATTATAAAACTTTTAGAAAGATCACTTACAAGGAAGTTCTTCAAAAAGCAAGGTGTTGTCCAAAGGAAGTCTTGGAGTGGGCGGTTTTCTTCAAAAATGGTGTCAAGATGAAGGCCTTGAGATGAGGAAGAAGATTGTAGCAACTAATTTTCCATTAGCACTAGCTTAGTGGGGGATTGAAGATGAAGAAGCAAGAAAAAGGTAAGGGAAAACCCTTAGGGCTGGGATTTCTCTTCTCCTCTAGGGTTTTTGCCAGAAATGGGAAAAATGAAGAAGAAGCTTTCTATATATAGTAAGTGGGAGTGGGGCCCACAACTTAAAAGACTTCTCGGGCTCAAAACATGGTTTTCGGTGCTTCAAACGAATTCGACAAAGAAGACAAAGTTGATCGGCAAAATTTCTAGTTTCCAAAAAGTAATATATTTTGCACATTTTGGTGATATTGAAATCGGTGTCCAGATTTTGGGTAAAAAGACCATTTTGCCCTTAATTAGTGAAAAATCGGGTTTAGGGTCCTCGAATGGAAACGATGTCAACATGAAAGTTGTAGGGATTAACAAGATAAGTCCAATGGGGTCAAAAACACGATTTTTGGAAATCATCGGTAAACCCCCAATCTCACACAATTCGTAACAAGAACCCCCAAAGGGTCCCACAATTAAAAGGGCTCTCCAAATTCCCAAAGCTATTATAAAAGCTATTCTAATCCCCAACTAGTCCAAAGACCACTAAACACACTAAACTAAAACACAACTTAATCAACTCTAAACGAGGTCTCTCGGGTCGGGGTCTTACATCCTCCACCCCTTAGGACATTTGGTCCTCCAAATGGAAATTAAAACTCACCTCCGGTAGAAGATGTGGGTACTTCTTCTGAACTTGATCCCGTAATTCCCAAGTTGCTTCTTCCGGTCCATGATTCTCCCAAAGCACCTTGACCCACTGAATAGTCCGAGTTCTTAATTCTTGTTCCTTGGTGTCAATGATCTGCTTAGGCTTCTCAACATAAGTCGCGTCTTCTCGAATTTCCAACGGCTCATAACGGAGTATGTGTAGTCTGTCAGGAACGTATTTCTTCAACATAGACACATGGAAAACATTGTGTACGCCGGAGAGTTCAGGTGGTAAGGCTAACCTGTAAGCCACATCACCAATCCTACTCACAATGTCATACGGTCCAATGAACCTCCTAGATAATTTGCCCTTCTGTCCAAACCTCAAAGTTCCACGAGTGGGTGACACTTTCAAGAAAACCTTATCTCCTTCCTTGAACTGTAAATCCCTTCGGTGAGAGTCTGCATAATTCTTCTGTCTACTCTGAGCCACTTTCAGACGTTCTTGAATCAACTTGACTTTGTCACTTGTCTCACTAACAATGGTCGGTCCATGGAAACTGCGAGTACCAACTTCTTCCCAACAAACAGGTGTTCTACACCTTCTGCCATACAAAGCCTCAAAAGGTGCCATACCGATACTCGAGTGGAAACTATTGTTGTAAGCGAACTCACACAACGGTAAGGCTTCATCCCACTGAGTCTTGAAATCTAACACACAAGCTCGAAGCATATCCTCAAGTGTCTGAATTGTCCTTTCTGACTGACCATCAGTCTGTGGGTGATAGGCCGTGCTGAACTGTAACTTCGTACCCATAGACTCATGCAAAGTCTTCCAAAATCTCGAGACAAATCTGCTGTCTCTATCGGATGTGATGGAAACTGGCTGTCCATGACAACTGACAATTTCTGTGACAAACAACTGTGCCAAAGGTAACATATGCATCTTCTTTCCAGTCTTCATTGGTAGGAAATGAGCTGACTTGGTGAGACGGTCCACTATGACCCAAATAGCATCATTGCCCTTACTAGTCTTCGGTAAACCCGATATGAAGTCCATGGTAATATGCTCCCATTTCCATTCCGGAATCTCTAATGGTCGTAGTAACCCTGGAGGCTTCTGGTGTTCTGCCTTGATCAACTGACATGTCATACAACGAGAGACGAAAGCTGCTATCTCTCTCTTCATGTTATTCCACCAAAATCTGCCCTTCAAATCCTGATACATTTTCGTACTGCCCGGGTGTATGGAATACTTGGTATTGTGAGCCTCAGACATGATATCATTCCTCAAGTCCTCCAAGTTAGGCACACACAGACGGTCTCGGTAATACAAAACTCCATCTACAACACGAAAATCCGGACGATCTGCTAAGTGCTCAGAAATCTTAGCCAACTCTGGGTCTTGTAACTGATTCTCTTTGATCTTCTGAATGAACGAAGGCTCTGACACTGACATGTTTGCTAACATGACACCCTCTCTTAGTGGCTGAAAATCTACTCTCATCTCCTCTAACTGTTGTACCACATAAGTCCCCCGAAGACTTGCCATGCTCACTGACTTTCTGCTCAAGGCATCTGCAACTACATTCGCTTTTCCCGGGTGATACTTGATTGGAAAATCGTAATCCTTGATATATTCCATCCATCTCCTCTGCCTCATGTTCAACTCCTTCTGAGAAAACAAGTACTGTAGACTACGGTGATCGGAGTGAACTTCAAACTTCTCTCCATAGAGGTAGTGTCTCCACATCTTCAAAGCTAAAACAACTGCGGCCAACTCGAGATCATGTGTTGCATAGTTCTTTTCATGATCCTTCAACTGCCGGGATCCATATGCAACTACCTTCCCGTCTTGCATTAACACGCATCCAAGTCCAACATTGGAAGCATCGGTAAAAATGGTAAAACCGCCGCTCCCAGATGGCAAAGTAAGGACTGGAGCTGTAGTCAATCTCTTCTTTAGTTCTTGAAAACTAGCCTCACACTTGTCCGTCCAAACATATGGTGCATTCTTCCTTGTCAACTTCGTCAAAGGTGACGCAATCGACGAAAATCCTTGCACAAACCTCCGATAATATCCTGCCAATCCAAGAAAACTCCTGATTTCTGATGCATTCTTCGGTCTATCCCAATTCGTGACTGCCTCAATCTTGGATGGGTCCACTGATAACCCTTCCTTAGAGATGATATGACCCAAAAATGTGACTTGGTCCAACCAAAATTCACACTTACTAAGTTTTGCAAACAACTGATTCTCCCTCAAAAGCTGGAGTGCTATCCTCAAATGTTCTTCGTGCTCTTCTTTGGTCTTGGAATACACTAAAATATCATCAATAAACACCACTGTAAACTGATCCAAATACTCCGCAAATATTTTGTTCATCAATGCCATGAAAACTGCCGGTGCATTAGTCAAACCAAATGGCATCACTAGAAATTCATAGTGTCCATATCTTGTCCGAAAGGCTGTTTTTGGTACATCTGAATCTCTAACTCTCAACTGATGGTAGCCTGACCTCAAATCAATCTTCGAAAAATAAGCAGCTCCTTGCAACTGATCAAACAATTCATCTATCCTTGGCAATGGATATTTGTTTTTGATGGTCACTTGGTTCAATCTTCTATAGTCAATACACATTCTCATGGAACCATCCTTCTTCTTCACAAATAAAACTGGTGCTCCCCACGGTGACACACTAGGTCTCACGAAACCTTTGTCCAAAAGTTCTTGCAATTGCATCTTCAACTCTCCCAATTCTGCCGGGGCCATTCTGTAAGGTGCGATAGATATCGGAGCGGTCCCCGGTAACAACTCAATAGTGAAGTCTATCTCTCTAATGGGTGGCAATCCTGGTATCTCCTCCGGGAAAACATCCGGAAATTCACAAACAGTTGGGATCTCCTCCACCCCTTGGGACCGTTTATCCTCCGTGATAAACGCCAAATAACCCTCACAACCACTTTTTAGAAGCCTATCAGCCTTCAACGCTGAAATAAACCCTACACCAGAATTACTCCTCTCTCCCTGAAACAACACCCCTGCTTGGGTCTCCTCTAACTTAAAAGTTAAGGTTTTATGGAAACAATCCATAGTAGCATGGTATCCTGCTAACCAATCCATCCCTAGGATGACATCAAAATCCTGCATCTCTAACAAAATGAGGTCTGCCGGTAATACTACTTCTCCTATCATGACTGGACAACTAGGGTAAAAAGTTCTACAAACAACTTCCTTACCTAAAGGGGTAGTCACAGTCAGAATGAAACTCAACTCTCTAGCATGCATATCAATCAACTTAGCACATTTTGGAGATAGGAATGAGTGAGTAGAGCCAGGGTCAAATAAAACCTTAGCATCAAAACCACAGACGAGAAGTGTACCTTCCACTACATTGCCTTCAGCCTCTGCATCAGCTCTATTGACAGCATAGAGTTGTGCCCTTTGTTGTGGCCTGTTCTGTCCTTGCTGTTGCCTGCCTTGTGGTGCATTCCTGTTCTGATTCTGAGGACGCTGATTCTGATTTTGATTCTGCCCTTGCTGACGGGCCGGTTGTTGCTGTTGTTGTTGTGGTCTAAACTGTTGCTGAGGTGCCTGTTGTTGTAGTGGCCTTGCTTGATTCTGAACTACTAACGCATTCTGAGGTGGTGCCTGACGCTTGTACTCCCTGCTGCTGTCTATTCTGTCTATCCGGCCTTGGGCAATCCCTCATCTGGTGGTCCAATGAACCACATCTAAAACATGCCCCTGTGATAGAACGACATTGGGCATTCCCATGATATTTTCCACAATGGATACAAACTCCTTGATTCTGTACATTCTGCTCTTGTCTTGGCCTCTTGTTCTGATTGTTTCTTTGTTGATAAGTTCTGCTGCTGGCCTTGACCTTTTCCTTGGTTCTTGACGATCTTGTTGTGGAAGTTCTCAAATTTGTATGCTCTCTTGACAGCTTCTTCAAAGGTAACGGGTGGTACAACCCCGGTAGCATCCCTTTCAATAATCGGGTGAAGTCCCTCAAGGAACTTGGTTATCTTCTTCTCCTCTGTGTCTACTAACTCCGGTGCATACCTTGACAATCTCTCAAATTTGGTGAGGTATTCGAGGACTGACATGTTTCCTTGCACAAGTTGCTGAAATTCTACTGCCTTTTGCCTCTTGACATGTGTAGGTACATATTTCTCTCCAAACTGTCTCTTGAAGCTAGCCCAAGCTTCTGCATCAGCCATTGTCCTGTATTCTGCCTTGATGGTCTTCCACCATATATCTGCTATGCCCGTGAACATAGAGGCTGCAAGCTGTACTCGTTCTACACCCGTACATATGAAGATCTCAAATATGTTTTCGGTGTGCTCAAGCCAATCATCTGCTGCCATTGGATCCTCAGTCCCCAAAAATTCTTTCGGTCCTCTCTTCCTGAACCGCTCATACAACACATTAGGATCATTCCCTCTAATATTCACCGGACCAGGTGGTGCAACTGGGATTGGTTCCGGTCTCCTCTCCAATATCCCCAACAACTGTGCCTGCATTTGAGCTATCTCCCTAGCGTGATCCTCGTCTTTCTTAAGCATCTGTTCTTGCAATCTGGTCTGTGTCTCATATGCTTGTGTTTGGAGCCTAGCCTGATTCTCATTGGCCTGGCGTTGTTGGTCTATCATAGCCTGCATCATCTGTTGGAATTGGTTCTGCATGTTGTTGTCTTGTGGTTCCTCTCCAATAGGCTCTGTATTCTCACTGTTACTGGCAACGTGATTACTGTTTGCAGTTCTTTTGCGAGGTGGCATAACGCTGCAAAACAAATTGTTAGCACATATAAATCAAGTACAGGGTGGTCACACATTGCTCACACGATTCTATCTAACGAATCCTCGCCACGTACTTAAGATTTCTAGTTTCTTTTAATTGCATGAAACATGTCCCGCTCTGATACCAGTCCTGTCGCGACCCCGGACCGGGAACTAGGGGAAAAGGAGGATCCGAGTCCGGGATCGGGACAGTGGTGGGGTGATGCCGCGCCACGTACATCTCTTTGGCTAAACCGCACACGGAATTAAAAGAACATTTATCTGTGCACGCGATTTCCCACAGGGTTCCGCGGTGAGGATTATCTTTACACATCATCTCACATATAACCATATCAAACATATTCTCAAGATTACGGAAGCGTGTAGCAAACCATATTAGTACTATTCAATTCCATAAGCAAGACTGATTTATGATTAACATAACAGGATATCAGAATGAGCAATGATCATAAGCATATTTCCCCAAAAGTAAAGTTAAGTATATTTACAAAATATCAGTTGATTAATGCCCCAAAATAACGGTCAACAAAGACCGTACAACTAAATGAAACCTAAAATAAAGATATTATAATTCCCAAAGTGTATCGTTCTCAAGGCAAGGCCGAATGTCTACATGACATCATCGGCTTGCCACTCAATCACTCGTTGCGGTTCACCGACCGCCTCCTCCGGCTCCTCCTCAATGGCAATAAGCTCGGGACCTGAGTACCAAAATAAATGGATCAGACACGACGGTCTGGCAGGTGGGTGAAAAGATATAACAATGATAAAACAATGATACTATGCAAGAGTTTAGAAAACCTATGTATAAATAATGAATTTCATAAGAGATAATGCATCATTTGTTAAACAACAATATGAACGATATAAAACGGTAGAGGTACCAAGGATAAGGAACTGTCAAGATGGCAACCCACACAAAGCTATCTCCTCTCTCACCGAAGTGAAGAGAGCGCATACCCTAACAGGATCATTGACCTCAGTCACACAAGGTGAGGAGGAACAACGATAAAATACTATAATATACATATATATATACTCTGCGGGACCACGGTAGCGAACCGGGTAAAAACTCTGCACATTCCAGACTGCAGCTGACTATCAGGAGGGGAAGGAACCCCAAGTCGGTGGATCAAACCGACGAGGTCGTCCAAGCTCAGTGGTGCCGACTCATAGGTCAAATACGATAAATCAATTCATATGCACAGTAAGAAACGGGGTGCCAAGAGGCACAAATACACATTTATCTCAAATCGACATATACAGGTTAGCAAAAGCTAAGCACATCTCTTCTAGTACTCTTGGAACAGTCTAGTCATATCATGTGGGTTGAAATCCCAAAATAGGAGTTTGGTTGAAAATCGAATACAAATAGTTTTCCATACCTTTACAGGCTAACAATAGGGTTTCTAGAATTGAATCAGTGCGAATAGGGTCCCGTATGTCGGTTATGATGAACTTTCGGTACTCTTTAAGAGTTAGGGACATTCCGGTTCCTTATACACATTGGTCAATCTAGAGAACCTCATGGAATCTCCATGATGAGGTTCCTCCTTCCTTCGGACTTCATACAATGCCTTACCCATCCTTGAATAACATTGGGACTCCCAACAATACCTCCACACTACAGCCCCTCACAATTTACCCCAATCTTTCATGGGTTTAAATGCATCATTACAGGTTCAATGTCTTCAAATAAGAAAATAAGGGATAGAGCTGAATTGGACTTGAGTATGGGCTTGGAATGACTCTGGAAATTAGTCCCACAATTCTCTTATTTTACAGTTCATCTCATTTCAGTCCGATCGATCGGGCTCCTTGGCCGATCGATCGGTCCTGACTTGCTTCCAGTTATTCACAGTCCGATCGATCGGACCTGATGGGCGATCGATCGGTCTTGCAAACCCTCTCAGTTATTTACAGTCCGATCGATCGGACCTAATGGGCGATCGATCGGTCCTGGAAACCCTCTCAGTTATTTACAGTCCGATCGATCGGACCTAATGGGCGATCGATCGGTCCTGTAACGAATCTCAACCCATTTGGTTGAATTCTTCTCTTGTCCAACTCCTATCCATTTCCTTTCTTTCCTTTTCTTCCATACATATCTTCACGAATAATTGGGCTATTCCTTGACCTCATTATCTCATCAAATCATCATTCAAAATCAATAAGACTAAACCATCAAACATGATAAATCATTAAAACCATTAATGAAGACAAATCAAGATTTTTGCAGAAAACATGATAAAATACATGAGAATCGTTTCATCCACTTGCCTTGGGTCCAATGCAAATCAATTTGAGCTCTAATCACCTCTTAAGCCCACAATCAAACACCTATACACAAAACCCCCAAATCCAAACCCTAGATTATCAAAATCCAATTAAAACAAAACGGAATCTTCCAATAATTGAAATGGAGTTTCCCTAGGGCTAAACAAACAAGATTATAAAACTTTTAGAAAGATCACTTACAAGGAAGTTCTTCAAAAAGCAAGGTGTTGTCCAAAGGAAGTCTTGGAGTGGGCGGTTTTCTTCAAAAATGGTGTCAAGATGAAGGCCTTGAGATGAGGAAGAAGATTGTAGCAACTAATTTTCCATTAGCACTAGCTTAGTGGGGGATTGAAGATGAAGAAGCAAGAAAAAGGTAAGGGAAAACCCTTAGGGCTGGGATTTCTCTTCTCCTCTAGGGTTTTTGCCAGAAATGGGAAAAATGAAGAAGAAGCTTTCTATATATAGTAAGTGGGAGTGGGGCCCACAACTTAAAAGACTTCTCGGGCTCAAAACATGGTTTTCGGTGCTTCAAACGAATTCGACAAAGAAGACAAAGTTGATCGGCAAAATTTCTAGTTTCCAAAAAAGGAAATATATTTTGCACATTTTGGTGATATTGAAATCGGTGTCCAGATTTTGGGTAAAAAGACCATTTTGCCCTTAATTAGTGAAAAATCGGGTTTAGGGTCCTCGAATGGAAACGATGTCAGCATGAAAGTTGTAGGGATTAACAAGATAAGTCCAATGGGGTCAAAAACACGATTTTTGGAAATCATCGGTAAACCCCCAATCTCACACAATTCGTAACAAGAACCCCCAAAGGGTCCCACAATTAAAAGGGCTCTCCAAATTCCCAAAGCTATTTTAAAAGCTATTCTAATCCCCAACTAGTCCAAAGACCACTAAACACACTAAACTAAAACACAACTTAATCAACTCTAAACGAGGTCTCTCGGGTCGGGGTCTTACACTTACACATCTAATCGCTGGGCAACTATCCTAAAGAATATGATTCCGTACTAAGGCAGCTCGGCACTTACCGAGCTCATATACTTGTACAAAAAAGAAAAAGTAAAAGGAGTTTTCTTTCTACTTTTAGGTAACACCATTCACTCGCCATCACATTGTGGAAAACACTCAGTGCCTTGGGGGCCCTACATCGCATTCTAAGAGTTACAGCTATTGAGCGCGGCTAATTGATCGCGGGTTCCCATGGTATGGGGAGCTCGGCCATGTAGTCGAAGCGAAACACTTGGCACATTCAGATCAAACAAAAGTGTAAGAAAAGAGGGACACAGAATAGACACAAAGCGAGGCTTTCATTCAAAGCAAAGAAGTTTTCATTGAAAAAGATAAGGTTCTTTACATAAAGGGCGCCATGCGCCTGAGCAAAAAAGAAAGAAATTACATCAGAAAGAAAGAGGAGAGCAGCGGCCAAGGATCTTCACACGGCAGGCGCGACGCCATCCGCACTCGGAGTCGCGGCGGCAGGAGGGGGTTCAGATGTGGAAGCCACGGCCGGAGTCGCGGTGGCAGCAGGCGCCTCAGTTGCAGATGGGGGGAGTTCCAGTTCCGGCTCAACAGTGGGGTCCCTCCCAGATTCGACCACGAGGGTCGGCTCAGTGTCTGAGCGCGGATATTCATCCGGACTCGTGCATACAGGATGATCCCTGGGGACCCCCGCCTTCTCCAGGGCCGCTTTCCACCCCATCTCCCAAGATGAGACTCGTATCTCATCGACCTGCGCCGCGTACTCCTCGCCCGCCACATCGACGCCGTCCTGGAAGGCAGCACTGACCTCGGCTTGATTTTTGAACTCAAGCTCAGATTTCTGCCTCTCTAGGTCGGCGATCCTCCTTTGCAGCTCGGCCTCCCTCCTCTTGACCTGATCAAGGGTCGACTTCACCCTGTCAAGCTCGGCGAAGAGGGTTCGGTGCATCTCCTCATACTCCCTCACCCTCGTCTGACCCTCCTCCAAGGTCTTCCTGTGCTGGTCACAGTTCACCTGGACTCGCTTGAGCTCGGTATGGCACTTCTGGACTCGTTGCACCGAGACCTGGGCCATCTGCACGATCTGCAAGAAAATCAAGCCACCAGTGAGCGAAAGCTATAGTTAAAAGGGAAAATGTTAGAGAAGGTTGTACTTATGCTCAAGCTCGCCTTCATCTGCGAGGCCAGCAGGGTGACGTCGTCCAGCTTATCATACTTCTTCATGTCCCGCGGCAAGGCGCAGGCACTGCCCAGGCAGGCAATCACCAGCGGCCCCCCGGAGAGACGGTCCTCCACCATCATCGGTCTCCCGGGCTGGAGCATGAAGCTCGGCCTCCAGGGGGCAGGAGAAGCCCGCGTTGCCATGGCGGCTGCCGAAGACTCCCTCGCCGAGCCTTCGACCCTGGCCCTTTTCCTGGCCTGGTCATCCCCCTGCGTGGTCAGGGGGGAGGTGACCACAGGAGTTCCGGTCCCGGTCACGGCGAGCGGCATCGGAGTCCGAGCAGGAGGAGCCGCAGTGGAAGAAGAAGGCGCGCTTGACGAAGAGGGCGCGCGGGAAGATGACGCAGCACCCCGACCTCTGCCTCCCACGGGCAGGGCCTTGAGGTTCTTGAAGACCGGTTTCGGACGGGTCCTCTCCATTGCCTCCTCTGAGTCACTCTCTGATGATAGAACGATCATTCCGATCGTCTCGGCGTTATCCTCGGACCCCGAGGTGGATGTCTCAAAATTGGATGCGGCACGGCCCTCAGAGTCAGCCGCGGTCTGTTCTTCGTCCTCTCTACTCTCCTCCTCTACCTCCGCCGCGGCTTGCGTGCGGTGAGCGGTATACTTCTTATAGCCGTGGTACCTGGGCTTGTACCCCAGCAGCTTCCACGCCAACCTGTCCTTATGGCCGTGGTAGCTCTCCAAGGTCCGGATCCAAGACTTGTTCAGTTTCCAGCCGTCTCGGCCAGTAGCCGCTATCCTCTGACGAACACCTGCTGAGTAAACAATCAACATAAGCCTGGCAATACAAAGAAACAGAAAACTTAAAGAGGCGTGCTAGGACTGTAATTACTTGGAGGGGTGCCGAAGTGACGGGGAATCTTGAAAAATCTCTCCGCAATGGGCTCGTCATCACTGAACTCCCAGTTGCCCGTAACCATCAAACGGTCGTCCCCGGTGTATTTATTGGAATCCTCTAGGGCTTGTACAAATGGCCTCCGACCCGGCTTGATGCGGAGGTAGTACATATCCTTCCCGGATTTGCATATGTCATAGGCATCCTCGATATCGTGGATGCCGAGACCAATGCCCAGGATCGTATTGAGCGCGTCCGTGCCCATTACGATCTTGAAACTATTGGGCATCAGCTGGCAGGGGCAGAGGTTCCATGCCCTGAGGCAATCCCTAAGTAGAGGGCGAAGGGGAAACCTAACCCCGCCCTCGATTACGGCCACTAGGGGAACGACATCCAGCCGTTGTAGAAGTCACCAAGAATATGGGCAACAGGAGGGGCCGCCATGACTGGGACCCCATCTGGTATGTTATACCTAACCCTAAGGTCGGCTAACCCCCTCTCAGACTCTATCCAGTGACTGTAAATACCCATCTCTCAAATAAAAGAACTAGAAGAAAGAAATACAGTGCTGGACGAACAGAGAAAACCCTAGACAGAGCCCTAAGCACAGGAAAAAGCAGGAATGAAAGGAAGAAGACTTACGAAAAGCAGGACAGTGGTCGAGCCAGCAAAAGCAAAACCCTAGAAACACCTCCTTCCGGTGAAAGTTCTGGGAAATCTTTGCAGCGGTGCCTCTCGTTCAGGGAGGCGAAAGCAGAGAGGGAAGAAGAGAGTTCTGGAGGTGAAAGCGAAAGTGAAGGAGAAAGCTCTGGGAGGTAAAAGCAAAAGAGAAGAAGAGAGTTCTGGAAAATGAAGATAAAGAAGGAAGAAGAAGAGAAATGGGCGCCTCCCTTACTTATAGCCAAAAATAAAGCGCCTAATCATGGCGCCTTTTAGAATTTCGAAGAAGGCACGTCTTTTCGCTGCGCGCGCCACCATGAAAAGACGGGCCAGCCAAACCGAAGGAGACACGTGGAAGCGCCAGCCTAATTTCCGTGCGCCATTTAATGCCTCGGACACCGAAGCGACAACGGATAGAGATAAGGACGTAGGGGCAGCGTGGCATTAAATGGGGTTTCAAAATCGTAAGCCGTTTGGGCTTCCTCCGGATTCGGACGAGGGGGCAGTGCGGCATCACGGCACGCCACATCTCGG
The DNA here is from genome assembly GCA_012931725.1 of Litsea cubeba. Lineage (NCBI taxonomy): Eukaryota > Viridiplantae > Streptophyta > Magnoliopsida > Laurales > Lauraceae > Litsea > Litsea cubeba. The sequence continues at coordinate 100,816,662 of CM022946.1, read as the reverse complement.
CATTCCTTCTACGAGTCCTTGTCAGCTTCTGACCTCAAAGAGTTGGGATACTCTAAGAGCTCAAAAGCTGGGGGGCAATTGTGTGGGGATGTTTTCACTAAACCGAAATCAGAGCTAGTCCTGGTCTTAAGACAGCTTAATCATGCCTCTCCTCGGCCAAGGCGGACCGCGGCTGAAGGGTCGCGGCACTCGCCGAGGTGAGCACCCCCGAAGTCAGCCGGCACGTGCCATTATAGCCGACCTCGGCACGGCGGATTTGACAGACGCTGATGGGATTGTTTGCAGGACGAAGGCACGTGCTAAGGCGTGCCCTGCGATCCATCATTCCTGACAAAACGGCATTATGCAGAGCACGTGCGCCGCCAAAGCATGGCTCCAGGCTAGGCCCGATGGGACCTGGCCCAAAAGTCAAACCACCGCCTGGCCCGATAAGATTGGCATTTAATGAGGAATGGGTAGGTGAGGCTAGCATTTAATGAATTGTGGGCTGAGTGGACAAGGCCACTCAAGTGGCAAAGCCCATCATGAGGCTCGTCCACGCAAGCCACCCCCATCTCCTATAAATGGCATCTCCATCTCCATTCTAAGATACGCAACCCATAACACATACACTTACTCTGCAATTTTCTCTCCATCTCCCTTATTCAGTCCCTGAACTGACTTAAGCATCGGAGAGCCTTGTGCTGCCCACAGCCAGGGTCCTCTGACGTGTTTTCCTCTCTTCCTCTTCAGGTCCAACCGGAGCCACGATCACCTTCATCCAAACCACTCAAGACAGGGGTCCTAATCCCCGATTAAAAGTCCGTAATTTTTAGGCACTTACAAGTTCAATTTGAAGAATGTTAGATCTAAGTAAATCTCCATTCTTTACGACAAGGTTGAAAATCTGCCTTTGATTGCCGCTCAAGGTGGTTGACTGAGATTTTCTAATAGACATGGTTGATCGTACAGTAAGGTATGTTTTTGTTCATTAGTGTGTATAAAATTGAGGATTGATTATGTAAAAGGTTACACTTATTTGATGAGGTTAACTGAGCTCAAGTAAAATCTGTGCACATGGGGCCACCTTCAAGAGATCTGAACCAATCACGTGATCTTCTAAACCATTTCTGCCCCAGTGAACTTATACTGGGAGATATTCACCCCTGAATGTGGAAAACAAATAACTATACTAATAATTAACAACTTTTAGTAAATCATAATTTTTCATACAGTAGGGCTTACTTTTCAGGGTTCCAAAACTTTAGTATGATGTACAGTTGGTTCATTTCTCCAATATATAATTACTAGTTGATTGCCATTTTTAAATGCTTCCATTCATAGATTCTGTTTTTGCATAATGGAGCAAAATTCTGTGCTCCTAGAAAACAATAGATGAAGATTTGAATGGACAATTAAGATGTGCATAGATTTGAGTTTTTCAAAATTGAGCTGTAAGATTCAATTACATATTTTATGACCCAACAGCCTCCCAAAACTAAAAGATATGGCTGAAATGAAACTTAGACCAATATACACGTGAGGGGGATGCATCTTTTGAATGGCTTAAAACTTCAGAAGATGAGCAAAAGAGCATGTGTAGAACTCGAGGTCATCAGGGCCGTCTCAAGATAATACGTGGCCCCAGGCGAAAGTATAAACGAGGCCCCTAATTTTTATATGTAACATGAGAAAACCCTCGTCCTTAATCCCGACTTGGGACCGGCAATGTACACTATGAATAGTACATTGGCGGACTTAAAAAAATTTTTTGGGTTTTTTTATTTTTATTTTGGATTTTTGTTTTTTTTTTAGAGCATGTTGAGGGATTTATTTTTTTAAGTGAATTTAACCTTTCTTGCATTTTGTGATGCAAACTTATTGATCAAGTTTTTGTATTCAAGGTTTTCCAAAATTTTCTTCTCAATAGATAAAATGGTTAACCCGCTTAATCTCTCTTCTAACATAGTTGATCATAAATAAGATTTTATTAACTTTAATTTCGAAAAACTTTTTTCGGTGGAAGCAACTGTAACAGGTACTGTTAATAGTATTCAATAAGCAATATATGAGTTTGAAAAAGACTCAATAGTATCCTAATTAGTGGACCCCATGAGTCAAGGTTGATTTGAAATGCCATTTTATGAACAGGGCATTTTTTTTTTATAAAAAAAGGACTTATTTGTAATTCTGATTTTATGAAAATTTTCCAATGATGGAATTTTTCGATGATTTCAGTTTCATTAGAAAACGGGTCAAATTGTGATCAATTTTCTCTTCTAACTCGAGTTCATTTGAATTCCCATGATTTTCTCTTTTAGCTTTATCATGTTAATATTACTAATCCAACAAAATTATGAGGCCCTCTCATGGTGAGGCCCGCACCACTTGCTTCACCTGCCTATATGGTGAGCCGGCCCTGAAGGTCATGATTGGACTCTATCAATAAGATTAATCTTATCGAATCATACCTCTCTATATGACTTGAACTCATATTACGTTAACCTTGGGTAAGAAGTACCTCTTAGCAGAACATGACCTTGGGGACAGTTATAGTATATTAGAATAATATTTATTTGAGTACATATAAACTTCGACCTAGATCCGGACCCAATACTATTTTTATTTATTTTTCCTCTCATCTGCCATTTAAGTGCATGCCTCGTAGTGAGACAGGCACTTCACTGCACTAAGTTCCCCACCAGATAAAGAACAGTTTGGGACAACCCGGACCCTTTTATTAATCAGACCATAAAATGGTCATATCCTCCAATATTGTGGGTCTGATCTATCAGATAATTGTGTGATCCGGGCCACCCGCATCATTCAAGGTGATCACTGCTTTATGTACGTGGTGTATGTGTATATGCCTATATGGGGCCTACCTCCTTGCAAAATCTTAGATTGGGAGCGTTGAACCGATTGCCTTGGCTTAAGATTGTTGGATGTGCGCTACCTCTACAGCATACATGAGCCAACGACTGTAGTGATTGTTGACAACATGGCAGAATCCAAAACGGCACCTGATGAACAGATAAGAGAAGGAAGGATCAGAAATCTCATCCGTGGATGTGATTGGCCAAATAAGGATGGTGGGTGGGCCCCACATTTCCTCACCTGGGCAACCTTTGCACGAGGCCTCTTCCAAAGTGGTTGAATGCGAGGGTGATTTGCATTACTGTATCGTTAGTACTTTGGTCATTTGCTCCAAACAGCAGCGCCTGCAGGGATCATCCATCTGCCCATGATTAGCAAATTAAACAGTTTCAACAGCATCTCAATGCGTATGGGATCGATTGATAAAATATTAGATTTTAATAAAATTGATGTCCAATTGTCCATCCAATGTTATTGATAATAATTCTGATAGTATATTTTGTGTGGAATAAGGCGAGCTTGTGTTGGGCCATTCTTGGCGGGCAACCAGACTCAAATATAGCCTATTGTTTGAAATGGATTGGGCTTGGCCCAAGCTTATATATAGTACTGGTTAAGGTTAAGAAAGTTGATGTGGGTTCATGTTGACCTGCATACAGTGTGGGTTGGAGTTATGTGCCGTGATTCAAAAAAAAATTGATGACGGGTTTGTTGATATAAATTCATATTCGTTGATTTTTTATTTATCATTTAAGAACAAGATTATTTATTCTTGCAGAGTTTTTTACTATGATTTAAGGAAAAAACCTAAATTTAAAAATACCTCAATGCTTTTAAGGACATAATCTTTCAAAAACTTTGAGGTCAATTAAAATGCAAAAATAATAGAGCTCACTGCAATGAATCCAAACCGTCCAAAATAATTACTACTCATTATTCTAGGATAATTGAAAGTTGTATATCATTCTAATCAAAGTTGGGCCTAGATTGGATCGATCACATATAATCAAACCACCTATGACTAATTAATGAAAATGTGCTGATTGGTTAATTACTTGTAATTATTTAATGGGTCACGATGCCTATGGTACGCCTAGATGGTTGAAAATCAAATATCCACGTTGCTTAGAATAAATGAATTCTTCTTGAATGAGCCTTTTTTCTAATTTTATTCTAATAGAAGTTAGTCCCACTATAAAATATTATTAAACATAAATACGGTGGGACCAACTCATACTTGAATCCAATTGATAGCCAAGATGCCCAAATAACCAGTTGTAGGGCTAGGGCTTTTTTTTAGGAGAAACCTCTCTTGTATGGAGATTTCCATTTTGGAGATAAAAGGAGAGGTATGGATTTATTTACTTGAAACTGATGAGTGCATATTTTGGTTGTTAAGCTAGTAACATCCAAAGGTGAAAGGACACAACTATGAGAGAGAAGTTTGGCAAGGGGCACATTTCTTTTTAGTCATTTAAATTTTAATGGGATTTCTTTTCCTACTGAACACTGTATTTACCTCGTTGTGGTTTGTGAAGTGGCAGTTGGACACGGTGATGGCCGTGGACATTTCAATAGCATCGATCATTCCATCCATGCAGTTGGCCATGGAGACATGGTCAATCCACACATTACTCGATCCAAAGATCGAGATGCCATCCCCGTCACTCCTGGTCCTCTGGCCAAAATGCGTAGGGGAATCCCTGATCATGCCGCCGCCGCCTGCCTTGATGTCATGTATGTGGAGGCCGTGGATGATGACGTTCTTCACAAATTGGACGGTAATGCCGGCCCCATTGTGTATGTGCACCTGGTGGCCGCGCCCATCGATGGTCTTGTTAGAATTCACCATCAGTTCCTCAGTAAGCCTAATCATCATGCTCCGAGAAAAGATGATCCACAGTGGCTCATCTTGAATAACGGCGTGGCGAAGGGTTCCTTTTTTCGGTGTCAACAAGGTCATCGTCAGAGGAGTCGTAAACCACATAGATGTCCCCGTCCTTCCCGCCGGTGGTGTTCCGACCGAAGCCTACAATGCAGTCGGCGAGCCGCTTGCGGTTGCTCTCCCAGTCCTGCTTGCATCTCCAACATTGGTCGATGAGGTTGGTTGCAACACAATTACCTCGGTTAACTGCCAATTGCCTCCTTGATTCATTCCTGCTCAAGCTCCTACATGTATTATCCTTTAATTATATGATCAATATGGGTTTGATTAAAAGAGCTCTACAGAAAGTTGAGACCAGAAAATATAGAATTAGAAAAATACTTGTCAGATGCTGGTTCTTATTCTTTTTGGCAAGATCAGAGTTGAGGCATTCTATAAAATGATCACATGTAAAGCATGTGAACAAAAATTTTAATCACGTGATCATTCTAACAGTTGGCCAAATTGCAAAATTGCAAGTGGATCGAGCTCTGTCCCACTTCCAATATATAGACAGCTTGCCTTTCTATGGTTGAATTTAAGAAAGTGGGCAGCCCTGTTAGGTATTTTTTGTAATTGGTTAATTCATGTTGGACAAAACTTTAGAGGTATTTGAGTTATATTTTTTATTTAGAAAAGGACTCCGAAGTTAGAAGAGGGAAGGACTTTAAGAATAAAAGCCTCAATGGTTTAGAAGAAGAAACTGGAAGAATACTGTGCTGATTTTTCGTTTCATCAGTCGAGTCCGCTTGAGCGCACATGCCTTCGCTCGAGCGAACGTGAGACTTTACCTCATCCGCTCGAGTGGAAGAAGGGTTCGCTCGAGCGAACAGTGCGCAAAATTTTGGAAAAGTCTCCTTTTTGCAACGAAATTGTTTCCTTTTGAGACTCTGTTTTTCCAGGCACGAATTTAATGATATTTATAAGGTATTACTCTCAGCCCTAAGGACAACCACAACTCTCATTAATCTAAGTCAGAGAGATCATTAGAGAGAGTTTATTCTCTAGAGCTATTGAGAAATTATTTTGAAGGCTGCTCTAAAAGGTCATTGTTGTTTCTGTTTTTTGAAGGAGAAGATAGTTCATCTTAACTAGCAAGGTGCGAGGAGATCAAGTATGGAGAACGGGGCACGGTGGATGTCGTGTCAGTAGATTCTTTGCAAGAATAACTACAGTCCTTAGGTCGAGGTACAGACCCATGTAAAGGAGCTAGTGAGTACATCTTGTACTTGTTCGTGAACTTTTGATTTCTGGCTCGTGGTTTTTCTCCCTGGATAGGGTTTCCACGCTATATTTTGTGTCTACCTTCTTGTGGTAATTGCTTAGCAGATTTAATTGCTAGTTCGTCTGATTGGTTATTTCTGCTGTGCATTGATTGGTTAAATAGAACTAGTAGTATCTATTCTGGTGGGTCCAAAAAAACCTTGAATTGGTATCAGAGCGGGTTGCACTATTTTATTGTGTTGATCCATATTTGCTAGAATGGATAATCACCGTGAAGGCACTTCTACCAATAAGCCTCCTCTGTTAGATGGTAACAGCCTTCAAAACCATAAAGATGGAAGATGATGAAACTTTTGATGATTTTAATTCGAAGTTGAATGTAATTGTGAATGATATCTTTACTTTGGGAGAGCCAATTCCTGAAAATAGAATTGTAAAAAAGATTTTGCGGCCTCTTCCTGAAAGGTTTGATGCAAAGGTTGTGGCTATTGAGGAGAATAAAAATTTGAATATTCTCAAAGCTGAAGAATTAGTTGGCAACCTTTGGACTTTTGAAGCAAACTTAAGGACTAATGGGAAATCAAAATCCTATACTATTGCTTTAAAAGCCTCTAAAGAATCATTCAAGAAAATTACTAGTGATTCTGATTTTGATTCTGAGGAGATAGATCCCCAAGTTGTTGTTTAGTTTATGAAGCAATTTCAGGCATTTATGAAGGTCAAGAAAAGTGATTTGAAAATCCCTAAAAATTTTGTAAAGAAGAAATCTTCTAAAGAGATTAAGTATTTTGAGTGTCATGGTTATGGACACATTGCTAGTGACTGTGTAAACAAAAAGCCAAAAAAGAAGGCATTAAATTTGACTTGGGATGCTGATACTTCTGAAGAAGATAATAAAAAATCTGAGTCTGAAAAGTTTGAAGCTAGCAAAGAAAAATTCATCGCATTCATGACAATTTCCGTTTCTGTTACTCCACCAATGTCTGATAATGAAACTAATCACGAGATTAGTGAGTCAGAGACAGAACATGATTGGTAAGCTGAATATCAGATTTTGTTTGAAAAATCCATGAAGATGCTAAAGATGAATGAAAAAGTGGCTACAAGTTGGAAATAATCTGAAGAGCAGAATACTTCTTTGAAAGCTGAATTGTCAAAAGCTCTTACAAAGGTTAGTCACTTAGAGGATGAAAATAACATGTTGGCAGATAAATTGACTGTTGAAGTCCAAAACTGTGCTTTGACTGATCATGATATAAAGACCTTGAAAGCTGAAAATACTGACTTGGAAGGAAGACTCAAGATAGTTCTTCTGAGTTAGAAACAAGCAAGGCTTCCCCAAACAGGATGAATACAGGGTCCAAAAAGCTTGATGACATCCTCTGCACTCAAAAGGCAAACACAGACATGCATGGCATTGGCTACTCTGACGGGGCATCTACATCTAACGCCAAAGGTACTAACTATTTTGTTTAAAATTCAGTTATTACTAATCCTGCTGTTCATATTGTAAATACAGCTGCCAAGAAGAAACATGTGTCACGTTTTGAAAGAATTCCCACTTGTCATCATTGTGGAATTAAAGGATACATTAGAGCCCATTGCAATAAGCTACAAAAGTCACCAAATCAAAAGCAATGGAAAACACAAAAGGCCGAGCTAAACAAGAATACCAAATCTATTTGGGTTAAGAAAGAAGATCTGTCTTTAGTGTTGGTACACACTTTGCTGAAGTACTTAAATTTGCAAGGGTGTGTGCCGAAGTTTCATCACCCTTGATCTGCGAGATCATGCCCCCACTCCAGTGCTGATACGGAGATCTTTCTAAGCGGGAGTCAAAATTGAGAGGGAGCTGCAGAATCCAGGTTGACATAAGCTGCTTGAAGATAATTGTTTGTCAATTATGGCCAAAAAGGGGATGAATAATGAAGCTAGGGGGAGAAAACAGGCAAAGATCTACAGGAGCTGATTTTATGATCATTGTATTTTTTGTTTTCTTTTGGGTAGATCATTTGTACGAGTTTTGTCCATGAATTGCCAAAGTGGGAGATTGTTAGGTATTTTTTGTAATTGGCTAATTCATATTGGACAAAGCTTTAGGGGTCTTTGAGTTGTATTTTTTATTTAGAAAAGGACTCCGAAGTTAGAAGATGGAATGACTCTAAGAAGAAAAGACTGAATGGATTAAAAGAAAAAAGCTGAAAGAATACTGTGCTGATTTTTCGTTTCAACAGTCTAGCAAGGAGTCCGCTCGAGCGCACGTGCCTTCGCTCGAGCGAACATGAGACTTTACCTCATCCGCTCGAGCGGAGGAAGGGTTTGCTCGAGCGAACAGTGCGCAGAATTTTGAAAAAGTCTCTTTTTTGCAACGAAACTGTTTTCATTTGAGACTCTGTTTTCCTAGTTTGAGACCTACTTGTGCTCTAAGTATTAGGCACGAATTTAAGGCTATTTATAGGGTATTACTCTCAACTCTAAGGATAACCACAACTCTCATTAATCTAAGTCAGAGAGATCATTAGAGAGAGTTTATTCTCTAGAGCTATTAAGAGATTGTTCTGAAGGCTGCTATAGAAGGTCATTGTTGCTTCTGCTTTTCGAAGGAGAAGATAGTTCATCTTGACTGGCAACGTGCGAGGAGATCAAGTAAGGAGAACGGGGCACGGTGGATGTCGTGTCAGTGGATTCTTTACAAGAATAACTACAGTCCTTAGGTCGAGATACAGACCCAGGAAAATGAGCTAGTGAGTACATCTTGTACCTGTTCGTGAACTCTTGATTTCTGGTTCGTGGTTTTTTTTTCCCTGGATAAGGTTTCCATGCTATATTTTGTGTCTGCCTTCTTGTAGTAATTGCTTGGTAGATTTAATTGCTAGTTCGTCTGATTGGTTATTTCTGCTGTGCATTAATTAGTTGAATAGAACTAGTAGTATCCATTCTGGTGGGTCCAAAAAAACTTTCAAGCCGCACTCATTTGTTTAGATTGACCTAGTAGAGTATCCGGACTAGTGCAAATTTCAGTTCAGTTCATCACAGGGTGCTGAGCATGAGAAAAATGTGATTTTAAAGACCACACAACTTCGCTATGGCTCTTTTGAAATCTTGAAAAGCTCTAACCTTCTTTAATTTGCAAAGCTGAAAATTATTATCAAGTAACACTGTTTTGATTAGAAACCACAACAACAATTAAAAAAAAAAAATTTCAAACAATGTGGCAGAGTCTACTGCTCAAAACACAATTTACCGTCACATGGCCCTTTTCTCGATGGTTTTGCTCATGATCTACCTATTTAGCTAAAAGTTAGTTCAATGTTGGCTTATTGAGTTCATATAGCTTTCTTTTGAATTTAACATTATCCGCATTTCAAAAATAAGTGATAGGGGCCATTATTCATGAATTTTAGCAGCTCGTACATATGAAGATTTTACATATGACTACCAATCTTTTCTAATATTTACGAACAACCCCTACTATTGGTGGTTATACATACAATTTCCTATTCACCCTTGGTATACCCATCAGCCACTTTGACTAAAAGTTTCCTTATCCTAAAAATCAGTTTGATGTAATAAAAAAATTAGTGTTGAGTTTGTAATAAAACTAGTTTTTAACCCTTGTCGTTTCACCCTTGGTATACCATCCGCTCCCTGACCCAAGCAGAGTAACTTGATATCTTCACCATACCTTTCAAACTAACATGCTTTATTTTCAAGGTTAAACTCAACCTAAGGTAAATTGTGGGTGGTGACTTTTGTTCAAAAGTATTTTCACCCTTTCTCAGTGGCTTTATCTAAAATCAAACGTCGGAAGTGGTCAATAGACCTTTTCTTTTTGTCTTTTGAGTGTCATCACGGTGACTCACAGTCACCCAACAACAAATTAGAGACAATTGTTTCGAAATACGAGAACGCAGGTACGGCTTATGTTAAAAAAATATATATCAGTTTGGTAGCAACGAGAAATGTTCTCCGATTGATCACATAAAAAGCGGATATGAACTCACTTTTTACACCTGACCCAGCCAACGGCAAGAGCTCCAACGGAGTAAATTTTGAATGAGCCATAAATATTCATGTGGTATTAGCATATTAAATTTAGGGATATTGCCCCCGCAACAGTTCTTAGACTTAATATTCGTTGATCTAACAGGGGAAGTTTTAGTATTTTTCTTTGATCTGTCCGTGCCATATCTAGTGTCATGTATATCGGACACATCATACTGTACGATATTTTAATTCAGTGTGATATCACATGTATCGCCTAATAGAATATTTAAGACAATGTGATATCATATTATTTTTATACGAACAACTCCACATGAAATATTTAAAGTGCAATTGTTCTCCAACAAATATTAAAGAGCAGTCATTATATATCTTTTGAATTCATCAAAGGTAGGCCTATTGTACAAATTTGAAAAGGTTAGCCTATTGTACATATTTATCATAGGCAAGCTTTCGTGCGAGGGAGTTAAAGTTAAAGTTATTATAGTTAAGCCTATTATATAAATTACCATAAAAATTGACTGGCTTGTCTAAATTAAATCTATAAACTTCTTCTAATCCCTTTTTCCGTGGCAAAAGAAATGCTTAAAAAGATCAATTCATTATAATACAGATGGGCGACTATGAAGCTGATGCATGATGGTTCATGACTTTCTTGCAATAATAGTGTTTCCCATATGTGTGCGTTTCCCACATGTGTGTGTATGAGAGAGAGAGAGCCCATATGTGTGTATGAGAGAGAGAGAGAGAGAGAGAGCTCACAATTTAACCTCATGGTTGAGATGGCCCGTAATTAACTTCCTCAGGGTTGGGGTGATAAGCTGCAAGTGCATCCTCTTGTGCCTTCTTAGCTCTCTCCTGCCACACCTCATCGAAATCTGCAATGTGGCCGTCCACTCTACTCACCACACCAAGAATACTCATCAACAAAAACAATAAAAATAAGAAACACGGTCTTAAGTCAATTAGTTCCATGTCCCTCTCCGCCTCCCTTTTTTTTCTTCTTATATTTTTTTCCCTGTGTTAAATTTCCTCTTTGGAGTTCCTGCGAGGCCAAGTATAAAGAGCTTGTGTGTGTCAAAATTGGACAGAACGAGAAACCGATTGAACCATTTAAAATAACCACAAGGCTTGCATCGTCGGCATTATGGTCCAACCGGTGAGGGTTGCATGGAGGGAGTTATGGATGCTGCAAAATGGGGTGATTGTGTTAAATAAGAGAAATGTGAAGAAGAGAGGGATGGGAGAGAAGAAAGGAGAGCCCTAAGAGAGAGCAGATTTCTATGGCCGGGGAAGATGGTTTGATAATTTCAAACCTTGTCTTCTTTACTAAAAGTGGGTTGGTTTGTATTGACTTTAGTTCCTCGTATCAGAAATCCTCTTTTACAATATTAGGAAAACAATAAGCACTTTCGTATGGGTTCAATAAGAAACGTGGTTTGGATGGTGCAAATGGCTGCATCAACTAACCCTTGAGGTCCACCTTTTCCATCAAATCTACTCATTTCATACACCATCCTCTGTTTAGGCGCTGTCCCGAATTTTATTTCTATCGGATATGTACTATTGGGTTTGTAGGTGCAGAAAAATTATGACCCACAATAATCGGGGTGCCTTACAGGACTTATCCAAATGAAGAAGATAACCCGCTACCTGAAAGCCTGAAAGGGAAGAGCAAACGGTCAGAGGACCCTGGCCTGAGCGGCGCAAGGCTCTCCAATGCCTAAGTCAGTAAGTGAACTGGAACAAAGGAAGGAGAGGAAGAAGAGAGGCGGGGTAACGACTCTCAGGGTTGGATTGTGCGTACCTTGCATGTGAAATGGGGTTTCATTTATAGAGAACTTGGACGATATTTTGGATGATATTTTGGCGTGGATCCCGTGTTTTGATAGGGATGTCATCATCAGCCCATAAAGTAATAAATGCGGTCCAATCCAGCCCACTATGCATTTAATGCCAGTCGGATCAGCCAACATCGCATTTAATACGCGTCATGTTGGGCCAGATCCTGTTGGACGTCTTTGGCGGTAGAGGTACCATCGGATCCACCCTTGGGCCTTGCCCTGATTTGGCTTCAGCCGCTGGATGCCGCCCTGTCAGTGATCTGGCGAAGATTGCGGATGGCTGGATGTCGCATCTGTCTCACTGGCTCGCGCCCCTATTCCTCCACGTGTTTGATGGCGTGGCGGGCGTAGGGCGCGAGTGGAGGTTTTGTCTTACTTCGGCTCTCGTCCCGGTTGCTTTGGCCGAGGTCAAGCTTTTAGCCGAGGTGGGCACCTGGGAAGCCGAGCTCGGCGCTAGCGGCCAGGGCCTGTCTGACTTCGGCTGAGGCTTCTGCCCTGGTAGCTGAGGTAAGTCTGGTGCCACGTGGACGGCACGTGAGAAGGCTTAGTCCCATCTGATGGCCTTGATTAGCTTAATCCCGGAACTTTGAAAATCTCCCCACACAATTGCCCCCTAGCTTTTGACCTCTTAAGCGTCCTAGCCTTTAGTGGTCAGAAGCTAGAGAACCCGTCTGGAGATGCAGCGATCATTGCTTGATGTCGCTTCAACTTTTCTGCGGCAATAAATGTTTCGTCCTGTCCGTCCTGGGAAGCGAACCGACGGCTACACGTGTAGTTTCTTCACTGATTGCACTGTCTTATTGATGGAACAGGCGTGGATTGCGAAATCCGTCTCTTCGAATTTGAAAGTGGCGCTCAAGGAGGGTTTTCTTTCTATAAATAGGGTTGGCTTCTTTCTTTCTTCTGATTTCCTTTGCCCTTGCCTTCGATTTCTGCTCTGCTCTTCGTCTAGCTTCTCGAGATCTCTCTGGCGAGGACAACTGTAGGACGCGCCCAGATCAGTTCTTGACTCGCCCTCCTGCTTCTGTAAGTAACTTCGTGCCCCTGTCTGGTTTTTTAGGGTTTTTCACCTCTAGGGTTTCCTTTCGCCTTCTTATTCTTTGAGACATCGGCACCCCTAGGTTTCGGTTAGATACAGACGAGGGCATAGCTAGGTTTAGGGCTACTTACAACATCCTGGAGGGAGTTCGCCTTAGGCCGGCGGATCCCATCGATTATGCCACGCGCGGCTGGTCCTGCGGCTGGATGCCGTTCCCATTGATCTCCGTGATTGAGGGCGGGGTCAGATTTCCTCTGCACCCCCTGCTTAGGGCCTGCCTTAACGCGTGGTCGATTACCCCGTGCCAGCTGATGCCCAATGGCTTCAAAGTCATTATGGGCACAGCAAAACTAAACGAGATCCTGGGGACCAACTGGGGTGTTCATGACATCGAGGACGTCTATCACATCTGCAAGGCTGGGGGAGACAATTATTATCTTCGGGTGAAGCAGCGTCGGATAGGCTTCGTCCTGGCCTTGGAGGATTCCAGTAAGAACGCCGAGGAAGACCTTTTCTGCGTGTCCGGAGATTGGGAATTCGGCGCCGGTGAGGACAGGAGACTGATGGTCCCTCGCCACCTCGGGGCCATCCCAAGTAAATACTGTTTTTTTTCTCTTATTTATTTTGCTCAACCTTTATGTTGCCGAGCTGATATTCTTTGTTGTTTGTGGCGCAGAACTGCACGCGAGGCGACGCCGGGCTGTGAGCGAAGGTTGGAGGAAGAATGTTGACGACCACAAGAAGGTCGAGAGGTACAAGGGGAACGAGACCAGGTCAGCCTGGAAGCTGCTGGTGTACACGCCGAGGTACAGCGGCCACTACAGGAGAATCGGAGCAGCTCCGGAGGACAAGCCGCAGCCTGATCACCCTCCTGTTACCTTGGCCGTGCCTGTCGGGGTCCCTTTGATCGACCCTGCTACGAGCCGAGCTACGTCTGGCGCTGAGGCATCCACTTATTCTAGCTCGGGGTCGCCGAACCTAAGGGAGATAGTAGACGCCTATTCGTCCGACGAGGAGGAAGGAATGGAGGGAGGCTCGAGAATGCCTGGTACCAAGGATCTGGCGGCCAAGTTCAGGCAAAGATCCTCTTTTTCTGCGACACCTTCGCCTGTCAGCACCCACGCGGCTTCGGGCTCGGGGGGTGCTGCTCCCACTTCTGCTCCTGCCCCCACACCGAGCGAGGGAGTGCGGCGACGCTCTCCGAATTGCCCGAGGGAGGGATCTCCGCCCAGGAAGAAGTCTAAGGCGGGTGAGAAAGACTCAGGGGCTGAACAGCCCCCGAAGGATAAGACACCTGTGCGAGCTCCCGGGGGCAAGGCTCCGCCTGAGAAAAGTGCGCCGGCCAGCAAGGTGACTGGCGGGGCGACTCGCGAGCTCACCGTCTCGATAGGGCAAGGGTCCGGATCGGCTTCCGGGCCTCGTACTGCCCCGGTGGCATGGCGACCTAGGATGGAGACGCAGCTCGGGAAGCCCCTAAACGTCGAGGACCGGTTGATGGGGAACACCGACGTCATTGGAGCCCTCGCGAAAGCTTGTGCCTTGCCGCGAGACATGGAAGTGCACGCGAGGTATGACAACGAAAGCCTGATGGTCTCGGCGATTCAGGCTAATCTTTGGGTAAGTATCTTCAACGCCTTTCTTCAAGTGCTTTAGCTCGACTACTTTTATTCGACTTACTTTTTCCTTTTGCAGAACGTGCAAAGGCTCCTGGCAGTGATGGAAAGGAGCGACAAGAACGTCGCGAAGGTCACCCAGCTGGAATCTGAGAGGGACAGGCTGAAAAAGGAGCTGGAAGAGCTGAAAAAGGGTAGCACCGAGGCGACCGCACAGCTGGACGTAGCTCTGGTCAGCGTCACTGAACTCACGTCGAAGACTTATCAACTAAAGGGTGATATCTGGACGAAGACTAAGAGGATCGCCGAGCTGGAGTCGGAGCTGGCCAGAGCGAGGTCCGAATAGGCGGCTGAGGCGATGAGGCTGCGTGGCGAAGTGCTGGCCGGGCGTATTGAAATAGAGAAGCTGAAGTCAGGGAATGCCGAGCTGAAGAAGGAGAAGGCTTCTCTACTATCCGAGGCTCAGTCTTCTTTCCAGAAAGGGGTGGACCAGGCCACTGAGGAGTATGAGAAGCAGGTGGAGGAGATCACCTCCATTCTGTTCGAGGAAGGGTGCTTGGCCGCACTAAGGCGTGCGGGGGTTCCCGAAGATCACCCGGTCTATCGGAACTTGCCGAAGTACTCGGACCAAGTCCCTGAGCCGAGCTCTACTCCTTTGGGCGAGAGTGCCCCAGTTGAAGCCCCTGCATCTGATCCTGCCCCGGATGGCTCTCCAACTGCTCCGCCTGCCAGTGATGCCCCAGTCGCGCCTCAGGGTGACGCTCCTTCTGCCCCTCCTGCTGGTGAAGCGTCAGACAAGGCCACGGTTGTAGCCGAGACTGCTGGTTCATCAGAGTCGGTGATCATACTGGTGGAGTCGCCGAAGCCGCAGTAGTTATATCCTGCTCTTGCTTTTGCTCTTTGTAACTTTTCCTTTTTCTTTTTTGCATGTAACTTTTAGCCCTGTAATGCCTTTCATCTTTAATGAGAAACAGAGCTCATTTACTTGTGAATTTGTGCTTCATTTTCTCTCTTTCCCTTTCTTTTTTGAGTTTGGCTCTTTTACGCTTGAGTCCGGCTGAGTGCCTTTAATGTGACGTGACGTGAGAGCCTTGAGTTGGAGAGAGTACCGAATGATCTTCATAGTTATCTGTGCTGATTCTCCGTATTCTGGAGACCATAAATAGCAGTAAGTGTGGCGGTATGGCCAATGAGGAAAACGAGCGGATGGCTCCACGTGGTGCCATCGGAACCGCTGGTCAGCAGACAGGAAGACGTGCACCTCACGTAAGGCGTGGGAGACCTCGCCTCATAATTTCCTTTGAAGACCGGGCCCTCCTTCTTCCTATAAATAGGAGTGGCAAGCTCGCCATGGGAGGGCAAAAAGAACCAGGATATCTTGCAGTCATGCTTGGTAGAACATTAGGAATATTTTACCCGGGGGGAACCCTTGCGCCGGAAGACGGCTTCCTCCGAGGGAGACAGTCTGTCGTAGTTTGCGCGCTCTCTGAAGACGATCCTCGTGGACTACGCGCTCTCTGAATGCGGGTCCACAGCCAACCCTCTCCGACGCGGCTGCATTGGAATCTTTGCAGTCGTGGGTTGGTGGCGCCCCGTGCGTTTGGCGGTTTTGTTTTCATCCCAAAGGACCCTGCGTGGGACCATCTTCTTGTGGGATGTCAAGACCTCCGAGCGGCAGGCAGGATCGAGACGCCCTTGGACCGAGGGGGCTCTTTTTTGCAAAGTTTGGTCTAACCGACCATAGGGTATTATAGAGCTCAGTGAGGTCCAGGGTCTTCAAGCTTGCAGTCTAGAGGGCGTTGAAGAGCTCAGGGTGCTGGAGACCGGACTGAAGAGTCAGCGAAGATCAGAGCCTCCTAGTCTTCATTTCTTTTTCTGCTTTTAGAGGACTGCGAGCCTCCTTGGTGTATTTTATTTCCCTTTTTGTAACCCTTGTAATGAAGCAATTACAATGAATAAAAAGAACAAGTTCTGTGATACAATCTGTGTACAGTATTTTTGTATTCTTTTTTGCTTTTCTTGTACTGTTTTGTGATACTTGTATTTTTGTGCTACTTTTTTGTACTTCAGTGCTTGCACTGCTCGTTTTCTTTTGAAAATTGTCATTGGCCGAAATGGACCAGCATTGGCCGAGGCGAACTGTCTTTTGCCGAGATGAACCCAGAGTCTCGAGGATCCCGGCTATGTGAGCCTGAGTTCGGGAACGATCTCAAGGGGTGTATGAACCCGGAATTTAGGGAGCGACTGAATGTATGAATCCAAAGCCTCTCCCAGGGTTAGGAACCCAAACTTTAGGAAACGACTGAGTGTGTGAACTCGAAGCCTTCTCCAGGGTCATGGACCCAAACTTTAGGAAACGACTGAGTGTATGAACTCGAAGCCTTTTCAGGGTCAAGGACCCAAACTTTAGGAAACGACTGAGTGTATGAACTCGAAGCCTTTTCCAGGGTCAAGGACCCAAACTTTAGGAAACGACTGAGTGTATGAACTCGAAGCCTTTTCCAGGGTCATGGACCCAAACTTTAGGAAACGACTGAGTGTATGAACTCGAAGCCTTTTCCAGGGTCAAGGACCCAAAACTGCCGAACCCAGACAAGGCGAGGTGACACAGATTGACGATAGGGCAAATGCTGCTTTCATTGATTCTGAGACTCATGTTACATCTTTAGAAATAGAATTTCTTCAAGTGGGATGCATTCCACGGTCTCGGCAACGGCTTGCCTTCTAAGTCTTCGAGCTTGTAAGAGGATCGTCCTGCCAGTGAGACCACCCTGAAAGGGCCATGCTAGTTAGGGGCCAGCTTTCCTTCATTCGGATCTTTGTCGCCTAACAAGGTCTTCTTGAGGACTAGCTCTCCCACGGAGAAACTTCTTTCTCTGACTTTTTCATTGTAGCCTCTGGCTAGCCGCTGCTGATAGTCAGTCAGTCGTAGAGCTGCTGCTTCTCGACGCTCGTCCGCTAGGTCCAGCTCCATTGCCAAGTTTGTTTCGTTTCGGCCCTGGTCGACCAACTCTGTCCTCGGGGTGGAGAGGCCAATTTTCAAGGGAATGACCGCCTCCATCCCATAAGCCAGGGAGAAAGGTGTCACCGAGGTGGATCGCCTAAGAGTCGTTCTGTATGCCCACAGCACGCTGGGAAGCTCTTCCACCCATCTCCCCTTTGCCTTGTCTAACCGCTTCTTCAGGCCGTCTAGGATTATCTTGTTAGAAATTTCGGCCTGGCCATTGCTCTGTGGATACGCCGGAGTGGAGTAATGGTTTCTGATGCCATGCTCTTGGCAGAAGTCCTTGAAGGATTTGGAGTCGAACTGAGTCCCGTTGTCCGAAATCAGGGTCCTGGGGATGCCGAACCTCGTTATGATGTTTTTCCACACGAAGTTCCTAGAGTCCCTATCAGTGATGGAGGACAGCAGCTCAGCTTCTATCCACTTTGTGAAGTAATCCGTAGCAACTATCAGCCATCTCTTGTTCCCTAGAGCTCGGTGGAGAGGCCCCACAATGTCCATCCCCCATTGAGCGAAGGGCCATGGACTAGAGAGGGGACTCAGGTCTTGCACTGGCTGATGAAGAGAGTGGGAGAACTTCTGGCATTTCTCGCATTTCCTGATGTACACCTGCGCATCCTTCTGCATGTAGGGCCACCAGTAACCTTGGCTTATTGCCCTGTAAGCCAGTGATCGACCTTTGATGTGACTGCCACAGATTCCTTCATGGATCTCATAAAGGAAGTTGTCCACCTTGCTCGGATGGACGCATTGGAGGTATGGACCCGTGAAGGATTTTCTGTAGAGTTTGCCTTCGGGAGATAGCCAGAATCGAGCTGCCTTGAGTCTAATTCGGTGGGCTTCAGTTTTGTCCTCGGGGAGCTAGTCGTCCTTCAGGTAAGAGATGATCGGATCCATCTAGCTCGGGCCGAGATCAACACAAAGGACTTGCCGAGGTGAGTGGAGCTCTAGGCTTGATCTTGATATCGATCCAACCTCGACAGTCCTTTTCTTTCTTGCTTCGACAGCGGAGGCCGGGTTTGCAAGCGCATCAGCGTGCGTGTTGGTATCTCTGGAGATCTGCCTGACCTCGGCTGTCTGGAAATGAGAGAGCAGTTTTTTCGCGAAGGCTAAGTAGGCCGCCATCCTGTCGTCCCTGGCCTGGTAGTTTCCAGCGAGTTGGCTAGTTACCAGTTGCGAATCGCTGAAGATCACCAGGTGTTGGGCCCCGAGGATTTGGGCGCTGTTCAACCCTGCTATCAGTGCTTCATACTCTGCTTCATTGTTTGTTGCTTTGAAGTCCAAGGTGAAGGCTTGCTCTATGACCAGTTCCTCTGGCGATTGGAGGACTATGCCGGTGCCAGCTCGCTTGGAGGTGGACGAACCGTCAACAAAGACCTTCCATGCCGAGGCAGGAGCTTGTTCGACCTCGGTGACTTCAGGCTCATGCCCTACGCCCCCCAGTTCCGTGCCGGGCTGGCTCGGAGCCGAGCTTGGCGAGACGAACTCTACAATGAAGTCTGCCAGAATTTGGGCTTTGATCGCAGTCCGGGGACGGTACTGAATATCATACTGCCCCAGTTCGACTGCCCACTTGGAGATTCGTCCTGAAAAGTCAGCTTTTTTGAATATAGAACGGAGTGGGTGCTCCGTGATCACCATAATGGTGTGGGATTGGAAATAATGGGAGAGCTTGCGGGAGGCGCTGACGAGTGCCAGTGCAAGCTTCTCCAACAAAAGGTATCTGGTCTCGGCATCAAGCAGGATCTTGCTTGTATAATAAATTGTCTTTTGGACTCCTTCGTCCTCTCTGATGAGGACGGAGCTCACCGCATGATCCGAGACCGCAAGATATAGATACAAAATCTCCCCCTGAGTTGGGGTAGAGAGTAAGGGTGGTGAAGACAAATAAGTTTTGAGTGTTTCCAAGGCCTGGTCGCACTCAGGGGTCCATTGGAATTTTAAGTTTTTTCTCAGAAGCTGAAAGAAAGGCCGGCACTTATCTGAGGATCGGCTGATGAAGCGATTGAGTGATGCAGCCATGCCTGTAAGCTTCTGGACCTCCTTTGTAGTAGATGGGCTCTGGATGCCCAAGATTGCAGCAATCTGGTCTGAGTTGGCCTCTATCCCCCTCCGCGTTACCAGGCTTCCGAGGAACTTGCTAGAAGCTACGCCGAAGGCGCACTTGGAAGCATTTAGCTTGAGCTTGAACGTGCGAAGGATACTGAAGACCTAGGCTAGATCCGCCAGATGGTCGCTGGAGTGCTTGGACTTGATGACCATGTCGTCAATGTAGACTTCTACCGTCTTGCCGAGCTGAGCCTGGAACATCTTTGTCACGAGGCGCTGATATGTTGCCCCCGCGTTCTTCAGCCCGAAGGGCATTAATTGTAGCAATAAGTGTCGCGGGGGGTTATGAATGCGGTTTTCTCCTCGTCTAGCTCATACATCGGAATCTGATGGCAGCCTCTGTAGGCGTCGAGGAAGCTCATTCGGTCATGGCCGGCGGTGGCGTCGATCATCTGATCAATCTTTGGAAGGGGAAAACTATCTTTAGGGCAGGCTCTATTGAGATCGGTGAAGTCCACGCACACCCTCCATTTGCCAGTCTTCTTCTTAACCACCACCGTATTGGCCAGCCAGACCGGGTACTGGACCTCCCGGATCATGCCTGCCTCCAGCAACTTGTCGACTTCTTCGACTACCGTGTCTGTCTGCTGTAACCCCATCCTTCGGGCTCTCTGCACCACTGGCTTGTGGCTGGGATCCACATTCAGCCTGTGGCACATGACCTCTGGCTCGACCCCAGGCATTTCGCTCGGGGTCCAGGCGAAGACATCCACGTTCTGCATTAGAAACCTTGAGAGCTCGGCTCTCTCTTCGTCTGGCAGCTACGTGCCAATCAGGAAAAATCTGTCAGGGTCTGCTGAGTCGAGCCTGACTTCGGCTAGGTCCTCAATACTTTTCTTGTCAGGATCTCGGCCGATCTCATCTAGACCCTTTTCAAACTCCGCCAGGTTGACGCGCTCTGGCTCCTTCTCTGCAGGGACCACGGCCAGCATGCACTGCCTGGCTAGCTGCTGATCTCCTTCCACTGTGACCACCTCCATCTTGCCCTCCTTGTCTTCGAGCACAAACTTCAGCTTCTGGTGGAGGGAAGAGGGGACTGCTTCCAGCTTGTGGAGCCACGTTCTGCCCAAGATGACATTGTAGGGAGAAGGGGCGTCCACTACCAAAAAGTCGGCCATCACGGAGGCTCCGCCCACTCGGGTTTCCAGGGTGATTTTACCCTTGGGGTAGACTGGTTTTACAGATAACCCTAACAAGGGCGTACGGACCTCCGTGAGGTCAGCTTCTGAGAGCTTTATCTTCTTGAAGCACTCATAGTAGAGGACCTCGGAAGAGCTGCCGGAGTCGACGAGGATCCTCTTCACAGTGAAGTCCTTCAGCTTCATGGTCAAGAGCAGAGGGTCGTTGTGAGGGAGCTAGATTCCCTCCAGATCTTTGTCCGAGAACGAGATGGCTGGTCGGTCGCGGCGCGCTTTCTTGGATGCTGGCCCGAGTTCGCCTCTCATCACCTCCTTCCCGTGCGAGGCTCGCCTGGCTTCGGCACGAGCCTGAGGGTTGTCTCGAGCTGAGGGAGAGGAAGCTGAGGGCGCCAGATGGATCACATTGATGATCTTTTTAGAGTCTTCGCTGTCTGGATTCCTAGTCGCGCTCTGATGAGCTCGGCTGCCGCTGCTGGTGCCGACGTCTCCTGCCTTCACGAACCCTGCGAGGTGGCCTTCCTTGGCGAGCCTCTCCAGGTGAAACTTCAGAGATCTGCACTCGTCGGTCCTGTGCCCGTTACCCTTATGGTAGGCACAGAACTTGGTTTGGTCACGGGTGGAGGGATCGCCTGGTAAGGGACGAGGCCACTTGAAGAATGGCTGGGTCTTGACTTTGTTCATAACCTGGTGGATTGGCTCATTGAAGACGATGTTCATAGCCTGGTAGGTGTCGGAAGAAGGTCTGGCCCTCCTGCCGCCCCCGGACCTGGACGCTGGAGCTCTCGCCGAACTGGAGACCCAGGCTTGCTTCGGCTCTTGCCTCTGGAATGGCTTCTTGCCCCTCTGCTGGGGCTGGTTGCTTCTTTCCTTGGGTTCCGGGCCTGCGTCCTCCCGGCCTTCCTCCTCCCGAGCCCGGATTTCGTCTTCCTCCCGGGCGATATAGCGTTTTATCCGAGACATCAAGGCCGGCATGGAGGGAGCGGGATCTCCGGCTAAATCTTTCCGCAGCTCGTGCCCTGGCAATAGGGTATTCCGGAAGGCGAAAGTCGCCACCTCTTCTCTGGTATCCTCGATTTGGCTGTAAATTGCCCAGAATCGCTGGGCGAACTGGGCGAGGGTCTCACCCTGCTTCATCTTCAGGGCGAGGATATCAGCATCAGTCTTGGGGACGACGCTGTAGGCTTGGAACTTCTTCAGGAAAAAGAGCTGGAGCTCTTTCCAACTTAAAATAAACTTCTCCGGTAGAGCGCAGAACCACTTCAGAGGGAGGTCGCTCAAACTGGAGGAGAAGATCTTGCAGTTGAGGTGGCCCTCGTTCCCCTAGATGGACATCTTTTGGGAGAAATGACGGAGGTGAGCGGACGGGTCAGGCAATCCGTCATAGGGGACGAACCGCGGGACTGAGAACTTCTTGGACAAGGGAGTTCTCTCGATGTCTCGTGTGAAGGGAGAGGCCCCCAGATCGGTGGGGCCACAGATTTCTTGCTGGTCTCGCATCTCCAGGTTGCGCTGAAGAGCGAACTTGATGTGCTTGTCGAGCCGCTCCTGCTCGTCGTCCTTCTCTGGCGTTAGCGCTCTTGGCTTTCGCTTCAAATGGCCTCGACTATGGTGGCCATGAGCTCATCCGTCGCGGCCACGATGGCTATGGGTGTTGCTCGAACCCTCATCGTGGGCATGGCTGCTCTTCTGATCCAGAAAGGCCCTTAGATCCTCGTGGGAGGGTTGGACCACCTTGCTCTGGACAGCTCTTTTCTCGCCTTGGGGCTCTGAGGGCTGCCTTAGAGAGGCATTTTGCACCGCTCTCAGCTGCTGCTGGAGCTGGCGGATTATTAGCTCCTGCTCCTGGAGGAGAGCGTTTTGAGCTGCGATGTCTCCTCCAGCATCAGGGGGTTGCACACGGCGTGGCTCGTCCACCGTCGCAGCTTTGCCTTTGAAAGGGGGCTCACGTCGACGCTCGTCCCGCTGGGGAGGCGCGACTTCCTCGTCAGAGCACGAGGTCTCGACTCCCTCTCGAGAGGAAATCTCGACGAAGGGTCGCGAGCCTACGCGCTCTTCACCTGCAGACGCGCCATGGTCCGCTCCGAACCATCCCTGAGGAGGGACTTCCGTCGACGGGCCCGAACGCTCGAGTCTTGCTCTCTGGGACTCTCCGCCCTTCTTAGCTTTCGGAGGCATGGTTTTTGGGAAGGTTGAGAAGATTGGGAAGGTTGGGATAGTGCTTTCGCACAGACGGCGCCAATTGTAGGTGCAGAAAAATTATGACCCACAATAATCGGGGTGCCTTACAGGACTTATCCAAATGAAGAAGATAACCTGCTGCCTGAAAGCCTGAAATGGAAGAGCAAACAGTCAGAGGACCCTGGCCTGAGCAGCGCAAGGCTCTCCGATGCCTAAGTTAGTAAGTGAACTGGAACAAAGGAAAGAGAGGCAGGGTAACGACTCTCGGGGTTGGATTGTGCGTACCTTGCATGTGAAATGGGGTTTCATTTATAGAGAACTTGGACGATATTTTGGATGATATTTTGGCGTGGATCCCGTGTTTTGATAGGGATGTCATCATCAGCCCACAAAGTAATAAATGCGGTCCAATCCAGCCCACTATACATTTAATGCCAGTCGGATCAGCCCACATCGCATTTAATACGCGTCATGTTGGGCCAGATCCTGTTGGACGTCTTTGGCGGTAGAGGTACTTTGTAGGTGCAGAAAAATTATGACCCACAATAATCGGGGTGCCTTACAGTACTTATCCAAATGAAAAAGATAACCCGCTGCTTGAAAGCCTGAAAGGGAAGAGCAAACGGTCAGAGGACCCTGGCCTGAGCGGCGCAAGGCTCTCCAATGCCTAAGTCAGTAAGTGAACTGGAACAAAGGAAGGAGAGGAAGAAGAGAGGCAGGGTAACGACTCTCAGGGTTGGATTGTGCGGACCTTGCATGTGAAATGAGGTTCTATTTATAGAGAACTTGGACGATATTTTGGATGATATTTTGGCGTGGATCCCGTGTTTTGATAGGGATGTCATCATCAGCCCACAAAGTAATAAATGCGGTCCAATCCAGCCCACTATGCATTTAATGCTAGTCGGATCAGCCAACATCGCATTTAATACGCGTCATGTTGGGCCAGATCCTGTTGGACGTCTTTGGCGGTAGAGGTACCATCGGATCCACCCTCGGGCCTTGCCCTGATTTGGCTTCAGCCGCTTGATGCCGCCCTGTCAGTGATCTGGCGAAGATTGCGGATGGCTGGATGTCGCATCTGTCTCATTGGCTCGCGCCCCTATTCCTCCACGTGTTTGATGGCGTGGCGGGCGTAGGGCGCGAGTGGAGGTTTTGTCTTGCTTCGGCTCTCGTCCCGGCTGCTTTGGCCGAGGTCAAGCTTTTAGCCGAGGTGGCACCTGGGAAGCCGAGCTCGGCGCTAGCGGCCAGGGCCTGTCTGACTTCGGCTGAGGCTTCTGCCCTGGTAGCCGAGGTAAGTCTGGTGCCACGTGGACGGCACGTGAGAAGGCTTAGTCCCATCTGATGGCCTTGATTAGCTTAATCCTGGCACTTTGAAAATCTCCCCACACAGGGTTGATCCAAAGGAAATCAGTTGCATAATATGGATGGTTTTGATCGCTCTATGCAAGTGAAATTAATTGGAAGTTGTTGTTTAAAAATATACTAATGGCAGTATAAGATCACTTTTCGTGTTTAATACATTGAGACAGGTCCACCCACACTTGCATCTCTAACTATACATAAAGCCCCACCAATAGTATTAAAATTCCTTTTCAACTCACCCGAGTGAACATGATTTGGTAAGTCACCAAGTCAGATGAGTCTGGCCGAGTACTCACTCAAGTTTTTTTTTTTTTTTTTTTAATCCAGCCAAGGGGGCTAGGACTCCATAGAGAGTCCGCACACACACACGGGAACACAGCCTGCACAAATGGAAAGAAAGCCCACACAAGTGGGAAAGAAGCCCGCATAAGCGAGAAGATAGCCCACACAAGTGGAAAGAGACGGCACACCCAGGATTTGAACCCTGGATAGCCAGGTGAGAATTGCCGCCACTTACTGAGCAAGACAGAATTCCTCGGCTTGATGACCTTCAGAGTTGGTCTGAGTTGAGAGGTTTTTGAACCATGGCCCACCTAGAGACTGGGCCCATATGGCCTGGCACTGTGGAGCTACGGGCAAGACAAAATTCCAAAACTCAAATACAATCAAACCCTTCAAAAGCCCTGCCTAGACAGTTTCAGAAGGGTCGATGAATCCAATGCTCCTCTCGTGGAATATATTCTCATAACTGCATGCACATCCGGTTAGAGCTTCTCCATTTCAAGACCCAAGCTGCACTTTGGGAGCACCTCAAATTATATACCCAAAGGTCTCCTGTCATAATAAGGGTTCTCGCCAGCTACACAAAACTAATAGGGAAGTTCATGGCCTGCACAGTCAAGTTCCAACTCCCAACCCAAGCTTAGCCTGCATTTGGCAGGGCTGCAGCCTGAGCAATCGTTTGGGCTTACATATGGCATTTTTTTGGTAAAACGGCTTACATATGGTTAAATCTCATAATGAACCTGGTTCCCATACTACTACTTTATTACAAGGGTATGTCTATGTGTTGTAAAATGGGCTTCAGGCAGGGGTAACTTCTGGACTGGATCGGAGCCTGGTATAGTGGTATTAGGCCCAATTGACCAAATGGGCTGGGCATCAACAGGTGTTGGTCTGGCCATAAAGACCTGGGAACTAACTAATTAAAGGGAAAAGCGCTAATCTTCGCATTCCCCTCAACATTGCTAAATTGATCAAGAGACTCAAATCCTAGAAATGAATGATAAATGCCACCAAAGACTATGGTCATGTTTAGCAACCCAATCATCAAGGATTCCTCATCAATTTTCTCCGAGAATTTTGAAATTTCACGTCGGCAATTATAAATCCTCAAGAATTTGTGTCATTTTTCGAGGATTTTCAAGTCCAACATCCCTCCGTGGATTTGAAAATCCTTAATTTCGTGAATTTACAAACCGATACCAATTTTTCTCAGTTTTATAGAAAATACATACTAATATCCATGTGAAATTCTCAGCTCTACACATTCTCCGTGAGGAATCTTCAAGTGTGTGGAATCCTCAAATCTTACCCCATGTCTTGATGGTGAAACAAAATAAAGATCGACTAATATCAGTGACATGGATGGATGTCATTAAGCCTATTAATTCATATTCAAATTATCAGAAATTTAACAGCTTATATCGGCTACGTGTAGTCAAGTATTACATGGAAACTATATGTAACAAGATAAATAAAATCAACAGGAGAGAGAGAGAGAGAGAGAGAGAGAGAGAGAGAGAGAGAGAGAGAGAGAGAGAGAGCGCTCATGAGAAGCACGCTTTACAATAAGCCCGAGCCTCAGTTTTGCACACTGCCGTTTCCATCTCTTCCCAAAGGCAAAAACAAGACAGAAAAACGAAATTCCTGGCATATCCATCACTTGTCTTCTTCCATCTTCCACTCTTCTTCAGTTCCTGTCTCGCCCCAACAAGCCAAAACGAGCCATTGTCTCACACAGTCACACGAGTGTCGTCCTCTTCGACCCACCATGCAAACATTTTAACCTTTTTCTCCACCATTTTAAAAACCTCTGCAATGGAGACAAGCATCCCATTTCA
The DNA here is from genome assembly GCA_012931725.1 of Litsea cubeba. Lineage (NCBI taxonomy): Eukaryota > Viridiplantae > Streptophyta > Magnoliopsida > Laurales > Lauraceae > Litsea > Litsea cubeba. The sequence goes on along the minus strand of CM022946.1, from coordinate 100,790,239 downwards.
GGTTTTGTCATGAAGGTCCCGAAATCATCGTCTCCCATTGTCTTACATTGCTACCAAACAAAACTCCAGAAGCAAATGAAACAAAATCCTGGGATTCTCTTGTCATCAGTACATGTATATATATAGTAATTCTGCTGTGAAGGACTCCATTGCATTCCAGTCATTTCTACTTTGTTTTAGTAAGAAAGAAAGTGAGAGAGATGGAAGGGGCTTTGGTGAAGAGAGAAGGAAATGGAGGAAGGTGTGGCAGTGGAGCGATAGAGGGTGAGGAACCCAAGTGCATTAAGAGGAGGAGAAGAGAGCCTTCTATGGCAGTAGTTGGTAATAAGGATGATAATAGAGAAGTGCAAGACCCATCCTCTACCACAACCAGTAATGCTACTGCTCCTGTTAAGAGAAGCTCTAGATTCCGTGGCGTCAGCAGGTATTATTCTTTTTCATGTTACCATCTTCTTCTTCTTTGAAGTCTTTGTGGCATTTGAAATATGAGAAGTAAAGAAGAAAATTCCACACTGGGAGGTTACAACTGTAGAGAGAATTGTGGTGGTCCCAATGGGACTTTCCTTCACTGTTAGACTAACCAAAATTTTCAGGATATGAAATCCATGGCTATCCGGAATCTGGATCAAGATGACTTTAGGGGAGCCCCCTTCCTATCTTTGGTTTGCATGCATCCAGATCATCGTCATCATCCCCATCATCATTGTGGTCGTGATCATCAAATTAGCCTCATCCCTTTAATCTAGGATGGGCCTAACGATTCCTACTAATCAACTATGAAGTTTGCATCCCAGGTAGACTCCCACATTAGTGATCACACAGTAATTCAGTACCATACAGTATGCATTGCAGGGGATCATTGACTTGATGAGCTCAAATTGGTATCATCATCATCATCATCATCAAAGTTGTATCCCATCTAAGGATGGTCCGTCTCTCTATCAATAAACATGCCTCAAAGTCGTATCCCATCTAAGGATGGTCCGTCTCTCTATCAATAAACATGCCTCTTCAAATTGATTCATCATCAGTATGGAAGACTTACTCCATCTATCTGGGGAAGTTTTCAAATTAAAGTAGGCTTTAATATCCAAAGTAAGATAGTTTGGGACCAGCATAGTACTAACTTTTATTGGTTTCCCCTGTTCTTTCTTTCACTTCGATTTTTCATTCAGGGATGTTTCTGGCCTCTGTACATGCCCAACCATTTCAAGCTACATTCATTTGATCCTTGCTCAATATTTATATACAGATATCAATCTTATCATATGCATCTAACTCATGTATTTTATCTCTGTTTCGCCATTGTCCAGTATCTAACATTCATTGGTTTTCATAAAAATGCGCAGGCATAGATGGACAGGCCGTTATGAAGCTCACTTGTGGGATAAGGGGTCATGGAATGTGACACAGAAGAAGAAGGGGAAACAAGGTATAAAATAATACAAACCAGAATTTTTGTAATACTCATGGTTTACATTTCTTCTGCGTATTTGTGTAAAAAAAAGAAATATGATCATTTCTTTTCTCTTCTTCCTGGGTCGTGTTTGGACATGATGGTTGGAATCTACAGTTTATCTAGGTGCGGGTTTCATTTTTTCCTTAATCCTTTTTTTTAATGATTAGAAAAGCCTGTTGGGTTTCAACTGATGGGAAGACCATTTGTATTGTTTCTCATAATCAGGAGCATATGATGAGGAAGAATCATCAGCAAGAGCTTATGATTTGGCAGCACTAAAGTACTGGGGGCCGACCACATTCACAAATTACCCTGTACAGACATACTCTTTATTTTTGTTTTAAGTTTTCCATCTTATTATGTAATCTGATAAGGCAATGTGTGAACACTTCACACAAAAGCCAGGTGTAAGAAATTGTTAGAAACATGTTGATTGGTGGCAGTTCTAAGTTTAGTTACACCCGAAACTTTTTGGAACTGATTACCCCATATCAATTCTCCAATCCTTTTTTTTTTGGGGTTGGCATAGAGCTAACATGTGATTGATTGTCACTGAATTTGTAGGTATCTGATTATGAGAAAGAAATCCAAATAATGGCAGACTGTGACCAAGAAGAGTATCTAGCCTCTTTAAGAAGGTATGATTGCATGATTTCAATACTATAAAAAAATTGAATTTTTTTAGGGCGATGCTTCTGATTGTACTCTCTTCTTTGTGTTTGTGAGACTAATAGGCAATATGTGTACACAGGAAAAGCAGTGGTTTCTCTAGAGGCGTATCCAAATACCGTGAGTTGCAAGGTAACAATCATTCCTTCCCATGTATATACACATGAATTGCAATCTTCATTCCCTTTCCCTCTCCAATCACCATCAATAGAGAGGAGAGTGTATTCTACCAGAAACGAAAAAGGGAGAGTAACTATATTCTGGTTATACGCTAAACTATTATGTGTAAAATCAGTGATGGATACATCTATTATCGTAGAAGGATCTGCTCCTTGATAAATGGATTGTTTGGTTTGAGAGTCTGAGAGAGAAATGATGACACACCATAATCTTAAATTCCTCAGGTGCAGGGAAAATTCTTGTTCCACTAAATCCGATGTTTAGTAGTTAGTTTAAACTTTCAAATTCCAGCAGTTTTCAAGAGACTCTTCAGAAAACTCTCATAACTTTTACTGTACTCTCAATTTCGGGAATGAAGATATGACATCTTTATTCTCTAATTTACTTCAAGTTAAGCACATATTCTATGATATCTCAAGAATTCTTATAACAAAATCATGTTGTATCGAATAAAATGAACGTAACTGATCTTTATAGTTTACAGAGCTTTATCAGTCTTCAATTTCCATCCATTCATGAGATTACTAATGGAATAGAAACCTTTTTATTTTTGTAAATAAAATGCAGGCACCATCATAATGGGCGATGGGAAGCAAGGATAGGGAGAGTTTTTGGGAACAAGTACCTTTACCTTGGAACCTATAGTGAGTTTCTCTCCTAAAGAAAGTTTCTCTATTGCAGATTCATGGTTGTCTTGGCATATATTATATATGTATCATAGTGGAACCTAAATCTGCTCTTGTTTCAGGTACGCAAGAGGAGGCCGCTGCAGCTTATGACATTGCAGCCATCGAATACAGAGGGATCAATGCGGTGACCAATTTCGACCTAAGCACATACATCAGATGGCTAAGGCCAGGAGCTGATGCTACTCATAAAGAACCACGAGCCAATGAACAATCTAGAGAAGTGACAACCTCCTCTACCATCTATGCCAAGGAACACACACAACCATTCTTTAGCAACCACCTCTTTGCAATGGATGACATTGGCTCTCCTAAAAAACAAGAACATCACCCTTGGCTAATCTCTGGCAGCTCTAACAATAAGTCCTCTCCAAGAACTGCACTCAGTGTCCTTTTGCGATCCTCCATATTTAGAGAACTGGTGGAGAAGAACTCAAATGCTAGTGAAAGTGAAGTCGAAGGGGATGAGACCAAGAGTCACCAACACCCAAGTAACGACGATGAATTCAGTCTAAACTATTATAATGGTATTGCAAATGTGCCATATGTGTGTCCTACCAGTGACAATACCCTAGCTAGCATGGAATTACAAGAAGAGAGCACCTCCTACTACAACCGTTCTGGGCAATCACTTTGGAGCAATGTTCTAACTTGTCTTCCATCCATTAACTGACACTTTATGAAGTCTTAGAGAGAGTTATGTTCATGTTCCGTTCGCTGATTCCATATGACATCTCCCCCATTGCTGTACCACCTAATGGAATTTCTACTTACCTTAAAATTTTAACAATAAATTTAGACTTTGGATTCTTTGCTTTTCATCTAAGCTCTGAGGAAATATGACCAAACTGAAAAATATTACTCCTATGAAACCAAAACAAAAGAAAAGAAACTACAGAAGTAACAGAACAGAATAGTAAAAGGGGGAATTGACAAAGAGTGGCCTTGATCACTTCACACTTACAGGTGGTATAAACTTTTGGAATGGAACTGTCCTACATGTCAAGAAATTGCACCCCCCCCCCCCCCCCCCCCCACCACCACACACACACACCACACCCCCCACCCCCCCCCCCCCCCCCCCCACCCACACCCACCCACCCACACACAAACCACATTGTGTCTTTGGCACCACTTGGTGTGGCTCTGATACAACTTATGCGCATGTACGTGGAAGTGTGAAACACTGGGATTGACAATTAGACAAGTCACACAAGAACAGAGAAAGACACACACAAAGGTTTACGTGGTTCGGCAAGTTTGCATATGTCCACGGGAAAGAAAACTTTCCTCCATTCAATCCCATGTGGTTCGACAATCGCTAACACCTACGGGAGAGAGAGCTCTCACCTCTCTCACTCCCAGGGCCTCGGATTACAGATTTGTAACGACAAGGGCGCACCATTCAATGACCCAGGCCTCAAGGCTTTGCTTCTAAGGCCCATTAAGCCCCAAAACGCGTCATACTAAGTCCAGGAGGCATCGCACATTTGGCGGTCTCTTGGCGATGTGGGATCTTACAATCCCCACCACTAAGAGGAGAGCCGCCCTCTTTGGCTCAGGGGAAAGGGTGCACCATTCAATGACCTAGGCCTTAAGGTTTTGCTTCTGAGGCCCATTAAGCCCCAAAACGCGTCATACTAAGTCAATGAGGCATCGCACATTTAAGCCCAGTCTCTGGGCGGTCTCTTAGTGATGTGGGATCTTACAAGATTACATCCATATATAACCTCTATTTTCTTGGCCCCTAGAAACCCCTTCTTAGGCCCCAAGAAAGCCTTGATACAATAAAAGCCAACCCTTCCCCTTTTCTGCCTCATTTCTGAAATCAGTTTTGATGGCATATGATTGTGTGTTGTGTGATGGAATGAGTTCTATTCATCATTCTCAATCTTTTTTCCATGCAAGATTGATTTCATTCCGTCCCAGTCCAGAGATTTTTTTAATGCTCTCCAATGAGGTCCGAGCATTTCCAAAAGTCACATACAAAATCAAAATCGAACCTATGTCCACCGATATGAACATTTTATTATCCTCCAATCTCCCGTAACTGTTTCGTCCATTTTTGTGGCTCTATTTGGTGAATGGCGTGGTAGAGGGATTGCTAGGATAGGATGGACTTTGTTGAGAGTTTGGGAGGAGTCTGATAGAGTGGGGTTTGAGCTGGTCTGAGAGAAATGAGTTTGGTGGGTGAAATGTTGCTGATTATTCAGGGAGTTTCTGCTTTTTAGTAAATTTGTACAGGATTATTGTGATTTTGGGGTTGGGGGGTTTGATAAGAATGTCGGTTCAAAATGGTGATCGGGTGTTTGACCCGAGACATTGAAGAGATTGTTGGATTTTTTTTTTTGAAAAAATAGTGAGTCTTTCATTTAACAATAAAGAATAGAATGCAAAAAAGAAGGAATCAAAAGAATTTCTCATTGGGCATGCCCCTTAAAAACAAAAAATGCCGATAATCTGAGTCCAGGCTATTGAAGATTCTCTAATTGCTCTATCTCCACATTGGATAAACTTGATGGTGCTAATGCAAAGTGTATAATCTTCTTTCCAAGTCTCAATGTTTGGAGTGAAATGTGCTCAATATAGAAAGGCTGAAATTGCTGCACTATTGCATGAAACTTTCTAAATTGAAACCGATATTTCCAAGGAGAACACGATGGATCTTTTATAGCTGAAAAAGGCTCATTATCCAGTCCAAATGTGGCTCAATAATATGCGAAGGAAGAATATCAAACACCAAATGAAGCTCAAGAAAGAATAATTGGTCTCTACAAATAATAGCATGCTCCAGTTTACCAGATGGGTTCCAAAGAATCCCAATGATCCTAGGCTGCAAGTGCACAACGGACAAACTCCATCCATGATAACCTCTAAAAGAAGTAGAAGAAGGATTTTGGTGAATACAAGGTATAGGAGGGGAAATATTCGACAGACTAGCGTAGGGGATCAGTAAGCTGAATACCCAAGAAGCTAGCTAGCTTGACTATAAACCTGAGTGTAAGTGCCTAAAAATTACGGGCTTTGGATCAGGGATTAAGATCCCTGTCTTGAGTGGTTTGGATGAAGATGATCGTGGCTCCGGTTAAACCTGAAGAGGAAGAGAAGAAAACACGTCAGAGGACCCTGGCTGTGGGCAGCGCAAGGCTCTCCGATGCTTAAGTCAGTTTACGGACTGAATAAGGGAGATAGAGAGAAAATAGCAGAGTAAGTCTATGCGTTATGGGTTGCGTACCTTAGAATGGAGATGGAGATGCTATTTATAGGAGATGGAGATGTCTTGCGTGGGTGAGTTCCAAGATGGGCCTGGCCACTCGAGTGGCCCTGTCCACTCAGCCCACAATTCATTAAATGCTTGTCTTACCTACCCATGCCTCATTAAATGCCAATCTTATCGGGCCAGGCGGCGGTTTGACTTTTGGGCCAGGTCCCATCGGGCCTGGCCTGGAGCCATGCTTTGGGGGCGCACGTGCTCTGTATACGCCGTTTTGTCAGGAATGATGGGTCGCAGGGCACGCCTTAGTACGCGCCTCCATCCTGTCGAAAGTCCCACCAGCGTCTGTCAAATCTGCCGTGCCGAGGTCGCTGAAAGAAACTGCGATTCAGATCTGAATTTCACTAGCGGAAGACATTCATGGCTAATTTGTAACATGACAGAATTTAAAAAATCTGATTTGGGCAGCATAAATCAACCATAGTGATCGCATGAGAACTCCATGAATTCATGACCAACAAGTGTATAATTTAAGGAGAATGAAGAAGACTATTACCTCGGAGATTTGTAGACTTCAAATCTCTGAAAAAATAGATCCAAAGGGCTGAACTCAGACTTGCAATCAGCAAACAAATTGCTGGAATTTTCTGCAGTAGTATTGCCTTTGATCTTCTTCTCTATCTCACTTCCAAATCTGATTGGCTAAGATGGTGGGATCTTAATCTAGGAATTGAGAACTATTTTTCTAAGGAAAAATCTCAGATCTCAAACTTTCTTCACTGAAGAACAATGGCTGGACGTGTGGAATGATTTCTAGCATTGGGTTGGACGTCCAAAGAGGGGTTTGTCTCCTTTTATAGAAACTATGTGGAAACCTTTCCTAAAAGTTTATCTCTTCTAATTCTCATAGATGTCCTAAAAGGAAAGATTTATTTCCTTTAAGAAATACTCTAATTAGAAAAGGAAACTAAAGAACTTCCCACAAACTTTGAAATTAGTAATCCTAGTTGAACAACACTTACTAATTTAAGTTTCTAATCCAAAAAGGAAACTTTCTCATGGGAATACTAATCCAAAGAGGAGTCCAACCTTCCAAGTAGAGAGACCTACTCAAAATTGGAAACCTTACCCATGGATATCCCATTATGGACGTCCCACATATTAATGCACACCATGGCCCACATACAATTTATCTAGAATTAAATTCATGTATGCCATCAAAGGCCTATTTGAATTTAAAATCAAAATTATTTTTCCACTAAAATAATTCAACCAAATGTTATCCAAACATTTTAGAAAACCATGCCAATCTTGGTAAGTGACTAGAGAAGGGACCAAAAGACATATTTGCCATTGGCTCCCAAAATGACCAAAATGTCCATGCTAAACCCATAGCAACATGAAGACCATTTTAAGCTTAACTCATTCCACTAAAGAGTTATGGTTGAACTCCAAGGACAAATATATAATATAATAAGCTCGTCATAAAATGACAGTTGTCTTCGACCTACTAAGTGTAATGACCTGAATGCCCCTCTATGTAACATCCATAATCGAGTCAGGTTATCACATGTACTATCAACCTTCCCGATTACATCTAAACCTTAGAATTTCATATCCTTAACATAATCATCATTCGGATATCATTCTCTTGGTCCAGGGAGCGACCCACAAGTTCAATATCCATATGGAACATCCATATAGTAAGATCTTAGATTTTGATGATCAATCGGATAATTCTAAGGGGACGATCATTCCATCATTAGTTGGCATAGATTCTATATTGCATCTGCACGTCCCAACTAATCAAGTCCGAGTACCCAAAATACAGAGCTGTTGACCCATGAAAAGAATCTCACCCATAGTGAATTAAAGCACAAGAACTTGACTTCGTCAGTTCATCCACAAATGCTCAAGATTAAGAGCACTGGTCACTCAGTAGCATGAGGTGACTTGATCTCTTTCTGTGATAGTACTATTTTAGAGATCACACCTACCATGGTCCTGTTCAATGCATTGCAGATGCACTAATGAGATAAATCCGGGAAAGCCCTCCCATGACTTAGGTAAGTCACCCTGAATACAGGAGAGTCTCTCATTATAACTTATACCAAGATGAAGTGCCCAGCTCCATCTCTCAGTTATGAACAAATATGTTGTTTCCAGTGTCCATGAATTAGACCTATCTGTGTGTAGACAATACACACCTAATTCATTTACTAGAAACAATGGGCCTTACACAACCATACATATATACATGTTTAAGCAGAAAAGAGTCATTCCATTAAAAAACCAATATCCAGTAACAAAAGATGAGAGTGCAGCTAGTGGGCTTTAGGGCATACACCAATCCCAACAAACTCCTACTTGCACTAAAGATCACTACTTCCTAACCTAACACCCATAGACTCAACATGAGAAGTGAAGACTTTCTCAGTAAGAGTCTTAGTGAATGGGTCAGCTAAGTTATTTGCCGAAGCAATATGCTCCACCACTATTTCTCCGTCCTGAATGAATTCCCGGATCAAGTGGTACTTTCTCTGAATGTGCTTGCCTTTCTTGTGATTCCTGGGCTCTTTGCACTGTGCTACAGCACCAGCGTTATCGCAGTACATGACAATCGGTTTATGCACTGCAAGAACAACTCCCAATTCCAACAGGAATTTTCTGAGCCATACTGCTTCCTTCGCAGCTTCCGATGCCGCCACATCCTCTGCTTCCATGGTAGAATCAGCAGTACAAGATTGCTTGACACTTCTCCATGATATAGCCCCTCCTGACAAAGTAAAGACGTACCCTGAGGTAGACTTTCTGGCATCACTATCAGATTGGAAATCAGAGTCTGCATACGCCATTTCTGCGGTAGACGTACCCTGAGGTAGACTTTCTGCTAGGGTTCTGCTTTCGCTGACCATTTCTGCTGTTGACCTTTTCGTAAGTCTTCTTCCCTTCATCCCTGTTTCATCCTGTTTCTTAGGGTTCTGTCTAGGATTTTCCTTTGCTTCCAGCACACTCTTTCCTTCTTCTAGCTTTTTCATTTGAGAGATGGGTGTTTACAGTCACTGGATAGAGTCTGAGAGAGGGTTAGCCCACCTTAGGGTTAGGTATAACATCCCAGATGGGGTTAAAGTCATGGCGACCCCTCCTGTTGCCCATATTCTCGGTGACTTTTACGGCGGCTAGATGCCATTCCCCCTAGTAGCCGTAATCGAGGGCAGGGTTAGATTTCTCCTTCGCCCTCTGCTTAGGGAATGTCTCAGGGCATGGAACCTCTGCCCCTGCCAACTGATGCCCAACAGTTTCAAGATCGTAATGGGCACGGATACGCTCAATATGATCCAGGGCATTGGTCTCGGCATCCACGATATCGAGGACACCTATGACATATGCAAATCCGGGAATGATATGTATTATCTCCGCATCAAGCCGGGTCGGAGGCCATTTGTGCAAGCCCTGGAGGATTCCAATAAGTATGCCGGGGATGACCGTTTGATGGTGACGGGCAACTGGGAGTTCAGTGATGACGAGCCCATCGCGGAAAGATTTTTCAAGATTCCTCGTCACTTCGGCACCCCTCCAAGTAATTATAGTCTTAGTACGCCTTTTTATTTCTTCTGTTTCTTCATTTTGCCAGGCTCACGCCCTTTGTTTGTTTTGCAGGTGCTCGTCAGAGGAGAGCGGCTGTAGGCCGGGACGGCTGGAAGCTAAACAAGTCTTGGATCCGGGCCTTGGAGAGCTACCACGGCCACGAGGACAGGTCGGCATGGAAGCTGCTGGGGTACGAGGCCAGGTACCGCGGCTACAGGAACAAGAAGCATATCGCTCACCGCACGCAAGCCGCGGCGAAGGTAGAGGAGAAAGGTAGAGGGGAGGAAGAGCAGACCGCGGCTGACTCTGAGGGCCGTGCCGCATCCAACTCTAAGACCTCCACCTCAGGGTCCGAGGAGGATAACGCCGAGACGATCGGTAGGGTTATCTTGTCATCAGAGAGTGATTCGGAAGAAGCGATGGAGAGGACCCGCCCGAAGCCAGTCTTCAAGAACCTCAAGGCCCTGCCCATGGGAGGCAGAGGTCGGGGCATTGCATCTTCTTCCCACGCGCCTTCTTCGTCGAGCGCGCCTTCTTCTTCCACCGCGGCTCCTCCTGCGCGGACGCCGATGCCTCTCGCCGTGACTGGGACCGGCACTCCCGTGGTCGCCTCCCCCCTGGCCACGCAGGGGGATGACCTGGCCAGGAAAAGGGCCAGGGTCGAAGGCTCGGCGGGGGAGTCTTCGGCAGCCGGGATGTCAACGCGGGCTTCTCCTGTCCCTTGGAGGCCGAGCTTCATGCTCCAGCCCAGGAAGCAGATGACGGTAGAGGACCGTCTGTCCGGAGGGCCGCTGGTGCTTGGCTGCTTGGGCAGTGCCTGCGCCCTACCGCGGGACATGGAGAAGTACGACGAGATGGATGACATCTCTTTCCTGGCCTCGCAGATGAAGGCGAGCTTGAGCGTAAGTGCAGCAATCTTTAACCCTTTATTCTTTCTTTTGACTATAGCTTTTGCTCACTAGTGGTTTGATTTTCTTTGCAGATCGTGCAGATGGCACAGGTCTTGGTGCAGCGAGTCCAGAAGTGCCATACCGAGCTCAAGTGGATCCAGGCCAACTGCGAGCAGCAGAAGAAGACCTTGGAGGAGGGCCAGGCGAGGGTGAGGGAATATGAGGAGACGCACCGATCCCTCTTCGCCGAGCTTGACAAGGTGAAGTCGGGTTTCGACCTGGTCAAGAGGAGGGAGGCCGAGCTGGAAAGGAGGATAGCCGACCTAGAGAGGCAGAAAGCTGAACTTGAGTTCAAAAATCAAGCCGAGGTCAGTGCTGCCTTCCAGGATGGCGTCGATGTGGCTGGTGAGGAGTACACGGCACAGGTCGATGACATAAGAGTCTCGTCCTGGGAGATGGGGTGGAAAGCGGCCCTTGAGAAGGCGGGGGTCCCCAGGGATCATCCTGCATGCATGAGCCCGGATGAATACCCGTGCTCTGACGCTATGCCGACCCCCGTGGTAGACTCTGGGAGGGACCCCACTGCCGAGCCGGAACCGGAACTCCCCCCATCGTTGACTGAGGCGCCTGTTGCGACTCTGGCCGTAGCTTCTACCTCTGAAGCCCCTCCTGTCGCCGCGACTCCGACTGCTGATGGCGTCGCGCCTGCTGCGTGAAGCTCTTCAGCTGCTCCTTTTTTTTTGTCTTTTGGCTGTAATTTCTTTTTCTTTTGCTCAGGTGCTTGGCGCCCTTTATGTAAGGAACCTTTATCTTTTTTAATGAAAACTTCTTTGCTTTGAGTGAAAGCCTTTCTTCGTGTCCATTCTGTATTTCTCTTTTCTTTGCACTTTTGTTTGATCTGAATGTGTCAAGTGTTTCGCTTCGGCTATATGACCGAACTCCCACATCTTGGAAACCCGTGATCGATCAGCCGCGCTTAGTAGATGTAGCTTTTAGAATGCGATGTAGGCCCCCAGGGGGCTGAGTGTTGTGATGGCGAGTGGTGTTACCAAACAGTAGAAAGAAAATTTTGCTTAAGTATATGAGCTCGGTAAGTGCCGAGCTGCCTTAGTCCGGGATCAAACTGTTTAGGATAGTTGCCCAGCGACTAGGTGTGCAAGTAAGGCGGTCCCCTTGGCTCTTCACCAGGGGCCGTGCTGGTTATCTGGCGCGAGGGCCAAGATGCTCTTATCGCACGAGTGGAGATGTCCCCCTGGCTCTTCACCAGGGGCCGTGCTGGCAATCTGGCGCGAGGGCCGAGATGCGCTTATCGCACGAGTGGAGATGTCCCCCTGGCTCTTCACCAGGGGCCGTGCTGGCTATCTGGCGCGAGGGCCGAGATGCGCTTATCGCATGAGTGGAGATGTCCCCCTGGCTCTTCACCAGGGGCCGTGCTGGCTATCTGGCGCGAGGGCCGAGATGCGCTTATCGCACGAGTGGAGATGTTTCTGCCGAGCTGGAGAGGGCGAAGTCATTCTTTTGCCGATTTTATTTCCGAAGCTAGGATGACCCCGCGCACTGCTGCCGAGCTGGAGAATTGCGGTATTGCCGCGGTCATTGACTTAGAAAAGCAAGAGAAACTTCTGAGAGGAAATGTTCTTCATTGATTTGCATAAACTGAGTACATTTCAAAAGTAAAATTTTTTGAGATGCGAGGCGTTCCATGGCCGTAGCAGTAGCTTTCCATCCATATCCTCGAGCTTGTACGCGGACCGGCCAGCGGTCGATACCGCTTTGAACGGGCCGCGCCAGTTTGGAGCCAACTTGCCTTGGTTCGGGTCCTTGTCCCCAGGTAGTGCTTTCTTCAGGACCAGTTCTCTAATGGAGAACTTCCTTTCCCGAACTCTCTGATTGTAGTTCTTGCGAGCCGTTGCTGATAGGCTGCTAATCGGATGGACGCCGCTTCCCTGCGCTCTTCGGCCAGGTCCAATCCCAGGGTCAGGTTCTTCTCGTTTTGACTTTGGTCAAAAAGTTCGGACCTGAGCGTTGGAAGGCCGATCTCAAGCGGGATCACGGCCTCCATTCCATATGCCAAGGAGAATGGAGTTTCCGAAGTGGAGCACCTCGGGGTAGTCCTGTATGCCCACAGAACACTGGGTAACTCTTCCACCTATCTCCCTTTGGCCCCGTCGAGTCTCTTTTTGAGTCCATCAAGGACCACTTTGTTTGAGATCTCGGCTTGGCCGTTGCTCTGGGGATAGGCTGGAGTCGAGTAATCGTTCCTGATGTCGAGCTCCTTGCAGAAGTTTTTGAAGAGGCTGGAGTTGAATTGGGTCCCATTGTCCGAGACCAAGATTCGAGGGATGCCGAACCTCGTGATGATGTTCTTCCATACGAAGTTTTTGGAGTCCCGCTTAGTGATGGAAGATAATGCTTCTGCCTCTACCCACTTGGTGAAATAATCAGTGGCCACTATCAGCCACCTCTTATTCCCTGGAGCTCGATGGAGAGGTCCTATGATGTCCAGCCCTATTGGGCAAAGGGCCACGGGCTGGAGAGTGGGCGTAGATCCTGTGCAGGTTGATGGAGGTTGTGCGAGAACTTCTGGCACTTCTCGCATTTCATAGCGTACATCTGTGCGTCCTTCTGCATGTATGGCCACCAGTATCCTTGGCTTATAGCCCGGTATGCTAGTGACCTTCCTCCGATGTGGCTTCCGCAGATGCCTTCATGTATCTCGTAGAGGAAGTCTTTAACTCGGCTTGGGTGGACGCACTGGAGATAAGGACATGTGAAGGACTTTCTGTACAGTTTTCCTTCTGGAGAGAGCCAGAACCGGGCTGCTCTTAGCCTGATTTTGTGAGCTTGAGCTCTGTCCTCGGGGAGTTGGTCGTCCTTGAGGTACGCGATGATGGGATCCATCCAACTGGGCCCGAGATCGATGCACATGATTTGCCGTGTTGGGCGGAGCTCTATACTTGGTGATGTCAGCGAGCCTACTTCCACAGTCCTCATTCTTCCAGCTTCGATGGCGGAAGCTAGGTTGACGAGTGCGTCAGCGTGTGACTTAGAATCTTTGCCAATCTGTCTGACTTCTGCTTCCGGGAATTGAGAGAGGAGCTTCCTGGCGAGGGTCAAATAGGCCGCCATTCTATCGTCGCGAGCCTGGTAATCACCAGTGAGCTGGCTCGTCACCAACTGTGAGTCACTGAAGACCACCAGCTGCTGAGCTCCGAGAATCTTGGCACTATTCAGCCCTGCTAGCAATGCTTCGTATTCTGCCTCATTGTTTGATGCTCTGAAGTCAAGTGTCAGGGCCTGCTCAATGACTAGCCCTTCTGGAGACTGGAGAACTACGCCGACGCCAGCCCTCCTAGAGGTAGAGGACCCATCAACGAAGACCTTCCAAGCTGAATCACGGAACGTATCCCGAGATTGCTCGTAATCAGTCCTCGAGGCTAAATCGTCATGCCCTCTGCCCCCCAGTTCGGGGTCGAGTGGGCTCGGCGTCGAACTCGGTGAAGTAAACTCGACGATGAAGTCCGCCAAAATCTGCGCTTTGATCGCCGTCCTGGGTTGGTACTGGATGTCGTATTGTCCCAGCTCCACGGCCCATCTTGAAACTCGTCCGAAGAAGTCGGCCTTCCAGAAGACAGACTTGAGCTGGTGCTCAGTAACCACCACTATCGTGTGGGCCTGGAAATAGTGTGAGAGCTTTCGAGAGGCACTGACGAGGGCCAGTGCGAGCTTCTCCATCTGCAAGTATCTGGTCTCGGCATCGAGGAGGGTCTTGCTTGTGTAGTAAATGGGCTTCTGTTGCCCTTCATCTTCTCTGACCAGTACTGAGCTCACAGCGTGATCCGAGACCGCCAAGTACAAATACAGTGCTTCGCCTTTCTTCGGGGTCGACAGCAGTACTAGAGGTGAGGCCAGGTAAGCTTTGAGCTCTTGGAGAGCCTGAGTCGCACTCCGGGGTCCATTCGAACTTCAGGTTCTTCTTCAGCAGTTGAAAGAAAGGACGGCATTTGTCGGAAGACCTGCTGATGAAGCGGTTGAGAGCGGCGGCCATGCCAGTGAGCCGCTGGACCTGCTTCGTCGTTGCCGGGCTCTGAATTCTCAGTATTGCGGAGATTTGATCTGGGTTTGCTTCAATACCTCATCTCGTGACGAGGCTCCCTAAGAACTTGCCGGAGCCAACTCTGAAGGCGCATTTGGAGGCGTTCAGCTTTAATCCGAACTTCCGGAGAACGTCGAACACCTGGCTGAGGTCCGTCAGATGGTCGTGAGACTGCATGGACTTGACGACCATGTCGTCAATGTACACCTCGACTGTTTTGCCGAGCTGGTCGCGGAACATCTTGGTGACTAACCTCTGGTAGGTTGTTCCCGCATTCTTCAGTCCGAACGGCATCACCTTATAGCAGTAGGTCCCCCGAGGAGTGATGAATGCCATTTTCTCTTCGTCTGGTCCGTACATGGGTATCTGGTGGTAGCCGCGGTAAGCGTCAAGGAAGCTCATCCTGTCATGACCGGTAGTGGCATCGATCATTTGGTCGATCTTCGGGAGTGGGAAGCAGTCTTTGGGACACGCCTTGTTAAGGTCGGTGAAGTCGACACAGACTCTCTACTTTCCAGTCTTCTTTTTTACTACCATGGTGTTCTCCAGCCATTTCGGGTACCGGACCTCTCTGATGGTGCTTGCTTCTAGCAGTTTCTCCACTTCTTCGACCACGGCCGCAGATTGCTCGACTCCAGATCTTCTCGCCTTCTGGACCACAGGCTCGACTTGAGGGCCCACGTTCAGCCTGTGGCTCATGACCTCAGGGTCCACGCCAGGCATTTCCTGTGGGGTCAAAGCAAAGACCTCTCTGTTTTGCAACAGGAAGCTAAGCAGCTCGGATCTCTCTAGCTCGGTGAGCTGACTCCCAAGCAGGAAGTGAAAGAAACTGCGATTTAGATCTGAATTAGCGGAAGATATTCATGGCTAATTTGTAACATGA
Organism: Litsea cubeba; assembly: GCA_012931725.1. Lineage (NCBI taxonomy): Eukaryota > Viridiplantae > Streptophyta > Magnoliopsida > Laurales > Lauraceae > Litsea > Litsea cubeba. The sequence continues at coordinate 100,774,574 of CM022946.1, read as the reverse complement.
CAGATTTAAAAAAATCTGATTTGGGCAGCATAAATCAGCCATAGTAATCGCATGAGAACTCCATGAATTCATGACCAACAAGTGTATAATTAAAGGAGAATGAAGAAGACTATTACCTCGAAGATTTGTAGACTTCAAATCTCTGAAAAAATAGATCCAAAGGCCCGAACTCAGACTTGCAATTAGCAAACAAGTTGCTGGAATTTTCTGCACTAGTATTGCCTTTGATCTTCTCCTCTATCTCACTTCCAAATCTGATTGGCTAAGATGGTGGGATCTTAATCTAGGAGTTGAGAACTATTTCTCCAAGGAAAAATCTCAGATCTCAAAGTTTCTTCAATGAAGAAGAAACAACAAAGTGGCTGGACGTGTGGAACTACGCACACTCTTCTTATGGACTCTCCAAGTGTTGGACGTCCAAGGCTTGTATGGTTTCTTTTATAGAAACTTTGAGGAAACCTTTCCTAAAAGTTTATCTCTCCTTATTCTCAAAGATGTTCTAAAAGGAAAGTATAATCTAAAGATTTATTTCCTTTAAGAAACACTTCTAATAAGAAAAGGAAACTAAGGAATTTCCCATGCAATTAGTAATCCTAGTTGTACAACACTTACTAATTTTAAGTTCCTAATCCAAAAAGGAAACTTTCTCATAGGAATACTATTCCAAAGAGGAGTCCAACCTTCCAAGTAGAGAGTCCTACTTAAAATTGAAAACCTTACCCATGGAAATTCCATTATGGACGTCTCACATATTAATGCACACCATGGCCCACATACAATTTATCTAGAATTAAATTCATGTATGCCATCAAAGGCCTATTTGAATTTAAACTCAAAATTATTTTTCCACTAAAATAATTCATCCAAATGTTATCTAAACATTTTAGGAAACCATGCCAATCTTGGAAAGTGACTAGAGAGGGGACCAAAAGACATATTTGCCATTGGCTCCCAAAATGACCAAAATGTCCATGCTAAATCCATAGCAACATAAAGACCATTTTAACCTTAACTCATTCGACTAAAGAGTTATGGTTGAACTCCAAGGACAAATATATAATATAATAAGCTCGTCATAAAATGACGGTTGTCTTCGACCTACTAAGTGTAGTGACCTGAATGCCCCTCTATGTAACATCCATAATCGAGTCAGGTTATCACATGTACTATCAACCTTCCCGATTACATCTAAACCTTAGAACTTCATATCCTTAACATAATCATCATTCAGATATCATTCTCTTGATCTAGGGAGCGACCCACAAGTTCAATATCCATATGGAACATCCATATACTAAGATCTTAGATTTTGATGATTAATCGGATAATTCTAAGGGGACGATCATTCCATCATTAGATGGCATAGATTCTATATTACATCTGCACTGTCCCAACTAATCAATTCCGAGTACCCAAAACACAGAGATGTTGACCCATGAAAAGAATCTCACCCATAGTGAATTAAAGCACAAGAACTTGACTTCGTCAGTTCATCCACAAATGCTCAAGATTAAGAGCACCGGTCACTCAGTAGCATGAGGTGACTTGATCTCTCTCTGTGATAGTACTATTTTAGAGATCACACCTACCATGGTCCTGTTCCATGCATTGCATATGCACTAATGAGATGAATCCGGGAAAGCCCTCCCATGACTTAGGTAAGTCACCCTGAATACATGAGAGTCTCTCATTATAACTTATACGAAGATGAAGTGCCCAGCTCCATCTCTCAGTTATGAACAAATATGATGTTTCCAGTTGTCCATGAATTAGACCTATCTGTGTGTAGACACTACACACCTAATTCATTTACTAGAAACAATGGGCCTTACACAACCATACATATATATATGTTTAAGCATAAAAGAGTCATTCCATTAAATAACCAGTAAATATCCAGTAACAAAAGATGAGAGTGCAGCTAGTGGGCTCTAGGGCATACACCAATCCCAACAAACTCCCACTTGCACTAAAGATCACTACTTCCTAACCTAACACCCATAGACTCAATATGAGAAGTGAAGACTTTCTCAGTAAGAGTCTTAGTGAATGGGTCAGCTAAGTTATTTGCTGAAGCAATATGCTCCACCACTATCTCTCCATCCTGAATGAATTCCCGGATCAAGTGGTACTTTCTCTGAATGTGCTTTCTTTCTTGTGATTCCTGGGCTCTTTGCACTGTGCTACAGCACCAGTGTTATCGCAGTACATTACAATCGGTTTATGCACTGCAGGAACAACTCCCAATTCCAACAGGAATTTTCTGAGCCATACCGCTTCCTTCGCAGCTTCCGATGCCGCCACATACTCTGCTTCCATGGTAGAATCAGCTATACAGGATTGCTTGACACTTCTCCATGATATAGCCCCTCCTGACAGAGTAAAGACGTACCCTGAAGTAAACTTTCTGGCATCTCTATCAGATTGGAAATCAGAGTCTGCATACGCCAATGGCGTTAGATCATCTGCTCGAAAGGTTAGCATATAATCTTTCGTTCTCTGAAGATACTTGAATATATGCTTAACAGCTGTCCAATGCATAGGTCCGGGGTTTGACTGATATCTGCTGACCATGCCAACGGCAAAGCAAATATCTGGTCTAGTACATAACATAGCATACATGAGGCTTCCAACAGCGGATGCATATGGAACTCTCCTAATGCTCTCTATCTCTTCAGATGTCTTTGGACATTGATCTCGGGACAGTGGTACTCCATGTCTAGAAGGTAAGAGGCCCTTCTTGGAGTCATGCATGTTAAACTTGACCAATATCTTCTCAATGTAAGAAGATTGGGATAGGGCTAACATCTTATTCTTGCGATCACGCAAAAGCTTGATCCCTAAGATATAGTTGGCCTCGCCCAAATCCTTCATCTGAAATTGAGAGGATAACCAAACCTTTGTGGATGACAATAAACCTACATCATTTCCTATGAGTAATATGTCATCTACATACAGAACCAAAAATGCAACTGCTTTTCCACTTCCTTTCTTATACACACATGGTTCATCAATGTTTTGATCAAAGCCAAAGGATTTGACTGCCTGATTAAATTTGATGTTCCATGCTCTAGATGCTTGCTTAAGTCCATAAATGGATTTCTTAAGTTTACAAACCATGTTATCTTGGCCACCAGCAATGAAGCCCTCTGGTTGCATCATATAGATGCATTCGTCAAGACTTCCATTAAGAAAAGTTGTCTTGACATCCATCTGCCATATCTCGTAGTCATAATGACATGCGATTGCCAAGAGAATCCTTATGGATTTAAGCATAGCCACTGGTGAAAAGGTTTCCTCATAATCGATACCCTCTTTCTGAGTATATCCTTTCGCCACCAGTTTTGCTTTGAAGGTTTCCACCTTCCCATCCACTCCTCTCTTTCTCTTGTAAATCCACTTGCACCCTATGGGTTTAATCCCTTCAAGTGCATCTACAAGTTCCCAGACTTGATTGGAATACAAAGAATCCAATTCAAATTTCATCGCTTGCTGCCACATGTCAGCATCTATATCCGTTACTGCTTCATCATAACTAGTAGGATCCTCAACCAGATCTTCAGAGTTTGTCTTAAAAGACACTCCTAGATATCTTTCTGGCTGTCTAGAAATTCTCCTACTACGACGAGGTTCCAGAGTGTTTAAAGGAATATCTTGTTCATCTACTGTCTCAGGATCTGGTACAGATGTTATAGGAGATCCCGGAAGAATCTCCTCAAGGGTTTCTTTACAACTAAGCTCTTGGTGCATCATACAATCATCCTCCAAGTACCTAGCACGAGTGCTGATGAGCACTTTTTGCTCCTTTGGATGATCAAAGATCCCACCTCTCGTTCCCTTAGGATACCCAATGAAGTAGCACATTTCCGATCTGGGTTCCAGCTTGGTAGCTTTATCATTCAGTACATAGGCTGGACAACCCCAAATGTGAATATGTCTCAAACTAGGTTTTCGACTTGTCCACATTTCTTGGGGTGTCGTAGGTACTGATTTAGAAGGTACCAGATTTAAAATGTATGCTGCTGCTTCTAGGGCATATCCCCAAAAAGATATCGGTAGGGTTGCATGACTCATCATGGACCTTACCATATCAAGAAGGGTACGGTTTCTTCTCTCCGCTACACCATTTTGCTGGGGTGTACTTGGTGCAGACAACTGAGACACAATCCCATGTTGTGTGAGGTACTCTTTGAACTCACCCAGGAGGTACTCGCCACCTCGATCAGATCGAAGGGCTTTGATATGTTTTCCTAGTTGTAGCTCCGCCTCAGCCTTGAATTGTTTGAACTTATCAAACACCTCAGACTTGCGTCGCATTAAGTATACATATCCATACCTAGAGTAATCATCGGTGAAGGTGATGTAATGCTCATACCCTCCTCGAGCCGGTTTGTTCATAGGACCACACACATCAGTGTGAATCAATTCTAACAACTCCTTTGACCTTAGTCCCTTTCCAGAGAATGACCTTTTGGTCATCTTTCCCTTGAGACAAGATTCGCACTGAGGAAAAGGTTCGAAATCTAATGAGCTCAAAGGCCCATCTTCTACCAACCTCTGAATCCGTTTTAGGTTAATGTGACCCAAACGTAAGTGCCAAAGATATGTGTCATTGATTGAAGATACCTTCCTTTTAATGGAAGTTGAGTTTTCTTGTTGTACATTATGCAGTGTGGGAGCAATAGGATATATATAAAATAAGTTGTCATGTATTCTACCGGAACATATAATATTTCCATCTCTACTGATATCAATACCAGAATGGAAAGAAACTGAATAATTAAATTCAATTAATCTGGAAACTGAAATTAAATTCTTCCTCATGTCCGGAACATAGAAAACATTATTTAAAACTAATATCCTATTACATGGAAAATGTAAGGTAACTATCCTACTGCAACTGCCCAAACTTTAGCTCCAGTTCCGACTCTAAAAGCAAACTCTCCTTTCTCAATTCTCTGCATTATCTGAAATCCCTGCAATGAATTGCAGATATGATTAGTGGCTCCTGAGTCTACTATCCATGAGTCAGTAGAATCAACCACTGGACAAGTTTCAATGTAGTATGAAAAAGATGTACCTTTCTTAACTGAGGCCAGGAACTTGGGACAATCTTTCTTCCAATGACCTTTGAGGCCACATTTGAAGCATTTCCCTTTGGGCTTTCCATCTGTACCATTGTCTTTCTTATTACTAGCATTGTCCTTTTTCTGCCCTTTTCCCTTATTCTGCTTCTTCTTGAACTTCTTCCCTTTCGGGTTTAGTTTAGAGGAAGACTGGAAAAAATGAGCTTGGGCTTTGGGCTTCATGATGGCCTCTGCTGCCTGGAGTTCTTTCATTAACTCTCTATATGTCCATCTTGCTCATATTGAAATTGAGTTTGAACTGATTAAAAGAGTCCGGCAGAGTTTCGAGAATCATGTCAGTTTGACTCCCTGCATCAATCTCAGCCCCTAGAATCTCGGCTTCATTGAAACAATCCATCAGCTTGAGCATATGCTCTCTGAAAGGTGTTCCCTCAGCCATCCTAGCATTCATGATAGTCCTCATAGCAGCTTGCCTAGCTGGCCTGCTTTTGTCTGCGAACATCTCAGACAAGGACATCATGATTTCATAGGCTGTGTCCATTTGCTCGTGCTGCGTTTGCAACACGTTGGACATGGAAGCGAGCATGTAGCATTTAGCCATGCTATTCGCTTTCTTCCATTTCCTTTCAGCCTCTCGCTGGTCATCAGTAGAATTAGCATCAATATCAGGACAGTTTTCCAGCAAGACATACTTGTACTCCTCAGCTGTGAGTACTATGTCAAGATTTCTTTTCCAATCTACGTAGTTAGGGCCAGTCAGTTTGTCCTCACGAAGAATGCACATCAGCGGACTAAAAGAATCTTTACCCATCTCTCTCTGGATATGAAACGGTTTATAATTAGACTTGCAGTATATATGTAATATGCATATGGTGCTTGTTATAAAAGGAAAAACAAAGCACAAAACTTTTTACATTATTCAACCCCAATCATAATGTATCAGTGTTTCAACCTCCTCATAGACCCTCCATCGAACGGATGGCCGAGCCTACAGTCACGTTGAATTAAGGCAGACTTATTTGGATTATCACTATATGGATACACATCCAGTGGTAGTCCAATCACTGATTGGTTTGGCCTCATATGACAAATAACCTTTAATCTCCTAGGGAGAGGTCATTACCATCTTATGTCAAGTGTATAACCACCTCTTATGAAATTTCCTAGAATGTCCATGATTAAGTCTTCCGAAGGGGAGAGACTTTTATCCATCCTAGAAGTGACCTTTAGTAAAGAGCTCCACCGAAGGGTTGGCCGCTCCCACCAACACTTCATTGACATTCTATAGAAGTGATCTTTAGTAAAGAACTCCACCAAAGGGATGGCCGCTCCTACTAACACCTCATTACGAATATTCACGTTAGTTCACCCATTAACCCAGCAAAGCGGTCTTTAGTAAAGAACTCCACCGAAGGGATGGCCGCTCCTACTAACACCTTAATGAGATAACATGAACCGAGAATGGAAGGCCGTGGGGTCTTTCCAAAACCCTCTCCCACTTGATTATTTATCACTAGGGTTTATACTTTTTGACCTTTACTTTGTTTTACTCAAAAGCTCTTTTTAAATCTAGCAAACTTGGTTAATTAAATTTATGACTTAAGTCATCTTAAAATTAAATAACCTTTGCTTTAAAACATTTGAGCAAATCCCTTCAAAGAGTCAAAGACCTATCTTGGGTTATGAAAACCCATAGGTAGCATCTAATTAGATTTTAGTTTAGCCTTCTTTGGAAACCAAGGGTACCAAGATAAACTAAACCCTATGCAATTTTAAACCTTAGACAAAATAGAAGGTGCTGGTCCAAGTTCCGTTTAAAACAATTTGCCAAACTAAAAACAATCTAATACAAAAAGATGCCAATTTTAGAACCTAACGGTGGCCATGTTTCTTGGTGACAATTATAGCAATTATATAAAGCATTCATCCATGCATTCCATATATAAAAGCAAATAAAAGTATGCAATCCTTGATGGCTCCCTGCTCTTCGGACTTGTAGTCCTTATCGAACTAGGACATCAAAAATCGATCTCATCTTGCACCAAGAAGTCTTGTCTCCTCCACCACTAAGGAATCCGGTTACTTGCAACCTTTCTTGAAACTTTCTTCGTCTTGCTTGTTCCAATAAATTAAATTTATACAAGCGAACCCATAAAAAACAAAACCCCAAATTACATTGGAGATACCTACGCTTTTCAAGAAAGCTTACATCAAGACTAGTTGGAATAAAAGTAAAGAAAGAATTACAACTTCCTATGATTTCTAAACGCGCAATCGTACACTTTCCAACTATTGGAAAAACATCCAAATCCAGATAACAATCATGCGAACCATCAAGGATGTAATACATGGCTGCAAACAAAGAGGTTAGTGCATGCAAACACACTATGTGCATCATTAAACAAATCTGGAAAATAAATTCCAGCAATGTTAATGAAACTTGCACACAACAAGCATCACAACATAACTTTAATAGGGTGCCACCATGCCCATAATCAATCTAGGATTAATTATACACAACATGGGATCATGATTTCACATGGAGTGGCTCTGATACCACTGAAAGAAACTGCGATTTAGATCTGAATTAGCGGAAGACATTCATGGCTAATTTGTAACATGACAGATTTAAAAAAATCTGATTTGGGCAGCATAAATCAGCCATAGTAATCACATGAGAACTTCATGAATTCATGACCAACAAGTGTATAATTAAAGGAGAATGAAGAAGACTATTACCTCGAAGATTTGTAGACTTCAAATCTCTGAAAAAATAGATCCAAAGGCCCGAACTCAGACTTGCAATTAGCAAACAAGTTGCTGGAATTTTCTGCACTAGTATTGCCTTTGATCTTCTCCTCTATCTCACTTCCAAATCTGATTGGCTAAGATGGTGGGATTTTAATCTAGGAGTTGAGAACTATTTCTCCATGGAAAAATCTCAGATCTCAAAGTTTCTTCAATGAAGAAGAAACAACAAAGTGGCTGGACGTGTGGAACTATGCACACTCTTCTTATGGACTCTCCAAGTGTTGGACGTCCAAGGCTTGTATGGTTTCTTTTATAGAAACTTTGAGGAAACCTTTCCTAAAAGTTTATCTCTCCTTATTCTCAAAGATGTTCTAAAAGGAAAGTATAATCTAAAGATTTATTTCCTTTAAGAAACACTTCTAATAAGAAAAGGAAACTAAGGAACTTCCCATGCAATTAGTAATCCTAGTTGTACAACACTTACTAATTTTAAGTTCCTAATCCAAAAAGGAAACTTTCTCATAGGAATACTATTCCAAAGAGGAGTCCAACCTTCCAAGTAGAGAGACCTACCTAAAATTGGAAACCTTACCCATGGAAATTCCATTATGGACATCTCACATATTAATGCACACCATGGCCCACATACAATTTATCTAGAATTAAATTCATGTATGCCATCAAAGGCCTATTTGAATTTAAACTCAAAATTATTTTTCCACTAAAATAATTCATCCAAATGTTATCCTAACATTTTAGGAAACCATGCCAATCTTGGAAAGTGACTAGAGAAGGGACCAAAAGACATATTTGCCATTGGCTCCCAAAATGACCAAAATGTCCATGCTAAACCCATAGCAACATAAAGACCATTTTAACCTTAACTCATTCCACTAAAGAGTTATGGTTGAACTCCAAGGACAAATATATAATATAATAAGCTCGTCATAAAATGACGGTTGTCTTCGACCTACTAAGTGTAGTGACCTGAATGCCCCTCTATGTAACATCCATAATCGAGTCAGGTTATCACATGTACTATCAACCTTCCCGATTACATCTAAACCTTAGAACTTCATATCCTTAACATAATCATCATTCAGATATCATTCTCTTGGTCTAGGGAGCGACCCACAAGTTCAATATCCATATGGAACATCCATATACTAAGATCTTAGATTTTGATGATTAATCGGATAATTCTAAGGGGACGATTATTCCATCATCAGATGGCATAGATCCTATATTGCATCTGCACGTCCCAACTAATCAAGTCCGAGTACCCAAAACACAGAGCTGTTGACCCATGAAAAGAATCTCACCCATAGTGAATTAAAGCACAAGAACTTGACTTCGTCAGTTCATCCACAAATGCTCAAGATTAAGAGTACTGGTTACTCAGTAGCATGAGGTGACTTGATCTCTCTCTGTGATAGTACTATTTTAGAGATCACACCTACCATGGTCCTGTTCGATGCATTTCATATGCACTAATGAGATAAATCCGGGAAAGCCATCCCATGACTTAGGTAAGTCACCCTGAATACAGGAGAGTCTCTCATTAGAACTTATACCAAGATGAAGTGCCCAGCTCCATCTCTCAGTTATGAACAAATATGATGTTTCCAGTTGTCCATGAATTAGACCTATCTGTGTGTAGACACTACACACCTAATTCATTTACTAGAAACAATGGGCCTTACACAACCATACATATATACATGTTTAAGCATAAAAGAGTCATTCTATTAAATAACCAGTAAATATCCAGTAACAAAAGATGAGAGTACAGCTAGTGGGCTTTAGGGCATACACCAATCCCAACAGGAAGTACCTCTCGGGATCATTGGGGTCGATCTTGACCTCGGTGAGATCTTCAATGCTCTTTTCTTCTGGATCGCGGCCAACTCTGTCCAGTTCGGCCTCCAGTTCCGCCATATGCACTTGCTTTGGCTCTTCTCGCCGGGCACGACGGCCATCATGCAACGCTTGGCCATTTGCTGGTCACCATCGACTGTGACCACCTCGATCCTGCCATCCCTTTCCAAAGGGAACTTAAGTTTCTGTTGGTAGGAGGAGGGGACAGCCTCTATCTGGTGCAGCCAACTCCTCCCCATGATGGCATTGTAGGGGGATGGCGTATCTACGACGAGGAAGTCAGCTATCAATGATGCGCCTCCGACTTGGACTTTGAGGGAGACTCTTCCCTTTGGATACACGGGCTTCGCGCTGAACCCTATTAGGGGGGTCCGCGCTTCTTGGAGATCCTCTTCGGTGAGCCCCATCTTTGTAAAGCAGTTGAAGTAGAGAATCTCAGACGAACTGCTGGGGTCGACGAGAATCCTCTGCACCTTGCAGTTCTCCAGCTTTAGGGTCATAATTAGCGGGTCATTGTGAGCGAGTTGGACTCCTTCCAGGTCTTCGTCTGAGAACCAGATCTTTGGCCTCTCCTTCCGAGCTTTTTTGGAGGCTGGTCATAGCTCGGCTGCCATGACTTGCTTTCCATGGGAGGCCCTCCTAGCCTCGGCACGGGCCTGGCTGCTGTTCTGCTTAGCAGGGGCCAGGTGGATGACGCTTATGATTCTCTCTGACTCGTCGCTATCATGACTCTCCTCAGCTCGGCACCAAGGTCGCTCATTGCTTCTGCTGTCTGTTCCCTTGCAGTACTCCTTCAGGTGCCCGTCCTTCACGAGCCTCTCGAGATGGTGCTTGAGAGAGTAGCAATCCTCAGTATTATGCCCGCTCTGCTTGTGGTAAGCGCAGAACCTGGTTTGATCTCTCTTGGCGGGGTCATTCTTCATGGGCCGCGGCCATTTAAACTACGGCTTCCCCTGGATCTTGTCCAGTATTTGGTGAATCGGCTCTTTGAAGACCGCATTGACCCTTTCGCGCGAAGAGTAGGATGGTCTGTATCTCTTGCCACCTCCCAAAGTGTGAGTCGAGGTTGACGACTGGCCACCCGAGCGGTGGTCTCGGCTCGTCTCTTCTCTGCGGAAGGCTCTCTTTTCCCTACCGGAGGTTCGATCCTCCTGCCGGGACCTATCCTCCTGCCGCGGTCGGTCCTCCTGCCGAGATCGGTTCTCGTTCCGAGACCGGTTCTTGGAGACGCCAAAACTCTCATTTGCCCGCGCCTCGTCCTCTTCTTGCTCGATGTATTTGTTCACCCTAGCCATAAGGGCTGTTAAGGAGAGGACAGGGTTTCGGACGAGCTCTTTCCGGAGCTCGCACCCTGGCAGGAGGGCATGCTGGAAGGACCTGATCGCGACATCTTCAGAGGAGTTGTTGATTTGGCTATAAACCGTCCAGAATCTCTTGGCGAATTGAGTGACGCTTTCACTCCACCTCATTCTGAGGGCCATAATGTCACTATCGATCTTTGGAATGACTCGGTGCGCCTGGAATTTCCCCAGGAAGGAGTCCCGCAACTGAGGCCAGTTCGTGATCGACCATTCCGGGAGCGCACAGAACCATTTGAGGGGGAGATCCCCCAGGCTGGAGGAGAAGACTCTACAGTTGAGGTGCCCGACGTCACCCCAGACGGATAGTTTTTAGGTGAAATGCCGGAGATGTGCTGCTGGGTCCGAGGTTTCGTCATAGAGGACGAACCTCGGGATGCTGAACTTCTTTGCGAGGGGATAGTCGATAATTTCTCTGGAGAAAGGAGATGAGTCGAGGCCAGCGAAGTCGGGGACGTCTGGCTGGTTCTGAGCGAGCCCTGCCTCCTTCAGGGTGCTCTGGATGGCCTGCTTGACCAAGTGGTCAATCAACGCCTTCTGATCTCCCGCCTCTGATCTCGGCATTGACCTCCTGTCAATGTGGTTATGGCAGGAACTCCCAGCGTGACTCCGCTCGCGGCTTTTCTCGTTCAGATGTTCTCTTAAGTCCCTACCGGTGACGGGATCCTTTCTGCCTACGAGATCACCGCCCCGGGGGACTGTCTCCTTTTGCCGGAGCTGCTGCCGGAGCTGGCGGATAAGATCGTCTTTCTCCTGGAGGGCGAGGTTCTGGGCCCTGATTGCTGCTTGAGCGGGGTCGGCTCTGCCATCTTCGTGGTTCGAGCGGCGCTCGGATCGGCGTGATCCCGCCGCTGCCAGGGCTTTACCCTTCGAGAAGCGCTCCTGGAGGGGAGCATTCAGCCGTGGTGGGCTCCCCATCTCTAACGGGGACGAGGAAGACTCAGTGTGGTAACTGTCCACCTCTACGCCCTCCCCTCTCGCGTTGTGCTCCTCTGGATGGGACACATAGGGCAATGGTCCAGGGAGAACCAGTGGCCCTGGAGGGAGGGACTTCCGGTGCTCTCCGCCTCTTTTGTTTCTCGGAGCCATGGCGATTGGAAAAGGTTTTGAGAAAGGTTTTAGGAAAGGTTTTTGGGTATGGGTTAATACTTCCCCACAGACGGCGCCAATTGTAAGTGCCTAAAAATTACGGGCTTTGGATCAGGGATTAGGATCCCTGTCTTGAGTGGTTTGGATGAAGATGATCGTGGCTCCGGTTAAACCTTTAACCTGAAGAGGAAGAGAAGAAAACACGTCAGAGGACCCTGGCTGTGGGTAGCGCAAGGCTCTCCGATGCTTAAGTCAGTTTAGTGACTGAATAAGGGAGATAGAGAGAAAATAGCAGAGTAAGTCTATGCGTTATGGGTTGCGTACCTTAGAATGGAGATGGAGATGCTATTTATAGGAGATGGAGATGTCTTGCGTGGGTGAGTTCCAAGATGGGCCTGGCCACTCGAGTGGCCCTGTCCACTCAGCCCACAATTCATTAAATGCTTGTCTTACCTACCCATGCCTCATTAAATGCCAATCTTATCGGGCCAGGCGGCGGTTTGACTTTTGGGTCAGGTTCCATCGGGCCTGGCCTGGAGCCATGCTTTGGGGGCGCACGTGCTCTGTATACGCCGTTTTGTCAGGAATGATGGGTCGCAGGGCACGCCTTAGTACGCGCCTCCATCCTATCGACAGTCCCATCAGCGTCTGTCAAATCTGCCGTGCCGAGGTCGGTGTACAATGTCCCGTGCCACCTGACCTCGGGGGTGCTCATCTCGGCGAGTGCCACGACCCTTTAGCCGCGGTCCGTCTCGGCCGAGTGGAGGTAAGATTAAGTTGTCTTAATACCGGGGATAGCTCTGATCTTGGCTTAGTGAAAATATCCCCACACACTGAGAAATAATATTCTTGAGAATCTGATATGGTCGTATTTATTTTTGGGAGAAGATCCTTGAGTTCCTCTCCTTGCAAATATGCCAAGCAAAAGCTGGAAACAACAACTTAACAAAGAGCATCAATCCTTTATGATGCTGATCCACCCGATCTACAATAGTATGTATCATTGCTGAAAAGTCGTGTTTAAACCATAATACAGGTTAAAGTCCCAAATCAGTTCTCTTTTAAACTTCAATTCAGTCAAACGAATAACCTAAACTAGAATCAAGCAATCAGTGAAGGAGGCATATGATTTCTTATGTGGAAAACTCTACTTGGAAAAAACCACGGTCTTACGTACCTTCTAGACCACAGACAACCAAGCACTACAAAAATGAAAGTTACAAATACTCACAGAACCTTCTCCAGTTGCAACTCAACATAAGGACGCGATGATCGTGCTGACGCTTCGCCGTACACATTCACCGTACTTGAACCAAATACCTTGAATGCCTCTTCAAGGTGAATCTATACAAGAGAGTAGATTGAGAAGTCTCAAAGGCTTTAGCTTCAGGCTTTGCAACAATGGACGCTTTGGAGAAGAGAATGGATCACTCGAAAAATGATAAGTCCACAAAAATGTACTTTGAATTCATTATTTCAAATGAATTTGTGGACTTAATTAAAACAAAATGCATTCAATTAATTGATTTTTACAAAAGCAGCATGATGGCTTTTCATGTTTGAATTTAAGTCAAAATCATCAGAAATTCCATAAAATTGCATGTTTTGATGAACTTATCATTTTTGCATTATCAAACTATCAGAGCCCATAACTTTTTATTCACTCGTGAAATGACGTGATTTCTTCGCACCATAGTGTAGTGCACGAAAAATCAATGAACATGGTGTAATATTTTTGTGCTATCATACCAAGTGAATTGGGCCCCATGCATTGCACTATACTTTTCTTCACACAAATTGTTTTTTTTTTAATTTATTTTATTCTTTGGTGCAGAAAATTAGATTTTTGGGGACGCACTTCTTATTCCAAAAAATCAGAATTTAGCCCTCTTTAATTGGAGACATTTTGCAAGTCAAGAAGGAAAGAGAGTAGGAAGAGGAAAGAAGAAATCCAAGAACAAAATCTCAAAACAAGGCATGGACGTCCAAGGCCTTTCACCAAAAGTCTCACAATTCAAGTGGGGCACACAAATGTTCCATGTTGAAGACTAAATTATGAAATTCAGAACTCGAGGTTTTTTAGTTGATATGTGGGCCATGTAGAGAATTGCAAGAGATAAGAAGATATCTATAAGGTGGGTGCACTAAGCAATTTTAAGTTGGGGACAACTTCAAGAGAGTCCAAGTTTCCTAAAGATCTCAACACTTCGTATTCCAATCAAGAAAAGATTTTAAATTTGAAATCTTCCAAAGTAAGAAGATAAACCAAGCCAATGTGGTTCATTGCACATGCATGTACCCAAGTTATGCACACCCAAGTGGGCCTACTTCTATTCCATGTTTGAGATTAAAATCAGATTTGGGGGGTTTTTTTAAGAGAGAAAGTGGGCCAGGCAAGGTGATCATCAAGCCAGGAAGAATTCCAATATTAATAGGACTCTCGCTAGCAAACAAATCGAGAAGGAAATCTCCAAGATTCAAGCATCAAAGCATTCCAAGAATTTTCTACTATCTTCAACTCCAAGCAACACACGACCATGGTGGGCCCATAAATGTTCCAAGATTGCAACACTTTCAAAAATCAGTTTTGGCAAAAAAAAAAAAAAATTCTTCAAAGTGGGCCCAAGTAAAGGAGTTGCAAGGGATAAGGAGAGTTCTAGGATTTGCAAACCAAGGAATTCAAAAGAAAATTCAAATCTAAAATCCGCACAAAAGTCTCCTAAATCTATGAAAAACCCTATCCTAATTTGGAGATTAAGAAAAGAACCCTTCCAAATCAAAAGATGGCAACCCAAGCCATACCAAAAAAAGAGCCCTACTACATGGACGGAATTTTGGGACCGGTCCTTGGACCCATCCCAAGGTTTCCATCAAGGACCGGTCCCAAGGTTTCCATCCGATGGGAACCTTGGGATGGGTCCAAGGACCGGTCCCAAAATTCCGTCTACGTAGACTTTTTCCCAAAAAAAACTCAAAAATCCACAAAAGGATTGGACGTGCAACACCTTATCCACTCAAGTCCCACACGTCAAATTCAACCTTGAAAATTAATAGGCAAAATTAGCGATAGGTCCTTATAAGTTAATGTTATCAGCCTCCAGTCCAAGGAAAAACTTCTTAAGGCCTATGGTCCACTCAGCTAGGCTGTTTGCAGCGAGAGGTCCCTGAACCCACGTGTTTTCATTTTTGAGGGCTAAATTCCCATGTAACTGATGCAAGTGGTCCTCAACGTGTAAGGATTACTCAGCAACGTGCCGCGATTATTTCTTTTCTCAACTTGACTCGCAACGGACCCAACTGGGTCGTCTCCTTCCTCCCAACGCCTGCAACAGGCAATATGCCTCCTCTGGCGGTTGTCTTCTGCGACAACGGTGGGAGGGCGGTCGGACGAAGAGGGATGGGGTGATGGGTTGGGGAGGGAGAGTGATTCGTAGGATTGAGAGAGATTCTGCTTCTCTCTACTTGGTTTCATGTTTTTTTTTCTTCTTCTATAGAGAGAATGAGGATTCGGGAGAAGGGTTGGTGTGGAAGGCGGAGGGAGGGGAGGAGGAGAGGGTGAGGTCGAGGAGGTGGTTGACGGCAGAGAGGTAGTGCGAGGCAGAGGAAGGGGAGTCTTCCCAGTGAGGGTCACGAGAAATGGTGTCCTCACAGCGGAGTTTGTTTGGGAGGATTAAAATGGGCAGGCCTGTGTTGACGAAGATGGTTGTGTTGTAGGGACCTGATGGTAGTTGACTCGGCAGCGGGATGTTGTGGGAAGTTGCGGGATGGCAACGATGGGGAGCGATGGTTGGGTAGGCTCAGGTTGAATGGGTGAAAGTGTAGGGATGAATGCAAAGAAACATAAAAATCAGATTGAAGAAGTATATTTGGGATGGGAAGATGATGAAGTGCTGAGATGAGGAGGTAGGCTGTTAGTCTGTTTGTTTGAGAGGATTAAAATGATGGTTATTTGTAGGGACCTGATGGTAGCTGACTAGGCATATTGACAAAGATGGTTGTTTGTAGGACCTGATGGTAGCAACGATGGGGAGCGATGGTGGGCTAGGCTCAGGTTGAATGGGTGAAAGTGTACGGATGAATGCAAAAAAACATAAAAAAAAAAAGAAGAAAAAGGAAAGAAACATGAAGTATATTGAATTTATGAATTATAAATTCTGAGTTCTGATTTTTTTTTTTATAAAATTTATCTGAGTTTTGCGTAAATTTATCTGAGTTTTTGTAAAGTTTATCTGAGTTTTTGACAAATTTATCTGAGTTTTTGTGAAATTTATCTAAATTTTCTTCAAATTTATCTGAGTTCGGGACAAATTTATCTGAATTTTCGTCAAATTTATCTGAGTTCTGGACAAATCAATTTGAGTTTTTGGCTAATATGTCTGAGTTTTGGAACAAATTTAACTGAGTTTTGAGTTTTTTTATTAAATTTATCTGAGTTTTGCATTAATTTATCTGAGTTTTGAGTGAATTTATCTGAGTTTTCGCCAACGCCTTGCACACTTTTTTTTCTCTTTGGAAAAAGGACAGGGCACATGTTGCTATTTTAGGAGCTGACAGGAAATAAGGGGACTAACGTGGCAGAGGATTCGGAATCTGGTGAGGGTGAGGCCCATCAAGGTTGACAAGTGTCCTCAAACTTTACACGTGTTGCATAGCAAAATGGGATGTGTCGGATCAAGTTGACAAGTGTCCTCAAACTTTACACGTGTCGCATATCAAAATGGGATGTGTCGAATCATAACGTCATGCGCGCACCGGCATTATTCTCGCTGGACGATTTTCGGTTATTAAAGAAAGGGTAAATTAGTCTTTTCATGTATGAAAAAGTGTGAGAGGGACCTTTGGTTGTATGACTTTTTTTTCTGGACTGTTTGCAACAAAGTAATGTTATGAGGGACCTCTGGCCAAACCCCCCAATTAAATTAATAAACGTTTTGTTTATTAGTTTTTCTTGGCTTGCCACACAAAAACTCTCTCCTTGGCCCACTCATCATATATATATCTCTCCAACCATACTCCTCTCCCCCCATTATCCATTTCACGGCCAGCAACAAAAAGCCCCCTTCTCCATTAATTTTTCTCCACTTCTTCTCTACCATCTCTACTCGCCCAAGTGAAAGTCCGGGATCTTAACCCTAGAGGGGGGGTGAATAGGGTGATCTACTAATAGTGACCAACTATGACCAATTTTAATTTCTTTACAATTACCCAAGTCACATGTGATGATTATGACAATAGATGCGGAAGAGAAACAAATCAATCACCACAACCCAATCACCATAACACAAAGATTTATAGTGGTTCGGCCTCAATGCCTACATCCACTACCGGCTTGTGCTCAACACCCCACCGGATTTCCACTATTTATGCTTTTACAATAGGCTAAGCAATAACCTTTACAATGATGTTATTCTAGGCTAAACACCAACCTTTACACTATGCTTTTCTTAGGCTTAGCACTAACCTTTACAAGCAATAGATTTTTCTTTCTCAATGAAGTGTCTAAACACTAGAAGAGAAACAATTATAGCTTAATACATTTGCCTCTTAATTAGGCTGATATAAAAATTAAAATCAATTTACAATCATACACTAACAATTAACTAACATGAGTGTTCAAGGTGTATGAAAGTGTACTTCAATCAATTTCTAAAATGAAGCTCTTAAATGAATGCTTGATGCATTTAAAATTCTAAGCACATAAATTAATGATTGAAGAGATGAACTAATCACATGAAGTAATTGAAACAACTTGGAAAGACATTCCTATAAAAACACAAGTTGTATGAAAGTTTAAATACTAAAAACACATGTGATTTGGAAATGAGTGTTTTGCAAAACAATCCAATATGGTAAAGTGATATGATGATTGCAAAACAACTCAAACAAGGCTAGCAATCATGCAAAAATGAATTTACAAAAGTTTGATCATGCATGGATTTCAAAAGTATGGAAATCAAATTTAACTTAGAGGTATATACCTTTGAATCTCAAGGATTTTGATTTCCATTTGCTATCTAGCCTTCTTAGCTCATTCCCCTTTCTTAGGCTTCAAAATGGTTCCAAAAGTTCACCCAACCAACCTCTCCAAGAAAGGAATGAAATGAGCATTTATAGACAAAAATAGTCCAACGGCTAGTGTCTTCGGTCGACCTACTGCTCTCTCGGTCGACCTGGAACAAACGGTCAGAAGTCTGACAGTTGGAGAGCCAACAGCTCTGCCAACGGCTAGTTGTCTCGGTCGACCGGGTACAGGGGTCGGTCGACCGGGTACACTGGCTTGGGAGGAGTTCTGTGCAGATTTTGAAATTTTTCTTAAACATGAACTCCAGCCATTATGTTTTATGCATGCTAAAAAGGATTCTAAGAATGAGATTGTATGCATTCCAAGAACCTCGATGATTAACTTGATTTTTCAAAATCATGCATGAAAAAATAGATTTTCGAAAGAGTGTTTTAAGTTCTAAAACATGCAGGATGAGGTCTTTGAAAATCAATTGAATATGCAAGTCTAAGATTCAGAAATTAAGGTCTAACATACGATGAATGAGTGTGTGATCAGATGAAAGTGAAAGTGATAGTGCATCCATCAAATTAGCAACATAGAAAGATCCTAACAATCTCCCCCTTTGCAATTTGATGGCAACTAAGATGATCACAACACTTCTAAGACTTCAGCTCTTATGTTCTTGAAGCAATCTCTCCCCCTTCGTTAGAGCTCTCCCTCTTTTATCCTTGGACAGATCTCCCCCTTAGTTAGATCTGGTCTTCTCTCCCTTTTGTTGGATCTCCCCTTTGTTTGATCTTCTCTTGCTCTTTTGAGTTCTCTCCCCCTTTGTCATCGAATTGCAAAGGAACCTGTATACATTAGAAAAGAAATACCTTTCAGCAGCACCTGTTAGCAAATTAAATTAAAAATGAAATGCTGCAACTAAGATGATCACAACACTTCTAAGACTTCAGCTCTTATGTTCTTGAAGCAATCTCTCCCCCTTCGTTAGAGCTCTCCCTCTTTTATCCTTGGACAGATCTCCCCCTTAGTTAGATCTGGTCTTCTCTCCCTTTTGTTGGATCTCCCATTTGTTTCGGAAGGATTTGACAACCGAAGATGGAGAAGGGATGGGTTTGAATCTGACTTCACGAGGAGGGGATGCTTCAGGAGAGGATGGAGGAGATCTATGAGAAGATGAAGCTTGGCCTGTTTTTGATTTCTTGATAGGCTGTCTAAAAGTTTGCTTTGTTCTTGCCATGACTGAGTAGCTGAATATGTACACTGACTGTCCTCAAGTGCTAGGCTGAAATGTAGAAGAAAGTAATCACTTGGCACTAAGGTATCAGCTGGGAAAGAGAGGGACTCACACTAATTCAGCTGCCAGTTAACAGTGAGTTGGAGCATTTGGAATGGCTTGAATTGCTCCTATGATAGAATGGAATTAGGTGCACAATGATCCCACTCGAATTCAGCAAAGACAGTAGCTAACTATGTTGTAACAGTGGTTCAGTCATTTTGACAAACACTTGGAATGCATGTTCCGTGACAGAATACTTCCACAAACTATGGCTGCCTGAAACTGTGTACAAATGACTACAATTGATCCTAAAAGCATGCAGACAATATTAGCTTCAATAACAGATCCACCCATTGATCAGATCCCCACAATAACCATAAACCGAGATCTGGGAAGCAAACTCGGCACACAGACACAGTCGGTTGAAGAAGATTATTTCCATAGTCTTGGACGGCCAGAGCAGATGGAATCTCATGAATTTTTGAATGAGATGGAAGCAGCACACACTAAGAATAGTGTGTCTCTATGCTGACAGTTAGACGGAGTTCAGAGAAGAAGAGGAGCACAGCTGCCGTGCGACACAGTGCTGAAACAGGCCTTGGTTTGGAAGAAGACAATCCAATGAGAAATCCTTGGGAGAATGATGATCTTGCCAAGGAAGAATGAAAGAGACGGATTGGAAACGAGGAGCATTCAGATTTGAGAAGCTCCAGGGGGTCGACCTGCTCCAAGAAGAAGGTTCTGAATGAAACAGAACAGGCCAGCGCAACTTATTTAAGTTGCTGTTCACGTATTTTCGGTCGACCGGCCAAACCAGGATGTCGACCGCGTAAACAGGGAAAATAGAATATCTGTTCAGATTCAAGGAATAATTTGCCAACTCAAGAAAAACTCTCTGAACATATGATTCCCTTAATCCAGCTATCCTACTATTACAGTCTAGTATGGAAAAGAGATTTTACAATCTATTTCTAAATAATTCCATTTAAAAGATTGAAGAACTTGTAAGTCCAAGATAAATCATTTTTCAAGAGTGTTTAATTTGACATCTGTGGAATTAACTATGAATCCATTCAGAATAAAAAATTTGAAAAACAAGTCATTTGATTATGAAAATGTGACTTTAAGAAATTCTTTTTCAAATCAAATTGATCTAAACATGCATTTTATCAGAAAATACCTTTTAACTTCAAAATGCATTTTCAACAAGTAAAACTCAAACAAATGAGACTTAGACAAATAGAAGATACAAAGAAGAGTAGAAACAACTAGACTTAAGACCAACACATATAACTATTGGAAGGGGTTGGTCTAATCTAATTATAAGTTCTTAGTATTTGTCTAAGAGTCTAACCTTAGGTATCCATCTAAGGTATTGAGCTTTGGAGTCTATGTATGAGATCCCACCAACTAGAGGAGATAAATATTGATTTCTTTTATACTTGACATCATATCCTTGAGGTTTGACAATTTCATAATTGGATTGATGATTAGTCTTTGGTGGTTGATGTTTCTTTTTATTTTTCTCATTTCTTTTAGCTTTTCCTCTCTCTTTTTGCCTTTTGAATTTTAATTTTAGTCTTTCAACATTTTTCAAAAGTTCTTTCATTTCCAAGGTTAAAGGAGGTAAAGTGAGAGGTTTCTTTTTGATAGATTTAATTTGACTACTTTTGATTTGTTTAGTCTTTTTAAAATCTATCTTGGGAGACTCTTGTTGGAATGGTTTGACTTGCTTGAACTTTCTAGAGTCTTCCTTTGATTTTGATGCCTTAACCATCATAGAATTAGATTTTCCATTTTTAGGTTCATAGATAGGTTTAGACAAATGATTTTTTCTTAATTTGCACTCAAATTTGAAATGCCCTTCATTACCACAATAATGACATTTTGTTTTGGGCAAAGTAGAGTGAGTGCTAGAGATTGAGGACTCACCTTTCACAAATGTGTTGGTGATTTTAGGGCCATGAGAAGTATACTTATCAAATCCAATACCCATCCTATCTCTTTGTGATTTACCCAATCTAAATAATTTTTCAAATTTCACTTCGCCTTGGGTAAATTTGCACTCATACTTTTGTTTGTGAGTTTCAAGTTGAGTGACTTGATTTTTAATAATTGAATTTTCATTTTTCACTTTTGTAAGTTCAATTCCAATTCCATTAAACTTGTTTACTTTTTCATAAGCAAGTTTTAATTCAAGTTTGAGTTCATTTACATTAGATCCAAGTTGTAAAGTTTTTATATTACTTTGAGCATTGAGTAAATTCTCTTTGGTGGTTATTAACTTGGATTCAAGGTTGACAATGTCTTCAACTTGATTTTTTATATGATCACTTAGAATTGAATTTTCCTTGGTAAGTCCTTCACAACTTATCTTAGATACATTTAGTTCATCTTGAAGATTAGACAAGTTATCTTTAGAAATTTTCAATTTGGATTCTAAATAGATAATGTTTTCATCTTGTCTTTTTAATGTATCTCTTAGGTTTAAATTTTCTTTATTTAGCTCATTATGATTTAATTTAATTTCTTTTAGTTCATCTTGAGCATTGGATAGATTGTGCAAAGTGATCATAAACTTATAGTCTAGGCAATGTATTACTTCTTCTTTCTCTCTAAGTTCATCATTTGAAGAGATTAAATCTTTGTTGAGCCTTTTTTATTCTTCTCTTAACTTTTTATTCTTCTTAGCTATGACTTCACATAGTTCATATAATTCCTCATAGGCTTGATGTATATCATCTTCATAATCATCATTTTCTTCTTCTTTTGATTCAACTTTAGATTCATTAAATTCAAGGTTTGAATCTCCAAAAGAAGAAAGGAGGGGTCTAGAAGAATCTACAAGAGAATCTACACAATCTAGCATAGTGGAGTCCATTTTAATGATTTTCATGAAAAGCACACTAGGGTTTAAACTCTAGGTTTTTACACCTAATCAAGAGTTCCAAACACTTGATCCTAAATATAGAGCAACCTTGCTCTGATACCAATTGAAAGTCCGGGATCTTAACCCTAGAGGGGGGGTGAATAGGGTGATCTACTAATAGTGACCAACTATGACCAATTTTAATTTCTTTACAATTACCCAAGTCACATGTGATGATTATGACAATAGATGCGGAAGAGAAACAAATCAATCACCACAACCCAATCACCATAACACAAATATTTATAGTGGTTCGGCCTCAATGCCTACATCCACTACCGGCTTGTGCTCAACACCCCACCGGATTTCCACTATTTATGCTTTTACAATAGGCTAAGCTATAACCTTTACAATGATGTTTTTCTAGGCTAAACAACAACCTTTATACTATGCTTTTCTTAGGCTTAGCACTAACCTTTACAAGTAATAGATTTTTCTTTCTCAATGAAGTGTCTAAACACTAGAAGAGAAACAATTATAGCTTAATACATTTGCCTCTTAATTAGGCTGATATAAAAATTAAAATCAATTGACAATCATACACTAACAATTAACTAAGATGAGTGTTCAAGGTGTATGAAAGTGTACTTCAATCAATTTCTAAAATGAAGCTCTTAAATGAATGCTTGATGCATTTAAAATTCTAAGCACATAAATTAATGATTGAAGAGATGAACTAATCACATGAAGTAATTGAAACAACTTGGAAAGACATTCCTATTAAAACACAAGTTGTATGAAAGTTTAAATACTAAAAACACATGTGATTTGGAAATGAGTGTTTTGCAAAACAATCCAATATGGTAAAGTGATATGATGATTGCAAAACAACTCAAACAAGGCTAGCAATCATGCAAAAATGAATTTACAAAAGTTTGATCATGCATGGATTTCAAAAGTATGGAAATCAAATTTAACTTAGAGGTATATACCTTTGAATCTCAAGGATTTTGATTTCCATTTGCTATCTAGCCTTCTTAGCTCATTCCCCTTTCTTAGGCTTCAAAATGGTTCCAAAAGTTCACCCAACCAACCTCTCCAAGAAAGGAATGAAATGAGCATTTATAGACAAAAACAGTTCAACGGCTAGTGTCTTCGGTCGACCTACTGCTCTCTCGGTCGACTTGGAACAAATGGTCAGAAGTCTGACCGTTGGAGAGCCAACAGCTCTCTGCCAACGGCTAGTTGTCTCGGTCGACCGGGTACAGGGGTCGGTCGACCGGGTACACTGGCTTGGGAGGAGTTCTGTGCAGATTTTGAAAAAGTGATTTTTCTTAAGCATGAACTCCAGCCATTATGTTTTATGCATGCCAAAAAGGATTCTAAGAATGAGATTGTATGCATTCCAAGAACCTCGATGATTAACTTGATTTTTCAAAATCATGCATGAAAAAATAGATTTTCGAAAGAGTGTTTTAAGTTCTAAAACATGCAGGATGAGTTCTTTGAAAATCAATTGAATATGCAAGTCTAAGATTCAGAAATCAAGGTCTAACATACGATGAATGAGTGTGTGATCAGATGAAAGTGAAAGTGATAGTGCATCCAGTCAAATTAGCAACATAGAAAGATCCTAACACCAAGGCCTCTTCCAAGGCTACCTCCACTTGATATTTCTACACCACTGTCGTGCTGCTGTTGTTGCTGCCGTCACTTCACCATAGGACCAGCCCCTCATCATCTTCCCTTGCTTGGATTCAGATCGCGAATTGAGAGCCGGTTGGATCGCCGTATGAGACCGTGAGTCCCTCTCCTCCGTTTTGTGTTTCATGTGTCTAGGGTAAGGTTGGATGCAGTTTATTTTGGTTCAAATAATCTTGTGATCTTTATTTACTTGTAATGGATCTTTCATTAATAAATCAAGTTTATGGGGTCTTAGCACTCACCAATGGGTCAACATTGAATTTTTGTGCATGGTGACGGTGCACACTTGGTTCGGTGGTTTTAATTTCTCCTGATGGCATAAAGCAAAGTAACTATATATTGCAATATTTTGGAACTAAAATCAACTTTCCATTCTCTGATTTTTTTATTTATTTTATTTTCATTTTTATGCATCTTAACAATTAGTGTAATTGGTTGAACTGATAAATCTCATTGTGGATGCAGTAATTGTTTTGCCCAAAATGGAAGGGGAAGGGGGGGAATGTAAAACGAAGGCTCTGGAGTTGAAAATTATTTTATTCCATCCTTTGAACGTTATAGAAAGATGTGAAGACGACTCTCATGAATGTTTGCTCTCGTAAGAGGAGTCGTCCTCACTTTTATTTACTTGGGTTCTTCGTTGCTTCACCTTCTGAGTGCATGTCGTTTATAATTTTTCATACAACCCCCTCGTCAGGCCTAGGAGATCAAAACAAAGGAGATATACATTGAAAGGAGAGAAGGGAAGTCTGTTGTTTACAAGAGTTCGCTGGAGACAGAATTAGAGAAGTCTGCAATTTGGCTTCTTTGGGCAGTCTCTGTAGTTCACCACCATTATTAAGGAAGAATATCTCCGTCCTTCCTCCATGGTGGGAGGAACAAAGACCGCCTTTCGATAGCCGTTGCCCAGGTCCAAAGAGAAGCATCCACTACTGCCTGATTCTCACCTCGCCGATGAAGGAGGAGGGAGTTTAAAAAAAAGTAGAGTTTCTGGGCTTTTTCGCTGGATCCGGGAGGGGGGTTTCACGCTTTCCCAAGTCTTCCTTTTATATCTTTTGGAGGAGCCATAACTGCTGGAGATCATGGAGGAGTGAAGGTAGTTTTCAAAACTATCTTCAATGGGAGACGTTACAGATTCAGTGGCCATGAGAAGAAGGAACTGGCCAGTTCGTGGGAGATCATGGACGTCCAGTGGCTGGAAGGAAAGAAGTGCGGTGGCCAGTGCACATGACATCCAGCGGTCACTTCTTGACTAGAGACCAGCAATTGCTTCATTGCTTTGAGCGGCCAGTGTATGATGTTCAACGATCACTTTTTGACTGGAGACCAGCGGCTGCTTCATTGCTTTGAGCGGCCAGTGTGTTCAAGAGTTGCAATAGCCAATGGGCCTTGTAGTTAGTAGTCGCTAAGGAGCTCTCTTGTTGTTGCCGGCTAGTCTTTAATGTCATCATTTCTTTATGGAGGAATGAGTAATTTGCCCTAGGGAGGGTTACGTACGGGCAAATGGATTTTTTTTTGGTAAGTCAACAAGTGCCCCCCTCGAGGTACAATGATTGAAGTGTGCTATGGTAATCATTATGCCTCGGGAATTTCACAAATATGTACTTTTGATGGAAAGGTGTAGAGAACATATTTTAAAAGTTGCTCATGCCCTACTTTTTTGCATATATCATTTATTTGCATATCCATGGGGATTATGGGGAAAAACCCAAGGAAGGATCCCAAGAGGTGTAGAACAACGTTTTTGAAGGATTTTCTCTTTTGGAGATGAAAAATAAGCTGATTTTGTCAGGAATGGATGAAAAGCTTAGGATTTATGGCATTGATTGCATTTTGATGGGATTTGGGTGGTTGCATAGGAAAATTAACTCCAAATTGGGCATATGACCAGTCTATTCGATGGTATTTCCAAATGGACCGTTATGATGATGTCACTTTTGAATTTTGGCGACTCTGCGGATTTTGAAAAGAAGTTGAAGATCCAAACTTCATCTCCTCGAACCGCACACTGACCGGCCAGTCTTTGGTTTTTGCTTGCTTTAGACCTTGGCCGCTAAAGTGATTTCGGGATGGCCGTTGGGCGTCATTTCATTTCCGGAATAGCCGCTGGGCGTCGTTCTATTTCCGAAGTAGCCGCTGAACTCTTAACTCCATAGCCAGTGCCTTTTGCAAAAATCGAGGCATCATATATTATAAAGGAGAGATCTTCGCTTCCTTTTTCACTTCGTTGTTTCAGACTTCCATAATTCTCAGACTTCTCAGAGCTTTCGTGCTTCAGAATCTTATTCCGGTCTCCTTTCTTCTCCTTTCCCAAGCTTTTACTAGGATTTCTTCTCATTTGCTCCAGAGAAAATGGCTGGTAAGACTTCTTTCAGAAGTGTAGTTTATTTTATTTTATTTTTCAGTTTTGTTTGCCTACTTTTGCTTAATGTTGGCCGTGATGACTTAGCGGAAGACAATCATGGCTAATTTGTAACATGACAGATTTTAAAAAATCTGATTTGGGCAGCATAAATCAGCCATAGAGATCGCATGAGAACTCCATGAATTCATGACCAACAAGTGTATAATTAAAGGAGAATGAAGAAGACTATTACCTAGAAGATTTGTAGACTTCAAATCTCTGAAGAAATAGATCCAAAGGCCCAAACTCAGACTTGCAATTAGCAAACAAGTTGCTGGAATTTTCTGCAGTAGTGTTGCCTTTGATCTTCTCCTCTATCTCACTTCCAAATCTGATTGGCTAAGATGGTGGGATCTTAATCTAGGAATTGAGAACTATTTCTCTAATGGAAAATCTCAGACCTTAAGCTTTCTTCAATGAAGAAGAAAACCTCCAAAGGCCTGGACGTGTGGCACTCCTTGTGCTTCTCTATGTGTGTTGGACGTCCAAGGGCTTGTTGGTTTCTTTTATAGAAACTTTGAGGAAACCTTTCCTAAAAGTTTATCTCTTCTAATTCTCATAGATGTCCTAAAAGGAAACTATAATCTAAAGATTTATTTCCTTTAAGAAACACTCCAATTAGAAAAGGAAACTAAAGGAACTTCCCATGCAATTAGTAATCCTAGTTGTACAACACTTACTAATTTTAAGTTCCTAATCCAAAAAGGAAACTTTCTCATAGGAATACTAATCCAAAGAGGAGTCCAACCTTCCAAGTAGAGAGACCTACTTAAAATTGGAAAGCTTACCCATGGAAATCCTATTATGGACGTCCCTCATGATAATGCACACCATGGCCCACATATAATTTATCTAGAATTAAATTCATGTATGCCATCAAAGGCCTATTTGAATTTAAACTCAAAATTATTTTTCCACTAAAATAATTCATCCAAATGTTATCTAAACATTTTAGGAAACCATGCCAATCTTGGTAAGTGACTAGAGAAGGGACCAAAAGACATATTTGCCATTGGCTCCCAAAATGACCAAAATGTCCATGCTAAACCCATAGAAACATTAAGACCATTTTAACCTTAACTCATTCCACTAAAGAGTTATGGTTGAACTCCAAGGACAAATATATAATTTAATAAGCTCGTCATTAAATGACGGTTGTCTTCGACCAACCAAGTGTAATGACCTGAATGCCCCTCTATGTAACATCCATAATCGAGTCAGGTTATCACATGTACTATCAACCTTCCCGATTACATCTAAACCTTAGAACTTCATATCCTTAACATAATCATCATTCAGATATCATTCTCTTGGTCCAGGGAGCGACCCACAAGTTTAATATCCATATGGAACATCCATATACTAAGATCTTAGATTTTGATGATTAATCGGATAATTCTAAGGGGACGATCATTCCATCATTAGATGGCATAGATTCTATATTGCATCTG
Source organism: Litsea cubeba (assembly GCA_012931725.1). Lineage (NCBI taxonomy): Eukaryota > Viridiplantae > Streptophyta > Magnoliopsida > Laurales > Lauraceae > Litsea > Litsea cubeba. Next base: position 100,746,697 of record CM022946.1, on the reverse strand, counting down.
CACGTCCCAACTAATCAAGTCCGAGTACTTAAAACACAGAGATGTTGACCCATGAAAAGAATCTCACCCACAGTTAATTAAAGCACAAGAACTTGACTTCGTCAGTTCATCCACAAATGCTCAAGATTAAGAGCACCGGTCACTCAGTAGCATGAGGTGACTTGATCTCTCTCTGTGATAGTACTATTTTAGAGATCACACCTACCATGGTCCTGTTCAATGCATTGCATATGCACTAATGAGATGAAGCCGGTAAAAAGCCCTCCCATGACTTAGGTAAGTCACCCTGAATACAGGAGAATCTCTCATTATAACTTATACCAAGATGAAGTGCCCAGCTCCATCTCTCAGTTATGAACAAATATGTTGTTTCCAATGTCCATGAATTAGACCTATCTGTGTGTAGACACTACACACCTAATTCATTTACTAGAAACAATGGGCCTTACACAACCATACATATATACATGTTTAAGCATAAAAGAGTCATTCCATTAAATAACCAGTCAATATCCAGTAACAAAAGGTGAGAGTGCAGCTAGTGGGCTTTAGGGCATACACCAATCCCAACAAACTCCCACTTGCACTAAAGATCACTACTTCCTAACCTAACACCCATAGACTCAACATGAGAAGTGAAGACTTTCTCAGTAAGAGTCTTAGTGAATGGGTCAGCTAAGTTATTTGCTGAAGCAATATGCTCCACCACTATCTCTCCATCCTGAATGAATTCCCGGATCAAGTGGTACTTTCTCTAAATGTGCTTCCCTTTCTTGTGATTCCTAGGCTCTTTGCACTGTGCTACAGTACCAGTGTTATCGCAGTAAATGACAATCGGTTTATGCACTGCAGGAACAACTCCCAATTCCAACAGGAATGTTCTGAGCCATACCGCTTCCTTCGCAGCTTCCGATGCCGCCACATACTCTGCTTCCATGGTAGAATCAGCAATACAGGATTGCTTGACACTTCTCCATGATATAGCCCCTCCTGACAAAGTAAAAACGTACCCTGAAGTAGACTTTCTGGCATCTCTATCAGATTGGAAATCATAGTCTGTATACGCCAATGGCGTTAGATCATCTGCTCGAAAGGTTAGCATATAATCTTTTGTTCTCCGAAGATACTTGAATATATGCTTAACAGCTGTCCAATGCATAGGTCCAGGGTTTGACTGATATCTGCTACCATGCCTACGGCAAAGCAAATATCTGGTCTAGTACATAACATAGCATACATGAGACTTCCAACAGCGGATGCATATGGAACTCTCCTCATGCTCTCTATCTCTTCAGATGTCTTCGGACATTGATCTCGAGACAGTGGTACTCCATGTCTAGAAGGTAGGAGACCCTTCTTGGAGTCATGCATGTTAAACTTGAATAATATCTTCTCAATGTATGAAGATTGGGATAGGCTAACATCTTATTCTTGCGATCACGCAAAAGCTTGATCCCTAAGATATAGCTGGCCTCACCCAAATCCTTCAGCTGAAATTGAGAGGATAACCAAACCTTTGTGGATGACAATAAACCTACATCATTTCCTATGAGTAATATGTCATCTACATACAGAACCAAAAATGCAACTGCTTTTCCACTTCCTTTCTTATACACATGGTTCATCAATGTTTTGATCAAAGCCAAAGGATTTGACTGCCTGATTAAACTTGATGTTCCATGCTCTAGATGCTTGCTTAAGTCCATAAATGGACTTCTTAAGTTTACAACCCATGTTATCTTGGCCACTAGCAATGAAGCCCTCTGGTTGCATCATATAGATGCATTCGTCTAGACTTCCATTAAGAAAAGCTGTCTTGACACCCATCTGCCATATCTCGTAGTCATAATGACATGCGATGGCCAAGAGAATCCTTATGGACTTAAGCATAGCCACTGGTGAAAAGGTTTCCTCATAATCGATACCCTCTTTCTGAGTATATCCTTTCGCCACCAGTCTTGCTTTGAAAGTTTCCACCTTCCCATCCACTCCTCTCTTTCTCTTGTAGATCCACTTGCACCCTATGGGTTTAATCCCTTTAGGTGCATCTACAAGTTCCCAGACTTGATTGGAATACAAAGAATCCATTTAAGATTTCATTGCTTGCTGCCACATGTCAGCATCTATATCCGTTACTGCTTCATCATAACTAGTAGGATCCTCAACCAGATCTTCAGAGTCTGTCTTAAAAGACACTCCTAGATATCTTTCTGGCTGTCTAGAACTTCTCCCATTACGACGAGCCTCCGGAGTGTTTAAAGGAATATCTTGTTCATCTACTGTCTCAGGATCTGGTACAGATGTTATAGGAGAACCCGGAAGAATCTCCTCAAGGGTTTCTTTACAACTAAGCTCTTGGTGCATCATAAAATCATCCTCCAAGTACCTAGCATGAGTGCTGATGAGCACTTTTTGCTCCTTTGGATGATAAAAGATGCCACCTCTGGTTCCCTTAGGATACCCACTGAAGTAGCACATTTCTGATCTAGGTTCCAGCTTGGTAGCTTTATCATTCAGTACATAGGCTGGACAACCCCAAATGTGGATATGTCTTAAACTAGGCTTTCGACTTGTCTACATTTGTTGGGGTGTCCTAGGTACTGATTTAGAAGGTACCAGATTTAAAATGCATGCTGCTGTTTCTAGGGCATATCCCCAAAAAGATATAGGTAGGGTTGCATGACTCATCATGGACCTTACCATATCAAGAAGGGTACGGTTTCTTCTCTTTGCTACACCATTTTGCTGGGGTGTACCCGGTGCAGACAACTGAGACACAATCCCATGTTGTGTGAGGTACTCCTTGAACTCACCCAGGAGGTACTCGCCACCTCGATCAGATCGAAGGGCTTTGATATGTTTCCCTAGCTGTAGCTCCGCCTCAGCCTTGAATTGCTTGAACTTATCAAACGCCTCAGACTTGCGTCGCATTAAGTATACATATCCATACCTAGAGTAATCATCGGTGAAGGTGATGTAGTACTCATACCCTCCTCGAGCCGGTTTGTTCATAGGACCACACACATCAGTGTGAATCAATTCTAACAACTCATTTGACCACAGTCCCTTTCCAGAGAATGACTGTTTGGTCATCTTTCCCTTGAGACAAGATTCGTACTGAGGAAAAGGTTCGAAAACTAATGAGCTCAAAGGCCCATCTTCTACCAACCTCTGAATCCGTTTTAGGTTAATGTGACCCAAACGTAAGTGCCAAAGATATGTGTCATTGATACCTTCCTTTTAAGGGAAGTTGAGTTTTCTTGTTGTACATTATGCAGTGTGGGAGCAATAGGATATATATAAAATAAGTTGTCATATATTCTACCGGAACATATAATATTTCCATCTCTACTGATATCAACACCAGAATGGAAAGAAACTGAATAATTAAATTCAATTAATCTGGAAACTGAAATTAAATTCTTCCTCATGTCCGGAACATAGAAAACATTATTTAAAACTAATATCCTATTACATGGAAAATGTAAGGTAATGACTCCTACTGCAACTGCCCAAACTTTAGCTCCAGTTCCGACTCTAAAGGCAAACTCTCCTTTCTTAATTCTCTGCATTATCTGAAACCCCTGCAATGAATTGCAGATATGATTAGTGGCTCCTGAGTCTACTATCCATGAGTCTGTAGAATCAACCACTAGACAAGTTTCAATGTAGTATGAAAAAGATGTACCTTTCTTAACTGAGGCCAGGAACTTGGGACAATCTTTCTTCCAATGACCTTTGAGGCAACACTTGAAGCATTTCCCTTTGGGCTTTCTATCTATACCCTTGTCCTTCTTATTACCAGTGTTGTCCTTTTTCTGCCCTTTTCCCTTATTCTGCTTCTTCTTGGACTTCTTCCCTTTCGGGTTTAGTTTAGAGGAAGACTGGAAAAAATGAGCTTGGGCTTTGGGCTTCATGATGGCCTCTGCCGCCTGGAGTTCTTTCATTAACTCAGGTAGAGTCATGTCCATCTTGCTCATATTGAAATTGAGCTTGAACTGATTGAAAGAGTCCGGCAGAGTTTCGAGAATCATGTCAGTTTGACTCCCTGCATCAATCACAACCCCTAGAATCTCAGCTTCATTGAAACAATCCATCAGCTTGAGCATATGCTCTCTGACAGGTGTTCCCTCAGCCATCCTAGCATTCATGATAGTTGTCATAGCAGCTTGCCTAGCTGGCCTGCTATTGTCTGCGAACATCTCAGACAAGGACATCATGATTTCATGGGCTGTGTCCATATGCTCGTGCTGTGTTTGCAACACGTTGGACATGGAAGCGAGCATGTAGCATTTAGCCATGCTGTTCGCTTTCTTCCATTTCCTCTCAGCCTCTAACTGGTCATCAGTAGGATTAGCATCAATATCCAGACAGGTTTCTACCAAGACATACTTGTACTCCTCAGCTGTGAGTACTATGTCAAGATTTCTTTTCCAATCTACGTAGTTAGGGCCAGTCAGTTTGTTCTCACGTAGAATGCACATCAACGGACTAAAAGATTCTTTACCCATCTCTTTCTGGATATAAAACGGTTTATAATTAGACATGCAGTATATATGTAATATGCATATGGTGCTTGTTACAAAAGGAAAAACAAAGCACAAAACTTTTTACATTATTCAACCCCAATCATAATGTATCAGTGTTTCAACCTCCTCATAGACCCTCCATCGAAGGGATGGCCGAGCCTACAGTCACGTTGAATTAAGACAGACTTATTTGGATTATCACTATCTGGATACACATCCAGTGGTAGTCCAATCACTGATTGGTTTGGCCTCATATGACAAATAACCTTAAACTCCTAGGGAGAGGTCATTACCAGTCTTATGTCAAGTGTATAACCATCTCTTGTGAAATTTCCCAGAATGTCTATGATTAAGTCTTCCGAAGGGAAGAGACTTTTATCCATCCTAGAAGTGACCTTTAGTAAAGAGCTCCACCGAAGGGATGGCCGCTCCCACCAACACTTCATTGACATTCTATAAAAGTGATCTTTAGTAAAGAACTCCACCGAAGGGATGGCCGCTCCTACTAACACCTCATTACGAATATTCACATTAGTTTACCCATTAGCCCATCAAAGCGGTCTTTAGTAAAGAACTCCACCGAAGGGATGGCCGCTCCTACTAACACTTTAATGAGATAACATGAACGGAAAATGGAAGGTCGTGGGGTCTTTCCTAAAACCCCTCTCCCACTTGATTATTTATCACTAGGGTTTATAAATATTTTTTTTTTGGACCTTTACATTGTTTTACTCAAAATCTCTTTTAAATCTAGCAAACTTGGTTAATTAAATTTATGACTTAAGTCATCTTAAAAATAAATAACCTTTGCTTTAAAACATTTGAGGAAATCCCTTCAAAGAATCAAAGACCTATCTTGGGTTATGAAACCCCATATGTGGCATCTAATTAGATTTTAGTTTAGCCTCTTTTGGAAACCAAGGGTACCAAGATAAACTAAACCCTATCCAATTTTAAACCTTAGACAAAATAGAAGGTGCTGGTCTAAGTCCCATTTAAAATAATTTGCCAAACTAAAAACAATCTAATATAAAAAGATGCCAATTTTAGAACCTAATGGTGGCCATGTTTCTAGGTGACAATTATAGCAATTATATAAAGCATTCATCCATGCATTCCATATATAAAAGCAAATAAAAGTATGCAATCCTTGATGGCTCCCTGGTCTTCGGACTTGTAGTCCTTATCGAAATAGATCTCATCTTGCACCAAGAAGTCTTGTCTCCTCCACCACTAAGGAATCCGGTTACTTGCAACCTTTCTTGAAACTTTCTTCTTCTTGCTTGTTCCAATAAATTAAATTTATACAAGCGAACCCATAAAAAACAAAACCCCAAATTACATTGGAGATACCTATGCTTTTCAAGAAAGCTTACATCAAGACTAGTTGGAATAAAAGTAAAGAAAGAATTACAACTTCCTATGATTGCTAAACGCGCAATCGTACACTTTCCAACTATTGAAAAAACATCCAAATCCACATAACAATCATGCGAACCATCAAAGAAGTAATACATGGCTGCAAACAAAGAGGTTAGTGCATGCAAACACACTATGTGCATCATTAAACAAATCTGGAAAATAAATTCCAGCAATGTTAATGAAACTTGCACACAACAAGCATCACAACATAACTTTAATAGGGTGCCACCATGCCCATAATCAATCTAGGATTAATTATACACAACATGGGATCATGATTTCACATGGAGTGGCTCTGATACCACTGAAAGAAACTGCGATTCAGATCTGAATTAGCGGAAGACATTCATGGCTAATTTGTAACATGATAGATTTTAAAAAATCTGATTTGGGCAGCATAAATCAGCCATAGAGATCGCATGAGAACTCCATGAATTCATGACCAACAAGTGTATAATTAAAGGAGAATGAAGAAGACTATTACCTCAAAGATTTGTAGACTTCAAATCTCTGAAAAAATAGATCCAAAGGCCCGAACTCAGACTTGCAATTAGCAAACAAGTTGCTGGAATTTTCTGCAGTAGTGTTGCCTTTGATCTTCTCCTCTATCTCACTTCCAAATCTGATTGGCTAAGATGGTGGGATCTTAATCTAGGAATTGAGAACTATTTCTCTAATGGAAAATCTCAGACCTTAAGCTTTCTTCAATGAAGAAGAAAACCTCCAAAGGCCTGGACGTGTGGCACTCCTTGTGCTTCTCTATGTGTGTTGGACGTCCAAGGGCTTGTTGGTTTCTTTTATAGAAACTTTGAGGAAACCTTTCCTAAAAGTTTATCTCTTCTAATTCTCATAGATGTCCTAAAAGGAAACTATAATCTAAAGATTTATTTCCTTTAAGAAACACTCCAATTAGAAAAGGAAACTAAAGGAACTTCCCATGCAATTAGTAATCCTAGTTGTACAACACTTACTAATTTTAAGTTCCTAATCCAAAAAGGAAACTTTCTCATAGGAATACTAATCCAAAGAGGAGTCCAACCTTCCAAGTAGAGAGACCTACTTAAAATTGGAAACCTTACCCATGGAAATCCTATTATGGACGTCCCTCATGATAATGCACACCATGGCCCACATATAATTTATCTAGAATTAAATTCATGTATGCCATCAAAGGCCTATTTGAATTTAAACTCAAAGTTATTTTTCCACTAAAATAATTCATCCAAATGTTATCTAAACATTTTAGGAAACCATGCCAATCTTGGAAAGTGACTAGAGAAGGGACCAAAAGACATATTTGCCATTGGCTCCCAAAATGACCAAAATGTCCATGCTAAACCCATAGCAACATTAAGACCATTTTAACCTTAACTCATTCCACTAAAGAGTTATGGTTGAACTCCAAGGACAAATATATAATATAATAAGCTCGTCATTAAATGACGGTTGTCTTCGACCTACCAAGTGTAATGACCTGAATGCCCCTCTATGTAACATCCATAATCGAGTCAGGTTATCACATGTACTATCAACCTTCCCGATTACATCTAAACCTTAGAACATCATATCCTTAACATAATCATCATTCAGATATCATTCTCTTAGTCCAGGGAGCAACCCGCAAGTTTAATATCCATATGGAACATCCATATACTAAGATCTTAGATTTTGATGATTAATCGGATAATTCTAAGGGGACGATCATTCCATCATTAGATGGCATAGATTCTATATTGCATCTGCACGTCCCAACTAATCAAGTCCGAGTACCCAAAACACAGAGATGTTGACCCATGAAAAGAATCTCACCCATAGTGAATTAAAGCACAAGAACTTGACTTCGTCAGTTCATCCACAAATGCTCAAGATTAAGAGCACCGGTCACTCAGTAGCATGAGGTGACTTAATCTCTCTCTATGATAGTATTATTTTAGAGATCATACCTACCATGGTCCTGTTAAATGCATTGCATATGCACTAATGAGATGAATTCGGGAAAGCCCTCCCATGACTTAGGTAAGTCACCCTGAATACAGGAGAATCTCTCATTATAACTTATACCAAGATGAAGTGCCCAGCTCCATCTCTCAGTTATGAACAAATATGTTGTTTCCAATGTCCATCAATTAGACCTATCTGTGTGCAGACACTACACACGTAATTCATTTACTAGAAACAATGGGCCTTACACAACCATACATATATACATGTTTGAGCATAAAAGAGTCATTCCATTAAATAACCAGTCAATATCCAGTAACAAAAGATGAGAGTGTAGCTAGTGGGCTTTAGGGCATACACCAATCCCAACAAACTCCCACTTGCACTAAAGATAACTACTTCCTAACCTAACACCCATAGACTCAACATGAGAAGTGAAGACTTTCTCAGTGAGAGTCTTAGTGAATGGGTCAGCTAAGTTATTTGCTGAAGCAATATGCTCAACCATTATCTCTCCATCCTGAATGAATTCCCGGATCAAGTGGTACTTTCTCTGAATGTGCTTCCCTTTCTTGTGATTCCTAGGCTCTTTGCACTGTGCTACAACACCAGTGTTATCGCAGTACATGACAATCGGTTTATGCACTGCAGGAACAACTCCCAATTCCAACAGGAATATTCTGAGCCATACCGCTTCCTTCGCAGCTTCCGATGCCGCCACATACTCTGCTTCTATGGTAGAATCAGCAATACAGGATTGCTTGACACTTCTCCATGATATAGCCCCTCCTGACAAAGTAAAAACGTACCCTGAGGTAGACTTTCTGGCATCTCTATTAGATTGGAAATCATAGTCTGTATACGCCAATGGCGTTAGATCATCTGCTCGAAAGGTTAGCATATAATCTTTTGTTCTCCGAAGATACTTGAATATATGCTTAACAGCTGTCCAATGCATAGGTCCAGGGTTTGACTGATATATGCTAACCATGCCTACGACAAAGCAAATATCTGGTCTAGTACATAACATAGCATACATGAGACTTCCAACAGCGGATGCATATGGAACTCTCCTCATGCTTTCTATCTCTTCAGATGTCTTCGGACATTGATCTCGAGACAGTGGTACTCCATGTCTAGAAGGTAGGAGACCCTTCTTGGAGTCATGCATGTTAAACTTGACCAATATCTTCTCAATGTATGAAGATTGGGATAGGCTAACATCTTATTCTTGCGATCACGCAAAAGCTTGATCCCTAAGATATAGCTGGCCTCACCCAAATCCTTCATCTGAAATTGAGAGGATAACCAAACCTTTGTGGATGACAATAAACCTACATCATTTCCTATGAGTAATATGTCATCTACATACAGAACAAAAATGCAACTGCTTTTCCACTTCCTTTCTTATACACATGGTTCATCAATGTTTTGATCAAAGCCAAAGGATTTGACTGCCTGATTAAACTTGATGTTCCATGCTCTAGATGCTTGCTTAAGTCCATAAATGGACTTCTTAAGTTTACAAACCATGTTATCTTGGCCACTAGCAATGAAGCCCTCTGGTTGCATCATATAGATGCATTCGTTAAGACTTCCATTAAGAAAAGTTGTCTTGACATCCATCTGCCATATTCGTAGTCATAATGACATGCGATGGCGAAGAGAATCCTTATGGACTTAAGCATAGCCACTGGTGAAAAGGTTTCCTCATAATCGATACCCTCTTTCTGAGTATATCCTTTCGCCACCAGTCTTGCTTTGAAGGTTTCCACCTTCCCATCCACTCCTCTCTTTCTCTTGTAGATCCACTTGCACCCTATGGGTTTAATCCCTTCAGGTGCATCTACAAGTTCCCAGACTTGATTGGAATACAAAGAATCCATTTCAGATTTCAGCGCTTGCTGCAACATGTCAGCATCTATATCCGTTACTGCTTCATCATAACTAGTAGGATCCTCAACCAGATCTTCAGAGTCTGTCTTAAAAGACACTCCTAGATATCTTTCTGGCTGTCTAGAACTTCTCTGGGATCCTCTGGGATCTCCTCACCAGCCTGCTCCTCATAGTAGCAATAACCACCTGAGGTGTCTGCACACCTCGCTATAGCGAGACTACAAAGAAGAGACTGCTATTGGAAACCTTGCTATAGTGAGAATATATCTCGCTATAGCGTGACCAATCAAGCTTTAATTAAGAATACATGGTGTTTAATTCCTTGATTGGATTATCAAATTCTATTATTTACCTCTTTATGGTGATTAGCCTCTTTGATTATAATTTGAGAATGATTATTGTGTGGGTTGATTTTCTTGGGTGTTAGTAATCCTAATTTTTAAAGATAAAGAGGAGATTGGATTGGTGGTGAAGTAGTGTATTAAAACAAATACAAAATTTCATGTGTACCAATTGTTTTTGCACATGAGTGGTGGATGTGTATAAATGTGTACAAGAGAGGTGTTGAATGGGTGGTAATTGGATGGAGACCATATGCTTTTATACATGGAAACCATATGTTTGGAATGGGTGGTAATCGGATGGAAACCATGTGCTTTTATACATGGAAACCATGTGTTTGGAATGGGTGGTAATCGGATGGAAACCATGTGCTTTTATACATGGAAACCATGTGTTTGAAATGGTAGCATCTCTCTATGGATGGTAACAAGTGTAGGCTTACAGCAAACAAAACAAAGAAAAAAGACACAGGCCGTGTCCCTCGCTATAGCGAGACCACCTTCTGGGTGGACTCGCGAGGCGGGGTTCTGTTGGGCCCGGGGGTTTTGACCAAAATGCTCTCTTTTGACAAACAAAAGTTGACGAATACCCCTAGTTTGTACATTCACTAAACCAATTAGGATCTTGGACTCCGAAGTACATGTGGGACCCTAGAAAATGGCACCTTTAATGAGATCAATGGACCAATGGTAAGTCCTCGCTATAGCAAGAGTATTTCTCGCTATAGCGAGACCACTCTCTGGAGTTGAGAAAAACCTCGCTATAGCAAGAATATGTCTAGCGAGTCCAGTGCAAAAGGGGGTGTATGTGAACGAGAAGGGGGTATGTGAACGAGGTGTCGAGCAAAATTTTTTTTAATATTCTTTAAGATATTTTTAATGAACATATAGGAAAAAAAGCCTCGTGCAGCTCTACAAAAATTTGATTTCACTTGGTTTCACTCTTCACATAAATCATATGAAATTTCTCTATTAGTTCCTCCCATCATTGAAAGCGATAAATCTAGTGGCAAGCTCAGCTTCCATTGAAAAAAATTTTGGTCAGTGCCTTTCAAGAAGGTGTCATTTCTGCACCTCTTAACTTGGATCCCATGACTTGCCTCCGCGCTGAAAATAAATACCACTTGCTCTAACTAGAAATAGTACATGAGCTGTTGATTCCTATCTAATAGAATATGTGCCAAATTCACACTACTAATCTAAGGGCCTACACAACTCGAAAGTAATCAAATTTGGATGGGGTTTACACAAATTGGGAGCTAAAAAAAAAATAAGAAACTCCATAACAATGTATCATATAAATTGAACTGTTCTCTACATTGCTGCAGGTTAAACAAATCAGCCTTTTTGGAACTCAAAAATATCAATATACATGTATATCCAGAATTGAACTGTTCTCTACATTACTGCAAGTTAAACAAAGTAAAATCGGAACAAAAAAACTCTATTGCCTGATCCTGGCATTTGAAACCAAAATTTAACTAAAGAACTCCATACACATGTAACTTAAAACCATGATAACTAAAAAACTAATACGGTTTTTACATCCCTCGACGGCTTTTTCAGGATGGCTACCCTCCATCATCTGTCGCATGTTCGAGAAAACCACTGGTTTTCCCTTGCTTGTAATATACATCATGTACGATCTTCTGTCTGTAAAACCACATGTCTGATTGTGTGAACTGCATGGGTCGGCCAAGTACTAGATGCTCAGCGAATGCCATCACAAATACTCCACAATCCTCCCTGCACAAATTTCAGCATATGAGAACATGCATCCCATCATCCAATAATGCAAACACTTAATATTTGCAACTTAAACTCACTTATTATCTTGTTTAGGACATGCTTGGGGTACAGTTGGCCAATTTGCAGGGTCGTCCCAACCAAGTTGGGAGAAACATCTGTTAATGAATAAAAACTTTACAAATGATATTACATATGTGAATGCACAAGGATGTGATACTCTAAAATATAGAATAAATACATTTAAGTAGAGATACACTTACAAAATGGCGAGTATATTCCCAATCAACATCATTATCCAAAATGTTATAAAACTCCCATTTTTCACGTTTTGGATATCCAACTAGGAAGAAAAAATGTGATTGATGCCAGACTGGAAATAACAACATTTGATATTCATTATACGATCTAAGTCTCTCTTTCCCAAATGCAATACAATAATAATCTTCCAATTTGTTCTACTCCCAATGCTGCATGGTAAATAAATAAAATGTTACTATGACCCACATCATAATACTATAAGTTATAAAGTTAAACAAAAGCATCCATACCGCCAGTGAAGATGGAAAGAAATGTGCTGTTGGAACCTTGGACTCAAGAATCTCAAACCATCAATCCATTATCTAAGACACATACACCATAATCAACCAATCTGAAACAACTGATGGAATTTGTGTAGACATCAGGTGGAACTTGTCCAATTTCTTCCTCTTGATTTTCCTGATGCGCAACATAGATATCTCATAATAAAATTATATTCAACAATAGAGTTAAACAACTGATGGAATTCACCACAGATGTAGTATATAATGAAAGAATTGTTAATATATCAAAACTAACCTCATGCCAATTCTCATATGGCCCACTATTAATACATTCCTCCAAGCTGAAATTTTCAAATGGGCCTATTACATGAAAAACCTTTACACCTTTCGCCCTTTAAAAGTCATTTACATAATTACATGACATGAAATGTTTACACACCATCAAAAGGTGTCGTGGCACATTCCACCCCATGGGTTTGGTTTTAAATCCCATTAGCTTCATTTTTTATGCTCCTCAACATCTCCCATGGTTTTGTTTTTTCCTACTCTTGGTGGCTTCTAATCTATTATCTGAATCATTTAACATTTTCATATTTTTAGAGAACTAACGATTCTAAAAGTGTGAAGTGTCATATCCTACAACCTCATACATTTTATGAAATATGTGAGAATTGCAGGAAACGATCTAATTCAACTTTTCTCATTATGCACACGTATGGGCCCTCAAATTCAAACCGTTAAAAAATTCTAAAAGCGAGATTCTCGCTATAGTTCTCTCTATAGCGAGACTATTCTCTGTTTCCATTTGACCTCATCATGTCCCCCACTTCAACCTTTCCCACTAATAACAATATCTTCCATGGTAAAATAAATAGACAATGGTATCACTACTAAATTTTTTGCAAGGGATCTCCAATAATCAAAGAGTGGAAGACGAATAATATTCGTAGCAACATCATACGATGCAACCCCCAAATAACAATAAAAATCCAAATGCCCAGCCTTAAAAAAAGCCCTATTACAGAAAAAAAGACTAAAACAAATAAAGAGATAAAGGAAAAACAATACTTCTTTCCCATACCTTAACCTGCTGAAGACTGGGTATATTTCTTGCACTAAAACCTTACACAGTTGAAGATCTACAACGTTGCAGCAAAAGATGAAGGAGAATTGAAGGAAAAACCATTGGAGGATCGAAGGTCGGGTTCCTGCAATATCCATAACAAGACGATGACAATAACACAAAGGAAAAAACAATGGAGGATCGAAGAAGATGATCACAATAAATGGGGTTTTTACCGAGTTGAAGATAACTCCGTCCCTGTTTAACCTAGGTTGAAAGGAGAAAGTGAAATTTTTTTAGAGATATCCCACAGATGTAGGATATCGAACTGTTCGATTTCCTAAGTGCCTGGGATATCGAATCCTGCGATATCCTACAGTCCTAGGATATTGCAGGAAAAAGGGTATTTTCATCCTATTTTGGACGTCCTTCCGTGTACGATCTTCCATCCGGTAAATTACACTCTTTCATATGGTATTAGGTAAATGTCAGGTTTTGGGCCGTCCGTATGGTAATTTTCCCTTATAAATATGGCCACCAAGCATGTTTTGCCTTGGTATGGGTACAACTGTATTTCCCTGGCAAGTTTGGAACCGCAGTGATACCCTTGTCACCTATCAATACTGCACTGTAGTGGGCTATTGTAAGACCCCGACCCCCAATTTTTGGGTTTAGTGTTATTTTAATTGTGATTTTTCATTTTGAGTAAGATTAGTAGTGGGTTTGACTTGGTTTTTGAATCTGATAGATTTTTCTTAACTTTAGAGATTTTAAGGACCGTTGACTTTGGTTTGACCCGGCCTTTGTGAAATGTATTTTTGTGATAAATTATTCTTGATTTCTAAAAACTCAAATTTTTATTCCATTTGACTCATTTTATTGATCTTAACAACTTTCATGTTTTATCCGTTTGGATTTCAGACTCAGAAATCGCGTTTTTGGAGAAAAAAGGGCAAAAATGACATTTTACACTAAATTTGTACCTGAATTTTGAAGATTTCAGAAATTGGGGAAAATATATTTTTTGAAAACTAGATATTTCGATGATCGATTTTGTCTTATTCGTCGATCTCGTCTGGGGCCCGCAAGACCATGTTTTAGCCATTTTAAGTTTCAGCTAGATGGGCCCCATTTTTATGTTACTTAAGTCATCTCCTTCCTCCCTCTCTTCCATTTTTTACTTTCCTGCAACTTCTTGACCTAGAGCTGGGAGGAGAAAACCCGCTTCTTCCCCAAGCTTGTTTCTCTTGGATCTAAGGCTAGGAAGCTCCAAATCTCAATCTGATTTCACCATTTTCTTCCTCTCATCTCAAGCTTTCGATTGCTACTATCCCCTTGGAAGTTCCAGCAGAATCTCCACCATTTCTTCTTCCTTTTTCCTTGTTTGGACAGCCACGGGTAAGAGATTGAACCCATCTCTTTCATGGAGTTCTTTTAGCTCTCAAAGAGCTCTTTTCTCTAACTTTCAAACCCATTTTCGAAATGGGGGGTTTTTGGTGACCAAATAGTGATTTTGTGTGCTCTTTTTGGGGATTTTTGTGAAGATTTCGTGGCTTTTCTCTTGGGTTGGATTTGTGAGAGTTTTGATTAGCTTTTGGCCAAGGCAAGTGATCTTTATAGGTTTTGTAAGCATGCATGTGATTATTTGCATTCTGTGCTCTAATTTCTTGTTTTTGATGTTTTAAATTCATAACCCATGTCATGTTTAAGTTCTTGAATGTTAATCTCAGTTTTTCTCTTCATGCATTGAGATTATTGAGTTTCCAAATCTCTGGAATTCAGCTTTTGATTTACAAGTTATGTTAAGTTCAGTCTTGGATTATTTTGATGAAGGATTTGGTGAAGGAATGATTCAAGTTATGAAATGCATGGTTCAAATGGTTTTGTGTATGGTTTAAATGTTCTATTTGATCCCTAGGAGAGCATGGTGGCTCAGGGAATACAGGTTGATTCAGAAATAAGAAGAAAAGAATGAAGAAAGGGAGAAAAGTTATGAAAAATCTGACTTGAAATGCACTTTTCGTGCACTGGTGGTTAGCTCACGGTTAGCTGGGGGCCAGCCGAAATCCCCATTTTGGCTAGCTGCGGACTAATCGCATTATGACGGTTCCTTTTCCAGAGAGCTGTAATTGCGCCTGGGCTTTTCGGTCAGCTAGCGGCTAACCGCAGTCTGAATTTCGGCTAGCCGCCAGCCAACCGCGTCCAATTTCGGTCACTTTTCCCGAGAGCTGCTATTTCCTGTTTTGGTCCAGCGGTCAGCTGGCGGCTAGTCGCAATACTCAATTCGGCTAGCTGACGGCTGACCGAGGGGTGACCGAGGCTTGCAAAAAAAAAAAACACTATTTTTGATGGATTTCTTCTGAAATGAAAAATAGACTAAGTCATAGACTTTTACGTGACATTGTGCAATTGAAATTCTAAAATGTACCTTAACTTCGGAGGCACCAAATCTTGTAAAATCCGGACATTTGGATTTCAATTCCACAAAGGTCAATGAATAGTCTTTAGCCTAAGCTTGATTGACTTCGTGTTTGAACTTCCATTTTGATGCTAGATATATCATCATGTATTGTTTTGAATTTCAAGTACAAGCTCGTTTAAGAAATTATTTCAAGAAAAAAATAGTCGTGCTGTCGCTTTGAAATCTCAAGTACAAGTTTGTCTGAAGATTTATTTTTAAGAATAAACAAGGGGACTACTTTTGTGTTTTTGACATATTACTAGTTCATGCTATCGTGTCTTGTCTTGCTTGCATCGTCCACCTTGTGCGTGGTCGATGAGGGAAATATAAGAACTCGGTCCGGGCGTCACCCTTAACCATGGGGCGAAGCGTGTCAACCACGGGCTTCAAACGGCGAGTCTGTATTAGCTTGACAAGTAGTCTTCCCCTTTTTGTGTGATTTGTCTCGCAAGTATATTTTGTCTCGTGCATTCATGAATTTAAGTAAACACCACTGAGCTTAGACTGCCCTTCCAGTCTAATCCACTAGTTAGGGGGTCTTTAAACATAAGGACTATCTGCAGATTAGTAGTGTAGTTTATACACATCTTTGCTTAATTTGTTCCGGTTCCGCGGCCGGTTTTCCCTCCCACCTTGTGTGGCTTGGGCCTTTGCTTTGTTTAGTTCAGCTTTGCTTTGTCTTTGCTTACTCTTATCATCATGCATGATGGAGAAAGGATGAGCTCTATGTGGAATTACTATTCATGATATTATACGTATTCATGATAGTTTCGTTTTGTATAACGTTCATGGACTCTTATTTTCTCGATAAGCATCTTGTTCATGCATTGTTCTTAACCTTGTAAATATGTTTCATGTTAGTAAAATGTTTTAAATATTGTTTCCTTTAAAGCTTTGATTTTTACTTATGTTCTTGCCTAAATTGATCACCTGCCGACCGTCGTGTCTGATATTCTACACTTTGGTGCTCTAGGTAGCTAGTCATCGTCTTGAGCTAGTTCGTATGCAGTTGGCTTTTGAGTCACGAGTTTTGCAGGCTTGTTGTGTCAGCGATGTCGTGTAGATGTCATGCTTGACTCCGGAGTTACGTTTCACCCCTGGGTACTACATGTTCTTAGCTTGATAATTTGTACGGCTTTTGTTAGGCTTTATCTTGGGAATGTAATTTATGCACTTGTTAATTTATAACTTGAATATGCTTGGGTATTGATAAGCCTGTTACTGTCAGCTCTGTACATTTTGATATCATGTCTTGTTCCAGTCCGAGTTTGAATATTGCTATGACAGCTTTATGCTGATAGGTTCAGTGTGATGTGGAACCCGATGGCCATGGATTCCGGGTCGCAATGCCTTGTAAGCTTCCACGAAATGTTTTGATGTGTTTAGGAATTTCGCTTTCCTCACACACGCAGATCCTGGGGAGAAATACAAAATTTTAATTAACCCCAAATCACGCTCCCCGTGATCGGATCATTGCAGGATCCCGGTTTTGGGGCATGACAGACTGGTATCAGAGCGGGCAGGTTTCTAGGAAAAAAAGACTCTAGTAACCTTAAGACGTGTGGTGAGGACTCTTTAGACCGTGTGCATTTTGTTTTGGCTAGCCATTGTTT
Source organism: Litsea cubeba (assembly GCA_012931725.1). Taxonomy (NCBI): domain Eukaryota; kingdom Viridiplantae; phylum Streptophyta; class Magnoliopsida; order Laurales; family Lauraceae; genus Litsea; species Litsea cubeba. Next base: position 100,729,140 of record CM022946.1, on the reverse strand, counting down.
TCTCAGTTCGGTTTGTTTTTCTAGTGGGGGAGACCCTTTTTGTCTAGTCTTCTTGTCCTTGTTGTTAGGGAATTTGGAGGACCAAATTCTTTTCTAGTGGGGGAGAATTTAATGTTTCCGTACCCATATTTAGTATCTTTCACTTGTTTTTGTGTCAGAGAGCCGGTGTTTTTTTGATTTAGCATGTGGTTCTCGAAGGATTTTGGCAGAAATTCCAGCTCTTCGTTGTCGCAGATGGTGTGTTAGACAAGTGCAGATTTTTGGATAAACCTAGATCATTTTCCTAAGTCAAAAGACTCCAGAAGCCGGATAAGTGGTGGACTTCATGAGGTTTGAGGTGACTTTCAGTGGTACAGCTCCAAGAAGATGTGAAAAAAGTTAGAAATTTCTCGAGTATTGATGAACTTGTGATGGAGAATTGTTCGAGGAGGTTCAACAATTGCAGCTATGATGATGAAACCGACTAAGCAGGGTGTGTCAGTGGGTGGTTAAGAGCATATGAATTCAATTTTCGGCAGCAGTGTAGAGAGTTGTATGCAGAATTGTTTGTTATCTGGTCACATGATGGAGCACATTTTGTAGATTTTACCGACTTGTAGAGCATCAGTTTGGGCAAAATACGGATGCGAGATGGAGAATCACAACTTGTGGACAAGGTCAGTTGAAAGATCTAGAAAAAAATGACACATGTGCAAGACTTGAGGATGGTGAACCTGAAACAGAGGCAGAAGATTGAGTACCGAGGTTTGATAGGAACAGTTTCGAGATTTAAATGCAGATTTGTAACCGTTTGAAGTGTGATGTGAAGTGGACAAACACGTTTGGTTAGGAATCGATCATTGTATAGAGGACCAACGGCAATTGGGCAGAAAGGATCAGAGTAACAAAAACTTTTTGGTAGTTGAAGAAAGACTTTATTCTAGGATTGTAGGCATGAATTGAACTCACACGTTTAGATATGTATGCCTGAATAGAAGACCGGAAGACAGAGATAGAGTTTGATAGAAGCACATCTTAGGAAGTTTGGACATGTGGAGTAGCATGATAGTTAGAGTGTTAGCAGGTTTGGTCAGAGCTGGAAACCTATAGAGTTGTGAACCTTGTGATTTCAACGAGTAGATAGAGATGGCAGAAGTGTACCGAGGACTAGACGACATTGCAAGAGGTAAGACACATCTGGTGGTACTCAGCGTCACCAATTTTTCAAAACTAAGGGCAGACAGAAGAACAAGGCAATATTTCGAAGAATTGATAAATTCAGAGAAAGCATGTCTACGATCACAACTTCATACAATTATCAGGATCACCGTGTGTAGCTTTGTATGACTTAATGCACAGAATTTCATGGTAATAGATGGAGGCAGAACTTATAGTTCCTTGGACCGACAGTGATTGACAAAGCAAGTTAAGGAAATGATCCAGTGCAAGGATGCCAGACAGTCACCAAAGGATGACTAGAGGAAATGGTTGAACATCAGATTTGTCAGAGGAGTTTGTTTTTTACTAGATGTGTGTGACAATGTGAAGCCTTCAACCGAATCAGATATGTTGTTTACAGGTGCATCTCAACGTCAGGCTTGATCAGAGAGTATCACAGTTGCCGAGGATCAGAGCAGAGTGTCAGTGTTTTGTTTGGTCTTTTGAGTTTTTTATTTTTATTTGGTTTAGACCATTTGGAGGACCAAATTGGTTCTAGGGGGGGGGAGGATTAAGACCCCGACCCCCAATTTTTGGCTTTAGTGTTATTTTAATTGTGGTTTTGCTTTTTGAGTAAGATTAGTAATGGGTTTGACTTGGTTTTTGAATCTGATAGATTTTTCTTAACTTTGGAGATTTTAAGGACCGTTGACTTTGGTTTGACCCGGCCTTTGTGAAATGTATTTTTGTGATAAATTATTCTTGATTTCTAAAAACTCTAATTTTTATTCCATTTGACTCATTTTATTGATCTTAACAACTTTCATGTTTTATCCGTTTGGATTTCAGACTCAGAAATCGCGTTTTTGGAGAAAAAAAGGGCAAAAATGACATTTTACACTAAATTTGTACCTGAATTTTGAAGATTTCAGAAATTGGGGAAAATATACTTTTTGAAAACTAGATATTTCGATGATCGATTTTGTCTTCTTCGTCGATCTCGTCTGGGGCCCGCAAGACCATGTTTTAGCCATTTTAAGTTTCAGCTAGATGGGCCCCATTTCCAAGTTACTTAAGTCATCTCCTTCCTCTCGCTCTTCCATTTTTTACTTTCCTGCAACTTCTTGACCTAGAGCTGGGAGGAGAAAACACGCTTCTTCCCCAAGCTTGTTTCTCTTGGATCTAAGGCTAGGAAGCTCCAAATCTCAATCCGATTTCACCATTTTCTTCCTCTCATCTCAAGCTTTCGATTGCTACTATCCCCTTGGAAGTTCCAGCAGAATCTCCACCATTTCTTCTTCCTTTTTCCTTGTTTGGACAGCCACGGGTAAGAGCTTGAACCCATCTCTTTCATGGAGTTCTTTTCGCTCTCAAAGAGCTCTTTTCTCTAACTTTCAAACCCATTTTCGAAATGGGGGTTTTTGGTGACCAAATAGTGATTTTGTGTGCTCTTTTTGGGGTTTTTTGTGAAGATTTCGTGGCTCTTCTCTTGGGTTGGATTTGTGAGAGTTTTGATTAGCTTTTGGCCAAGGCAAGTGATCTTTATAGGTTTTGTAAGCATGCATGTGATTATTTGCATTCTGTGCTCTAATTTCTTATTTTTGATGTTTTAAATTCATAACCCATGTCATGTTTAAGTTCTTGAATGTTAATCTCAATTTTTCTCTTCATGCATTGAGATTATTGAGTTTCCAAATCTCTGGAATTCAGCTTTTGATTTACAAGTTATGTTAAGTTCAGTTTTGGATTATTTTGATGAAGGATTTGGTGAAGGAATGATTCAAGTTATGAAATGCATGGTTCAAATGGTTTTGTGTATGGTTTAAATGTTCTATTTGATCCCTAGGAGAGCATGGTGGCTCAGGGAATGCAGGTTGATTCAGAAATAAGAAGAAAAGAATGAAGAAATGGAGAAAAGTTCTGAAAAATCTGACTTGAAATGCACTTTTCGTGCACTGGCGGTCAGCTCACGGTTAGCTGGTGGCCAGCCGAAATCCCCATTTCGGCTAGCTGCGGACCAACCGCATTATGACCGTTCCTTTTCCAGAGAGCTGTAATCACGCCTGGGCTTTTCGGTCAGCTAGCGGCTAACCGCAAACTGAATTTCGGCTTGCCGCCAGCCAACCGCGTCCAATTTTGGTCAGTTTTCCCGATAGCTGCTATTTCCTGTTTTGGTCCAGCGGTCAGCTGGCGGATAGCCGCAATACTCAATTCGGCTAGCCGACAGCTGACCGAGGGCTGACCGAGGCTTGGAAAAAAAACCACTATTTTTAATGGATTTCTTCTGAAATGAAAACTAGACTAAGCCATAGACTTTTACTTGACATTGTGCACTTGAAATTCTAAAATGTACCTTAACTTCGGAGGCACCAAATCTTGTAAAATCCGGACATTTGGATTTCAATTCCACAAAGGTCAATGAATAGTCTTTAGCCTAAGCTTGATTGACTTCGTGTTTGAACTTCCGTTTTGATGCTAGATATATCATCATGTATTGTTTTGAATTTCAAGTACAAGCTCGTTTAAGAAATTATTTCAAGAAAAAAATAGTCGTGCTCTCGCTTTGAAAAATCAAGTACAAGTTTGTCTGAAGATTTGTTTTTAAGAATAAACAAGGGGACTACTTTTATGTTTTTGACATATTACTAGTTCATGCTATCGTGTCTTGTCTTGCTTGCATCGTCCACCTTGTGCGTGGTCGATGAGGGAAATATAAGAACTCGGTCCGGGCGGCACCCTTAACCATGGGGCGAAGCGTGTCAACCACGAGCTTCAAACGTCGAGTCTCTATTAGCTTGACAAGTAGTCTTCCCCTTTTTGTGTGATTTGTCTCGCAAGTATATTTTGTCTCGTGCATTCATGAATTTAAGTAAACACCACTGAGCTTAGACTGCCCTTCCAATCTGATCCACTAGTTAGGGGTCTTTAAACATAAGGACTATATGCAGACTAGTAGTGTAGTTTATACACATCTTTGCTTTGTTCCGGTTCCGCGGCCGGTTTTCCCTCCCACCTTGTGTGGCTTGGGCCATTGCTTTGTTTAGTTCAGCTTTGCTTGGTCTTTGCTTACTCTTATCATCATGCATGATGGAGAAAGGATGAGCTCTATATGGAATTACTATTCATGATATTATATGTATTCATGATAGTTTCGTTTTGTATATTGTTCATGGACTCTTATTTTCTCGATAAGCATCTTGTTCATGCATTGTTCTTAACCTTGTAAATATGTTTCATGTTGGTAAAATGTTTTAAATATTGTTTCCTTTAAAGCTTTGATTTTTACTTATGTTCTTGCATAAATTGATCACCTGCCAGACCGTCGTGTCTGATATTCTACACTTTGGTGCTCTAGGTAGCAGGTCATCATCTTAAGCTAGTTCGTGTGCAGTTGGCATTTGAGTCACGAGTTTTGCAGGCTTGTTGTGTCAGCGATGTCATGTAGACGTTATGCTTGTAAGACCTCGACCCGAGAGACCCCGATTAGTGTTAATTAAGTCGTGCTTTAGCTCTAAGTGTGTTTAGTGGATTTTGATTTAGTTTTGGGTTAGAATAGCTTTTATAATAGCTTTGGGGAATTTTGAGAGCCTTCTTGATTTGTGGGACCCATTGGGGGTTCTTGTTATGGAGTTTCGTGGGCTTGGGGGTTTAATCATGATTTCCAAAAATTATGTTTTTAATCTCGTTTGACTAATCTTATTATTCTCTACAACTTTCGTGTTGACCTCTTTCACATTCGAGGGCCTGAAGCCAGACTTTTCTCAATTTGAGGGCAAAACAGTCTTTTTACCCAAAATCTGGACACGATTTTCGATATCACCAAAACATGCAAAACATACACTTTTTAGAAACTAGAAATTTCGGTGAACAACTTTGTCTTCTTCGTTGAAGTCACTTGAGGTCCCGAAGTCGATGTTTTGAGCCCGAGAAGTATTTTAAGTTGTGGGACCCACTCCACTCTTTGTATAAACGGGAACCCATCTTCTCCATTCCCATTTGTTGACCTAATTACTGTGGTAAGAGAAGGAGATTCCAGGAGGCACCTTTGCCTCCCTTCTTCTTGTCTTCTTCATCTCATAACACCATGAAACTCTTGCCAAATCAAGAGAAGTGCTTCACTAATGTTGTTCACCTTTGCAAGAGCTTTCTCTTGGTACCATTTTTACAGCAAACCGTCAACTTCAAATTTCTCCTTGCTCGTTTGAGAACTTTACAAGTAAGAGATCTCTTCCATCTCCTAGATTCTTATTTATTTGGCCTTGGAGAAACTCCATTTTCATTATTGGAAGTTTTCCCTTTTGTTTTGATTTGGTTTTGATATTTTGGGTCTTGTATTTGGGGGTTTTCATGTAGATTTGGTGTTTATAACTTGGAGAGGTGATTAGTGGCTTAATTTGCATTAGCTTGGACCTAGGCAAGTGGATGAAATGATTTACTTGATGCTAAATCACATATTACATATTCTTGAATTTTCATTATTAAACCTTGTTTTATGTCATGTCTTTTATTGACTTTGAAATGCACTAACTAATGTGTTTTCTTGCTTAGTAATTTCTTGGAAATGTTACTTTGATTTGTGTTAAACTTAAATAATCTTTATGTGGATTTTTATGATTTTTCTTTTTATGGTTGAGATGAATGGGATGAAGGGTTTTGATCCATTTTATCGATGATTTGATGGAAGAATGGAAGTTCGATTGATGGAATGGAGGAGTTCCTTTAGCTCAAATATTATAGGGAGATCATGTATAGAAATGAGGGAAGTTTGGAGGAAGGACTGAAAATCTACTTCAGAAATGCTGTGTTCGCAGTTGTCGGTCAGCTTATCGGCTGACCGACATCCAATCGACAGCGAGTCGACAGATCTCGGTCCCACTTTCAGAGAGCTGCAAACTTCTAAAACTTTCTGATGCAGAGGTGTCGGCTAACCGACAGATGACCGACACCAGTTCGGTCCTAATTCTAGAAAGTTGCAATCAGCCAGAATTTCTGTGGGTCAGCTGTCGGCTGACCGACATCCCCATGTCGGTCGACCGACAGCCAACCAACAGACTCTCGGCTCCATTTCCAGAGAGCTGCATTTCTCCATAAATTCTGATACTGTAGTGCCGGCTGACCGACAGAACCCTGCCGGCTGACCGACATAGCCCTGTCAGCTGACCGACATCAGCCAAGGAGCTAACCGACGGTCATTTTCTTACTGGTTTCTTTTGGAGAAATATATGGGACTATACCGTAGAAAAAACCCTCATTACCCTAATCTTATTAAAGGTCTTGTAGACTTATCAATGTGCATAAGGTCCCGGGTTTTATCAACTCTTATGGAGTATCAAATAAATACTAAATTGACAAACGAGACCCTATCTACATTGATTCAAATCTTGGACCTTCAACACTTAGCCAGGAGAATGTTGGAAATCCATCCATGTTTATCTTGAGCCGAATTCTATTTGTGCTTTTGAAACATCATATCCTATGATATGGACTTGTCCCGAAAGTATTGTTTTGGCATATTGCTAATCCATTTAGGCCCGTCCCGATGCCATTGTGTTTTGTGCAATGGGCACCCTGTTCCATTACATGTATTCCATTGTTTTGATTTTTCGCATGTGACCTATGAGTCGGCACCACTAAGCTTGGATATCCTTATCGGTTTGATCCACCGATCTGGAGATCCCCTTTCTGTTATACCAGCTGCAGCATGGGTCCCGCCATGCCCTGTTATACCTGGTTCGCTACCGTGGTCCCGTATAGTACTATATGTATTTATATTTAATCGTTGACTCTCCTCACCTTGTGTGACTGAGGTCAATGTCCCGATGTGCTCTCATCATTTTTGTGAGAGAGGATTTAGCTTTGTGTGGTTGCCATCTTGACAGTTCCTTATTCTTGGTACCTTTATTGCTTTATATCACTCATGTCATTATTTAATAAATGATGCATTGTCTTTTATGAAATTCATTATTTATACACAGGTTTTCTACACTCTTGCAAGGTATCATTATTTTGTTTTATTGTCATATCTTTTCACCCACCTGCCAGACCGTCGTGTCTGATCCATTTATTTTGGTACTCAGGTCCCGAACTTATTACCATTGAGGAGGAGTCCGAGGAGGCGGTCGGTGAACCGTATCGTGTAATATAGTGGCAAGCTGACGATGTCATGTAGACATTCGTTCAGGCTTTGAGAATGACACTTTTTGGGAGCTTGTGATAAATTCTTTGGGATTTATTCTTTTGTTATGTATTGGTCTTTGTTGACCATTATTTTGGGGGCAACTAATTAACTAATCTTTTGTATATACATTTAACTTTACTTTTAGGAAGTATGCTAATAATCATTGCACATTCTGATATCTTGTCATATCAATTATAAATCAATCTTGTCTATGGAATGGAATTGCACTAACATGATTTACTACATGCTTCCGCAATCTCGAATATATGTTTGATATGTTTATATGTGAGATGATATGTATGGATAATCCTCACAGCGGAACCCTGTGAGAAATCACGTGCACAGATAAATGTTTTCTTAATTCCATGTGCGGATTAGCCAAAGAGATGCACGTGGCGCGGCATCACTTGTCGGATCCCGGATTAGGCTCATGACCGGGTCCGGGGTCGCGACAGGACTGGTATCAGAGTGGGACATGTTTTAGGCAATTAAAAGAAACTAGAAATCTTAAGGACGTGGCGAGGATTCATTAGACTCTCGTTAGATAGGATCGTGTGAGCAATGTGTAAACCCCCTTATGTTTAAATTTATATGTGCTAACCATTTGTTTTACAGTGTTATGCCACCTCGCAAACGAGCAGCAGCCAATAATCACGTTGCTAGTAACAGTGAAATCACAGAGCCTATTACAGAGGATACACAGGATATCGATATGCAGAATCAACTTCAATAGATGTTGCAGACCATGTTAGACCAGCAACGTCAGGCCAATGAAAACCAGGCTAGACTCCAAGCACAAGCACATGAAACTCAAGCCAAATTGCAAGAGCAAATGGCTAAGAAAGATGAAGATAATGCAAGGGAGATGGCTCGAGTACAGGCACAGTTATTGGGTGTGTTAGTGAGGAGGCCAGAATAGTACGAACGCTTCAAGAAAAGAGGCCCGAAAGAGTTTGTTAGGACAGAAGATCCAATGACTGCAGATGATTGGCTCGAACACCTAGAAAACATCTTCGAGATCTTCACATTTACAGGCAAGGAACAAGTGCAACTTGCCGCATCCATGTTTACGGGCTTGGCAGATATATGGTGGAAGACTAATAGGCAGGGTACAGAACAACAGTAGATGCACAGCAATGGACTAACTTCAAGAAATAGTTTGGAGACAAATATGTACCAGCACATGTGAAGAAGCAAAAGGCAGCCGAGTTTTAACAACTCGTGCAAAGAAATATGACAGTTCTCAAATACCTCACCAAGTTTGAGAGATTGTCCCGATATGCTCCAAAGTTGGTAGATATAGTGGAGAAAAAGATAGCAAAGTTCCTTAAGGGACTTCATCCTATCATTGAGAGAGATGCCACTGGGGTAGTGTCACCCACCACATTTGAGGAAGCTGTCAAGAGAGCGTATAAGTTTGAGAACTTCCACAACAAGATTTTCAGAGTTCAAGGAAAGGGTCAGGGCCACCAGCAGAGGAACAATCAGAATAAGAGGCCAAGGCAAGAGCAAAACACGTAGACTCCAGTGGTTTGTATCCACTGTGGGAAGAATCATGAGAGTACCAATTGTCATCTTGTTACGGGAGCATGCTTTAGATGTGGTTCTATGAACCACCAAATGAGGGAATGCCCGAGGCCAGAAAGATAGAATAGACAACAGCGGGGAGCACAGCGTCAGGCGCCACCTCTGAATGCGTTAGTAGTCCAGAATCAGGAAAGGCCACTACAGCAACAAGCACCACAACAGCAGTATAGGCCACAACAGCAACAACATGCCCGTCAGCAAGGGCAAAATCAGAATCAGAATCAGCGTCCCCAGAATCAGAACAGAAATGCACAACAGGGCAGACAGCAGCAAGGGCAGAACAGGGCACACCAGAGGGCACAACTCTATGCTGTCAACAGAGCTGATGCAGAGGCAGCAGGCAACGTAGTAGAAGGTACACTCCTTGTTTGTGGATTTGAGGCTAGGGTTCTATTCGACCTTGGCTCAACCCATTCATTTATATCTCCAAAATTTGCCAAGTTGATTGATATGCATGCTAAAGAGTTGAGTTTCATTTTGACTGTGACTACCCCATCAGGTAAGGAAGTTATTTATAGGACTTTTTACTCTAGTTGTCCAGTCAAAATAGGAGAAGTAGTATTATCGGCAGATATCATTTTATTGGAGATATCGGATTTTGATATCATCCTAGGGATGGATTGGTTAGCAGGATACCATGCTACTATGGATTGTTATGCATAAGACCCTTACTTTTAAGTTAGAGGAGACCCAAGCAGGGATGTTGTTTCGGGGAGAGAGGAGTAATCCTAGTGCAGGGTTTATTTTAGCGTTGAAGGCTGATAGACTTCTAAGAAGTGGTTGTGAGGCCTATTTGGCGTTTATCATGGAGGATAAACGGTCCCAAGGGGTGGAGGAGATCCCAATTGTTTGCGAATTTCTGGATATTTTTCCGGAAGAGATGCCAGGATTACCACCCACCAGAGAGATAGACTTCACTATTGAGTTGTTATCGGGGACCGCTCCGATATCTATTGCACCTTACAGAATGGCTCCGGCAGAATTGGGAGAATTGACGATTCAGTTGCAAGAATTGTTGGACAAAGGTTTTGTGAGACCGAGTATTTCACTATGGGGAGCACTGGTTTTGTTTATGAAGAAGAAAGATGGTTCCATGAGAATGTGTATTGACTACTGGAGATTGAACCAAGTGACCATCAAGAACAAGTACCCATTACCAAGGATAGATGAATTATTTGATCAGTTATAAGGAGCTGCTTACTTTTCAAAGATTGACTTGAGGTCCGGCTACCATCAGTTGAGAGTCAGAGATTCAGATGTACCGAAGACAGCCTTTCGGACAAGATATGGACACTATGAGTTTCTAGTGATGCCATTCGGTTTGACAAATGCACCGGCGTTGTTCATGGCATTGATGAACAAGATATTTGCAGAGCATCTGGATCAATTTACAGTGGTATTTATTGATAATATTTTGGTGTATTCCAAGACCAAAGAAGAGCACGAAGAACATTTGAGGATAGCACTCCAACTTTTGAGAGAGAATTAGTTGTTTGCAAAACTCAGTAACTGTGAATTTTGGTTGGACCAAGTCACATTTTTGGGTCATATTATCTCCAAGGAAGGATTAGCAGTGGACCCGTCCAAGATTGAAGCGGTTATGAATTGGGAAAGACCGAAGAATGCCTCAGAAATCAGGAGTTTTCTTGGATTGGCAGGCTATTACCGGAGGTTTGTGCAAGGATTTTCGTCAATTGCATCACCTTTGACGAAGTTGACAAGGAAAAATGCACCATATGTTTGGACTGAGAAGCTAGTTTCCAAGAGCTAAAGAAGAGATTGACTACAGCTCCAGTCCTTACTTTGCCATCTGGAAGTGGCGGTTTCAACATTTTTACCGATGCTTCGAACATTGGACTTGGATGTGTTTTGATGCAAGATGGGAAAGTAGTTGCATATGGATCCCGGCAGTTGAAAGATCATGAGAAGAACTATGCAACACATGATCTCGAGTTAGCAGCGGTTGTTTTGGCATTGAAGATGTGGAGACACTATCTATATGGAGAAAAGTTTGAGGTTCACTTTGACCACCGTAGTCTACAGTACTTGTTTTATCAGAAGGAATTGAACATGAGGCAGAGAAGATGGATGGAATATATCAAGGACTATGATTTTCCAATCAAGTATCACCCGGGGAAAGCGAATGTGGTTGCAGATGCCTTGAGTAGGAAGTCAGTTAGCATGGCAAGTCTTCGGGGAAGTTATGTTTTTCAGCAGTTCGAGGAGTTGGGAGTAGATTTTCAGCCTCTAGGGAAGGGCGTTATGTTAGTAAGCAAACATGTCAGTGTCAGAACCTTCATTCATTCAGAAGATCAATGAGAATCAGCTGCAAGATCTAGAGTTGGCCAAGATTTCAGAACATATAACAGATCGTCCAGACTTTCGTATTGTGGATGGAGTTTTGTACTACCGAGACCGTCTATGTGTACCTAACTTGAAGGACTTAAGGAATGATATCATGACAGAGGCTCATAATACTAAGTATTCCATACATCCGGGCATCACGAAGATGTACCAGAACTTGAAGGGCAGATTTTGGTGGAACAACGTGAAGAGAGAGATAGCAGCTTTCGTCTCTCGATGTATGACATGTCAGTTGATCAAGGCAGAACATCAGAAGCCTTTAAGGTTGCTACGGCCATTAGAGATTCCGGAATGGAAATGGGAGCACATTACGATGGACTTTATTTCAGGATTGCCGAGGTCTAGCAAGGGCAATGATGCCATTTGGGTCATAGTGGACCGTCTCACCAAGTCAGCTCATTTCCTACCGATGAAGACTGGAAAGAATATGCATATGTTACCTTTGGCACAGTTGTTTGTCACAGAGATTGTCAGTCGACATGGATAACTAGTTTCCATCACGTCCGATAGGGACAGCAGATTCGTCTCGAGATTTTGGAAGACACTGCATGAGCCAATGGGTACGAAGTTACAGTTCAGCACAGCCTATCACCCATAGACCGATTGACGGTCAGAGAGGACAATTCAGACAATTGAGGATATGCTCCGAGCTTGCGTGTTAGATTTCAAAACTTAGTGGGATGAAGCCTTACCATTGTGTGAGTTCGCTTACAACAACAGTTTCCACTCGAGTATCAGGATGGCTCCTTTTGAGGCTTTGTATGGCAGAAGGTGTAGGACACCTGTTTGTTGGGAAGAAGTTGGCACTCATAGTTTCCATGGTCTGACTATTATTAGTGAGACAAGTGACAAGGTCAAGTTGATCAAAGAACGTCTGAAAGTGGCTCAGAGTAGGCAGAAGAGCTATGCAGATTCTCACAGAAGGGATTTGCAATTCAAAGAAGGGGATAAGGTCTTCTTGAAAGTGTAACCTACTCGTGGAACGTTGAGGTTTGGGCAGAAAGGTAAGTTATCTCGGAGATACATTGGACCGTATGACATTGTGAGTAAGATTGGTGACACGGCGTACCGGTTAGCCTTACCACCCGAACTCTCCGGCGTACACAATGTTTTTCATGTATCTATGTTGAAGAAGTACGTTCCCGGTAGATTGCATATACTCCGTTATGAGCCGTTGGAAATCCGAGAATATGCTAGATATGTTGAGAAGCCTGAGCAGATTATTGACACCAAAGAACAAGAGTTGAGAACTCGGACTATTCAGTGGGTCAAGGTGCTTTGGGAGAATCATAGACCGGAAGAAGCAACTTGGGAATTATGGGATCAAGTTCAGAAAAAGTACCCGCACCAACTACCAGAGGTGAGTCTTAATTTCCATTTGGAGGACCAAATGTCCTAAGGGGTGGAGAATGTAAGACCCCGACCCGAGAGACCCCGGTTAGTGTTATTTAAGTCGTGCTTTAGCTCTAAGTGTGTTTAGTGGATTTTGATTTAGTTTTGGGTTAGAATAGCTTTTATAATAGCTTTGGGAAATTTTGAGAGCCTTCTTGATTTGTGGGACCCTTTAGGGGTTCTTGTTACGGAGTTTCGTGAGCTTGGGGGTTTAATCATGATTTCCAAAAATTATGTTTTTAATCTCGTTTGACTTATCTTATTATTCTCTACACCTTTCGTGTTGACCTCGTTCTCATTCGAGGGCCCAAAACCAGAGTTTTCTCAATTTGATGGCAAAACAGTTTTTTACCCAAAATCTGGACACGATTTTTGATGTCACCAAAACTTGCAAAACATATACTTTTTGAAAACTAAAAATTTCGTCGAACAACTTTGTCTTCTTCGTTGAAGTCATTTGAGGTCCCGAAGTCGATGTTTTGAGCCCGAGAAGTATTTTAAGTTGTGGGACCCACTCCACTCTTTGTATAAAAGGGAACCCCTCTTCTCCATTCCCATTTGTTGACCTAATTACTGTGGTAAGAGAAGGAGATTCCAATAACCACCTTTGCCTCCCTTCTTCTTGTCTTCTTCATCTCATAACACCATCAAACTCTTGCCAAATCAAGAGAAGTGCTTCACTAATGTTGTTCACCTTTGCAAGAGCTTTCTCTTGGTACCAATTTTAGAGCAAACCGTCAACTTCGAATTTCTCCTTGCTCGTTTGAGAACCTTACAAGTAAGAGATCTCTTCCATCTCCTAGATTCTTGTTTATTTGGCCTTGGAGAAACTCCATTTTCATTATTGGAAGTTTTCCCTTTTGTTTTGATTTGGTTTTGATATTTTGGGTCATGTATTTGGGGGTTTTTGTGTAGATTTGGTGTTTATAGCCTAGAGAGGTGATTAGTGGCTTAATTTGCATTAGCTTGGACCTAAGGCAAGTGGATGAAACGATTTACTTGATGCTAAATCACATTGTGCATATTCTTGAATTTTCATTATTAAACCTTGTTTTATGTCATGTCTTTTATTTACTTTGAAATGCACTCACTAATATGTTTTCTTCCTTAGTAATTTCTTGGAAATGTTACTTTGATTTGTGTTAAACTTAAATGATCTTTATGTGGATTTTTATGATTTTTCTTTTTATGGTTGAGATGAATGGGATGGAGGGTTTTGATCCATTTTATCGACGATTTGATGGAAGAATGGAAGTTTGATTGATGGAATGGAGGAGTTCCTTTTGCTCAAATATTATAGGGAGTTCATGTATAGAAATGAGAGAAGTTTGGAGGAAGGAAGGACTGAAAATCTACTTCAGAAATGCTGTGTTCGCAGCTGTCGGCCAGCTTGTCGACTGACCGACATTCAATCGATAGCGAGCCGACAGATCTCGGTCCCACTTCCAGAGAGCTGCAAACTTCTGAAACTTTCTGATGCAGAGGTGTCGGCTAACCGACAGATGACCGACACCAGTTCGGTCCCAATTCCAGAAAGCTGCAATCAGCCAGAATTTCTGACAGCTGACCGACATCCCCATGTCAGTCGACCGACAGCCAACCGACAGACTCTCGGCTCCATTTCCAGAGAGCTGCATTTCTCTATAAATTCTGATACTGTAGCGTCGGCTGACCGACAGAATCCTGCCGGCTGACCGACATAGCCCTGTTGGCTGACCGACATCAGCCGAGGAGCTAACCGACGGTCATTTTCTTCCTGGTTTCTTTTGGAGAAATATATGGGACTATACTGTAGAAAAAACCCTCATCACCCTAATCTTATTAAAGGTCTTGTAGACTTATCAAGGCGCATAAGGTCTTGGGTTGTCTCTAATTCTTATGGAGTACCAAATAAATACTAAATTGACAAACGAGACCCTATCTACATTGATTCAAATCTCGGACCTTCAACACTTAGCCAAGAGAATGTTGGAAATCCATCTATGTTTATCTTGACCCGAATTCTATTTGTGGATTTGAAACATCATCTCCTATGATATGGACTTGTCCCGAAAGTATTGTTTTGGCATATTGCTAATCCGTTTAGGCCCGTCCCGATGCCATTGTGTTTTGTGCAATGGGCACCCCGTTCCGTTACATGTATTCCATTGTTTTGATTTTTTGCATGTGACCTATGAGTCGGCACCACTAAGCTTGGATAACCTTATCGGTTTGATCCACCGATCTGGAGATCCCCCTTCTGTTATACCGGCTGCAGCATGGGTCCCGCCTGCCCCGATATACCCGATTCGCTACCATGGTCCCTGATGGAACAGCGCTTCTGCCCAGTTCTACCAGGGTCGGCGGACGTGGGAGTCCGTTTGGGTACGACCCTTTCGTAACCGGGGGGCAGAGGCGTGCATCAACATTTTTTTTTGTGTGGGTGTGCTAGATTTTCTATTTTACTTTGAGTTACAAGTGGTGATTCGGAGATCGACCTTTGCAAGTAAAACGGAAATGCGCAAGTAAAATGGAAATCAACTTCTTTCAAGTTTTCCATTGCACATATATTTAAGAAAAGAGACATTTTCTTGATTTTCCGTGAAAGGCGATTTTTTGGCATTTATAGCCGATTTTGGCGTGTATAGCCGATTTTTGGCGTTTATAGCCGATTTTACAATTCTTATCAATAATGAAAGACACGAGTTGTGATTTTTGTCTCTTTTCGAAAAATACAAACTACAATGAAAAGCAAGAAAAGAAGGACCTAACTTCTCAGGACATTGTGGGGGACTCGTTTAGATTGACGGTCGGAAGCCATATGTGGACTTCACCATCATCCATGCAGATGAGAACAGATGATGCTCTTGATTTGCTTGGCTTGGCTATAACCTTAGGTTTTTAGAGGACAAAGACCAAAAGGAGGTCCTATGTCCAATAAAAAACTAAGTAGACGGGCTGAAAAGCCACGTCTAAGCCATTGGAGGCAGAAGGAGAAGGCAAGGACCTTGGGGGTGGGGGGGGGGGGGGGGTACCCCCCAAGGGACTTTTGTCACCTTGTAGCGGTGGTCGGTGTAGAACTTCCGCAGAGTCTTCTCTCTTTCTTTCTCTTAGATTTCTGATGCCTTTTTCTATCTGAATTTCTCGATTTTCTGCAGTCTGTCGTGCTGTCTTTTCTTCTTGGAGTGCTCTCCTATTTACAGGCTTTTTGGTAGCCATTTAGGAGGGTTTATAGGCTTTTATTGTCATTAAGCAGCATAATGGGAGGAGTTACACTATTTAACTCCTTTATTTTGTAAGTCCTTTTTCTTGGCTTCTGATTGGCCGGAGGAAATTGAGGGCATTTAATCGCCTTTAATCGCCATGATGGGAGGAGTTTCATGGGTTAAATGCCATGAATCAATTGACTTGTAACTCTCGGATGCTTGCTTCTGATTGGGCCGTCCAAAGAAATGGATTAATGACTGTAATAAAGCTAATCAATTAATCGCATTAAGTGGTCGCCGAGCAGTTGAAGAGTCGCGGGCCGTGCCGCGTCTTTTGGGATTCTTCTGGCGATGATCATCGATGGATCTTCATGTAGATTGACATCGGATGACCATGTAACTTCAGGTATTGGTTGCCAACAGCGGGTCGGTGCCATCTGTCCTGTCGATTTCTCGATCGGTCGGGTTGAAAGCACACTTTTTTGGTTGACCGGTTGGCGATCAATGTTGGTTTTGATACTCTTGATGATTGACCCGTGATTTTGACGGATGTCAGAGGATTTGGTATCTCAAAAGTATGAATTTTGGAAAATCCCAGGGGTCGGACGATTTGAATCATGAAAAATGATGAAAAACGGGGCTTCCGGGGCCCTCCCGGCGATCCCGGGCACCAGGGTCACAGGGGCCTGCTACCCTGGGGTTTTCATCCCTTTTTGTCCCGTTTTGCTTCCGTTTTTGATGTTTTTCGATTCTGTTTTCTTCTATATTTTTTATTGACATTTTGATCATTTATTGGCCTAATTTTGCTGTAGAAAACCTGATGAGAATCCTTGCATTTTGGTTTGCAAAGTTTCTAATTTTTCAAGAAAGCCGAAGACTTTGTCGCGCAGAGCTAACGATTTTCCGTCAGAAGATGAAACTGGGACAAACGATGTCGGAATCACCTGAAATTTGGGGTGAAGCCTCCTGAGCAATAAATAAGACCAACCATAGGATTTTGTTTGAGTTTTGAAGCCGTTTGGGGTCTTATCACCAGTAGAATTGTTTTTATCGCAATGAAGATGTCGCGGCTTGATGTGCGGTCAACCGATGTCCGATTGACTTGAAATTTGATAGGGAACCTATTGAAGTCATTTTAAGATGATTCACAGCCTCTGTCTTGGAAACCATGGTCCCAGGGAGCTTCGCTATCGAGAGGCCTGATTTGGCTTCCGACCGTCAAAGTCTGGTCAAATGTTGTCGAAATGACCTGAAATTTGACGTGTAGCCCTTTGTAAACATTTTGAAGCCGTCCATGTGCTTTATCTGATGAGTGATGGCCTCGGAGGTTCTCACTGCTGAGAGGCTTGATTTAGCTATTCGAGGGTTGATGTAGGGTCAAACGTTGTCGGTTTGACTCGAAACTTGACGTGGAGCCTTTTGGATGTATTTTGAGACCATCCATCGGCTCTGATCAAAGATTTGGTGTCTCCGATGCTTTCGCCCCCGGGAGCTCCTTTTCAACCGCCGGAGAAGCGAAGTTAGGCCAAATGGTTTTGAAATGGCCCAAAACTTCTTGTGTACTCCTCTTTTGGCTGTCTTGAAGGATCTTGCAGTTTTTATTTGATTCTGAAAAGATTTGGTTTTTTGGAAGTAGCATAGCCTATTTATGGCAGGTTGCGACTTCATGCAGTTTTCTGGATCTTGAAGAAGCAAAGTGACATTTTTGGTGTCAACAAATTCCCCCTTGAGGTGCAGCGACGAGTTGCTTAACTTTTGTAGTCGATGTGCCTCGAAGAGATTTTGTGAAGGAGAGCTTGTGACTTGACCAAGAGTCTTTGAGCAGTCTTTCTTTTGGTATTTGTAGCCTTTTGAGCTTCCAGGGGAATTTTATGGTAGTGAAAGGGATCACGTACCATCTCGAGGCAAAGTTTTGAAGATGACATCAGAGATGTGGATTTGGGTTTTGACCTTGTGACCTAACAGGCTGTATGTGGCAGGTTAGGGGGTCGAGTTTGGTTTTGACCGTGTGACCCAACAAGCTGTATGTGGAATGTTGGGGGGGGTCAATTTTGGTTTTGATCTTGTGACCTAACAGGCTGTATGTGGCAAGTTAGGGGATCAGGTTTTGGTTTTTGGTTTTGGTCTTGTGACCTAACAAGCTGTATGTGGAATGTTAGGGGACCAAGATTTGGTTTGGTTTTTTGCGGAATGTCAATTTCAAGATTTTGGCTCAATTTGGTAGATGAGGCTGGGTGGTTTGATTTTTGGAAGCTCATGGGGCTTGGAATTCTTTTTTGTATGGTCCAATCAACTCAAAAGAGGCATGGAACCATTTTTGTACGCTCTTTGTAAGAGGGATTTCTCTTTGACTAAAAGCCCATATTTTTTTTTTAGTGCCTAGGTGGTCAAACCTGGCTCATATGGGCTAACCCATGGGACCTTAAGCTTTTGAAATGGCTTAGATCTCATATGGTGTCATTTTTGTAGAGAATATCTAAAAATATCTCTTTTGGATAGAGAATATCTAAGAATATCTTTATTTGGAGGGAATCTCTCATATTCCCTTTATTTTGGGAGAGAATATCTCAAGATATCTTTCTTTGGGAGAGAATATCTCAAATCTCCTATCTTTTGGGAGAAAATCTCTCATTGATTTCTTTTTAGGAGAGAATCCCTCAAGATATCTTTCTTTTGGGAAATAATCTTTCTAATTTATTTCTTTTGGTAAGGTTACTAATTAGTAACACTTACCTCTTTCTTCTTTCCTTCTTTGGTTTGCTCTCTTCTATAAAAGCAAGGAGGAGGTTGGATCTCTTGCTCTTATTGCTTTCTTTTGCAACAATCCCAAGAGGGCTTCAAGACCAAGAGTTCTTCTTCTTCAAGATCTTCAAGACTTTTCTTCTTCTTCCCCATCAATGGCTTCAAGTAAGTTCTCTTTTTCAAGAAAACTCCATTGTAGAAAAAAAGTTCTTTCTTTTTTTTGTTTCTTTCTTTTCTTTTCTCTTTTTTTTCTTTTCCACGTGTTTTCCCCTTCCTTTTTTTTTACATGTGTTTTCTTTTTTTTTTTGTTTCTTTTGTGGGCCGTAGGGATAGATCCGTACGGATCTGGCCGTAGGGCCACGTGGCCTGTGGGCCAGCCCTTTTTTTTGTTTTCTTTCTCTCTATTTTTTTTTAGAAAGTTTATTTTTCTTCCTTTTTTTTGTTCTTTTTCCTTCTCCTTTCTCTCTTTTTTTTGAGAAAGTTTCTTTTCTTTCTTCTTTTTTTTGTTCATCATGATAATGCATTTTTTTTGGGCAAACCAAGATGTTCATGCATGTATATTTTTTTGTAAATTGAATTGTAGCATGATGTGATAGCATACCTGAAAGTTTTTGCAAATTTGGGAATTTGGAGCTCGCAGCGATGTTGAGCCCTTCCTGATTTTGCGGAGACTTTTAGGTTTCGAAAGTTCGGAGTTTTGGAGCTCGCAGCAATGTTGAGCCCATCTTCAAGCTTTCTATTTCTTTCGGGATATTTCTTTTTTCTTTGGATTTACCCCGGAGTCATGTCAAGATTTCGCCAGATTTTTTTAGTGAAATTCTGTCATTTTGATGTTTGATCTTTTTCTTTTCCATCCTTTGCAGGTGGTTCCTCCAGAACGAACAAGGGTAAAGAGCCTGCTACCACGTACCTCGTCGATCTGCTAGATCTTCTAATCCGGCCGTTCAGCAGGCCTGGGAGAAGGTTCAGTATGTTGAGAGAAACCTGGAAGAGTGTGACTCTCTCAATAGAGATGAGATGAGGCAACGACTGATCGCTCTCAAGGGAGAGGAATTTTATAAGATCATGGTAAGCAGTCGTCCATGGGTGATGGAAGATCAGAGTGTTTTGCCCAATCCTACCTTCTTCTTTGGTGATGCAGTCCCTGATGACATGACATACCAGAGAAGATGTTTTCAGTTCTCCTTCACGGTAGATGGTGAGAAGAAGACTATTATTACCCGGTCGACATTTGATCGTACCGTCTCGATCATGAGCCTTGCCCCCACGTGCTCTAAGTGGGAAGATCCTCCAAGCTGGGTGAGAAGGACAAATGTAATCAAGACCAGGGTTTTTGTTAGCAGTTCTCCTGGATATGCGGAGAAGTCGCCTACTGACATGGACATGTTGATGCCAGCCAGCGGCTACCAGGGCTCTGATTCTCCGTCGGTCGATTTGAGACCGGTGGGCCTTAGTATTTTCAGCGGTGATGATAGTAGTTGGGTGAAGCCTTTTCGACTTCGTGGCCATTTCAGTGCCGACTCCGAGTGGAAGTCGTGGACTAATCGCATCCTGCTGATTGGTGGCGCCGTTTTGAAGGAAGCCGAGATTTTTGATGCGGTCCGCGCCTTTAAGGAGACCGTGATCTTTTCCGACGAGGCCTTCATGGCTATGTTGGAGTCATTCCTTCCACAAACCAATACCTTCATTGTGACGAATGGTGAGATTAGTTTCTCTTTGAAGGAGCTGAGCGCCATTACTGGATTGCCCATCCTTGGCAAACTCTATGAGGAGTTTATGCCGATCAACAGCGTCCTCGAGGAGCAGTCGGAGGAGTTAAGGCTTCTGTACTTCCAGCTCGTTGCCTTCTATGATTTTTTGAAGGAGAAGGAGGGCTTGAAAGTTAGATCCAGCAGTTGGAAGAGTTTTAACTCTTCGTTCCCCAACTTTTTTTATAGCAGGGAGTCTTCTGATAGTGCGACCCGGGAAGCCAGGGCTCAGGATCCAAGTTCGAGGAAGATTTTGGTTATGTAAGAAGAGTTGAGAGAATTCTGTGCGAGTATAAACGCCATATGTCCTGACATTGCACTGCGGAGAGATCTCGCTGTTTACCTCACTTATTGGCTTGGTGAGGCTATTTTTGCTGGAGGAGATGGAACGCACATCGGGCCGCATTGTATTTTTTCGGTTTGTCAGATGGTCTTTGGAGAGCAGCTTGCTTTGGTGCCAGCTCTTTACTCCTATCTGTGTACCGAACTACAGGCTGCTGCATTCTTGGTTTGGCATGGGCTTCCCATGAACAGGGTATTTTCAGCCCATATCTTCTATTCGTGGTTTGTATACCACTGTCCTGGCTTCCACCGGCTGGGTGCCGCACAGGATGATGATCCTCTAATGATTCGACTGGCTAAGGGCAAAGCAGTGTCCGAATCACTTTTGTTTGCCCGCATGAGGATCCGACGGTTCAGGGACGTCGAGATGGGGCAGTCTTCAGTGAAGCTTTCTCCGGAGTTGCGGAAGAAGGCTTTTGATTTTGGTGCCTCCTGAGACTTTACCAGGGTGGGGTCGGGAAGGCATTACTCCTTGACAAACGCAAAGAAGGTGTGGCTTTTCAGCATACGTGTCGGCACGATGGTGTACCGCAGACATCTTTTCGTCGACATCCAGCCGTATGTACCTTATTGGTTTGCTCTGCAGTTAGGCTTTTCTCAAGGCGTTGTTGGAGCGCCTTCAAGCATGGTGAAGTGCTTTGGAGGTTTACAGGATGGGAGAAACGCATGGGCTTTCTATAGTGCTGAAGACACTACTGCCATGATCTCTTATCCTGTGTTGTCGACATCCCGGACTGACGGCTTTGCGAAGTGGTTCGCGGAGAGCTTTTCAGCATATCGGGGGCTTTCCAAGAAGGAGCTTGATGCGAAGCTGTCATCTGGAAAGGGCCTTGGAGAGTCGGATGGCGTCCGGCGAGAGGAAGTCTGGGCCTTCCTTTCTGGAGAGAAGCACAAGATAGGCTTTCTCGGTGACCAGGTCGTCATTGGTTCTGAAGCTGTTCGAGAAATACCTGATGAGGCCTTAGAGCAGCTAGAACAGGAGGAAGCCGAGCTTGATGCTTGGATGTAAGCGGCGCGGAGGCAAGCTTCTGTGGAGTCTACTGGCAAGAGTAGACCATCTAGTGAGGAGTCAAGTGGGAAACCTGACTCTGACAGCGGGGCAGGTTCTTCTAAGAAGCGAGCCCACAGAAGTAAGAGGAAGAGGGGTCATCATTGCAGCAAGGGGCAACATAAGGAGTCTCCTGACTTAGAAGTCCCTCTTACTATCAATGAGGAGGTGCCAGGGAATGCTGATGAGCCTCCAGAAAAGAGAAGCCGAGAAGAAAAGACCGTTGGTGAAGGTATGATTCTTCTTTTTTCTCTTCCCATTTCTTTTCATTGGATTTTTCCATGTCTTGATTTATTTTCTCCCCCTGCTGCTTCTTTTTTTTTAGCAGAGGAAGACTTGGCGATACCTGAGGTTCCAACCTATGAGGTGGTAACGGATCCAGTTGCAGCATCAAAAGAAGAATCGAGGGACTCTGGAGTGAATTCAGAATCTCCAATTGGTATAACTTCTTTTACTTTCTTTCTTTTTGTCTGTGATTTGGTTTGCTAACATTTTTCTTGTCAGCTGACTTGCCACAGGATTCTGATGACTTTGAACCATCGATAGACGCAAATGTTGATGATGCTTCCGATGAGTTCATGGAGGAAGAGAGTGTTCCACCAGTCGTCGAAGAAGCTATTTTGTAGTAATAACCCTGATAATGATTTTCCAACAGGATCATATTCATACCTTTTTTATGTTTCTTTGGTAGATATTGAAGTGACAGAGGAGAGTCCGTTGCTTCTTTCTGAACTAGAGCAAGGGATGCCAGAGGTCGATCCAGAGGTAGAGGCTCCTAGGACCAGTTCTGACATTGTTGAAGAGATACCTCGTGCTGAGATTCCTTCTCCAGCAGCTCCGACTGGAAAGAGTTCTTTTGTTCCTCTTACAACGGGGCATGACATGAGCAGCCGACCGACGGAGTGGGGCGAATCTTCAGCCGGGCCATCTCTTTTTTTTACAAAGAAGGTGGTGGTGCGGGTCCTGAGCTCCTGGATTGAGACTCTCCTTACTGGAAACTTGGATGCCGTATTTGGCATGATCCAGCATGTGCAGGAGATTCTCGATGAGGCCAAGAAACGTCTTGAGCATTTAAAGGCACAAGTCGCTACCAAGCGGGCTGCAATAATAGAGGCTCGTGATAGCGAGAGTGCTCTGATTCGCCGGGTTGCAGATGCTGATCGAATCTTTGAAAGGACGTTTCAAAAGGACAAACAATGGAAAACTGCTCGGGATAAGCTTCCCGGTGTGAAAGAAGGGTTACAGCCCACCCCAGCATCTCATGGCAAGTTCCTGAAGAAGCGTGCCCCGGAATCCCTGACGGCTGAGGCCAAAAGTTTGCTTGAGAAGCTGAAATCTTGGCTGGAGACCATTTTTGGTTGAGCTCCTGATTTTTGTAGCAGAAACTATCCTTCTTTTTTTTGGTACCACATGCATTTTCTCGGTACTCTCTTTTTTTGTAGTGCTTGTGAACACTTTCTTTTTCTTTTTTGGTACCACATGCATTTTTTGGTACTCTTTTTTTTTGTTTTCCCTACGCTCACTTAAATCTTTTTGTGATGAAAGCAATTGCTAAATGGGATTCTTTTCTTTTTGTTTTCCCTACGCTCACTTAAATCTTTTTGTGATGAAACTAATTGCTAAATGGGATTCTTTTCCTTTTGTTTTCCCTACGCTCACTTAAATCTTTTTGTGATGAAAGTAATTGCTAAATGGGATTTGATCGAAAGCTCATCATTTTGTGAAAATCTTTTGTCAAATGATTGTTTTGGCATGGGAGCCAGATTTTTGTTTGTGGCATGGAAGCCGGTTTTGTTTTGTGGCATTGATAGCCGGTTTGTTTTGTGGCATTTATAGCCTGTTTGGTGGCACTGATAGCCGGGTTTTTTTTTGAAAGCCAAGTTTTTGGTTTGTGGCATTGATAGCCGGTTTATGGCATTTATAGCCTATTTTGGTGGCATTTATAGCTTGTTTTGGTGGCATCTATAGCCGGTTTTGGCGGCATTTATAGCCGGTTTGGTTTTCAAAAATGCAAGTATCGACTAAAAGTCGCCTCCCTGCTGAATGGTCTTGCAAGTATCGATGGAATGTCGCATCCTTGCTCATTTGGTTGTGAGTATCGATGGAATGTCGTATCCTCGCGGATTTGGGTACAAGTATCGATGGAATGTCGCATCCTTGCTTTTCAAAAATTTTGGTTTCGCGGGTACTGACTTGATGTCGTTTTCCCATGATTTTTGAAATTTGTGGTTTTCTCGAACCTTTGGGTTGTGGATATCAACTGCAATGTTGCATCTCCACGATTTCTTAGTTTTTTTGAACCTTTGAAATTTGGGTTGTGGATATCAACTGAAATGTTCCATCTCCACGGTTTTGGATTTTGCAAGTATCGACGAAATGTCGCTTCCCTGCTATTTCGGAAGTGTCGAACGTGGTTCGCATGCTTCCAATTTGTGCGAGTATCGACTAAGCGTCGCTTCCCCGCGGTTTTTTGAAAAACCAATTTTTTTTTAAGACACGAGGGTCATAAGTTTTGACCTAAAACCATTTAGGCGGTAAAAGGTAGGGTGGATTAGGGTGGAAATCCCTGAATCGGGATTTTGTTTCAAACCATGAATTTTGGGTTCAAGGGTTGAAAATCTTGGTCAAGTTAGGGAAAGGCTCCTAACCTTGGATTCTTGAACAATGAAACGATGAAAGTAAGCATTGTTTAAATTTCTAGAAATTTCAACATTTGATATGAAAATTCTAAAAAGAGTGGGTTTAGCGAGCGTGTACCTGGAAACCGGTTTTGGCCGTACAGGCATTGCTCTTACCCAGTTGGGTAAGTCTTCAAGGGTAGTACCGCTTTAAGTACTTGCCATTGATGGGCAGCATTCATCTGTCACCCTCCATGTTTAGGAGTGCGTATGCGCCGTTGGAGAAAACCTTGTCGATGACATAGGGCCCCTCCCATTTTGGCTCAAATTTGCCTTTGGACTTGTGAGCGAAGACCATTGGTCTTTTTACCGCAAGAACTAAGTCACCGTCTTTGTAGGCGCGTTGCCTGACCTTTTTGTCGAAAGATTCTGCCATGCGTGCTTGGTAAAGTTCAATGCTTTGTCGAGTTTCGAGCCGTCTCTCATCGAGATTGTCCAGCTCATGGAGTCGCAATTTGACATTGCTTTCTTGAGTCATGTCATTTTGCAAGGATA
Organism: Litsea cubeba; assembly: GCA_012931725.1. Taxonomy (NCBI): domain Eukaryota; kingdom Viridiplantae; phylum Streptophyta; class Magnoliopsida; order Laurales; family Lauraceae; genus Litsea; species Litsea cubeba. Next base: position 100,704,244 of record CM022946.1, on the reverse strand, counting down.
CTCTCAAGGAAGGAATTTGTACTTCCAAGGGCACGACAGCTTTGTAGACACCTCATTTGGCCCCTATGATAGCCTTAAACACATGTCATATATAGCGATGCCCCCATTTCACCCATAATTGAATGATTAATGACATAATTCAGATTAATTAATGACAATGAAGATGCTTGTTGATAGTTTTAAACATTAGTTCAACGACTTCTAGAAATTCGTGAGAAGAAAGCCGAATCGCATTGAGATCTCGAGTCCAACTCACCTTTCACACAAGGAGCGGACCACAACACTATTCAAACCTCTTTCGGACCACTTAAGACGTGCTTAGGCCAGTTCTTGCCATCCGATTACCCTAAGTTAGGAAGCCAGATCCATTGATCCAGAGGTCCCCATCTTTTCTCAGCCCATAATCATTAGGACAGTTGGACCATTAGATTCTTCACTTCAAGTGCTTTCCGACGGTATGTAGAACGTCCAAATCCGATAAGCGGATCAAAAGTTATGAGTTTTCGAAGTTCGTCTTAGAAAGAGTAACGGAAATCCATCTAGGCACCACCCAAGTGGCGCCCGCCCTACTCAAATTCACCTAGGCGCCCCATGTGTGGCGCCCACACTAGCCATGGTCACCTAGGCGTCCCATGTGTGGTGCCCACCCTCCGAAATCATTAGTTTGGCCTAAAACGGACCGGAACCACTCAACGTAGGGACCAAACTCCGAAAATGAATTGACTCCAGCTAGGCACCCCATGTGTGGCGCCCACCCCACTCTTTATTCCATCTAGGCGCCCCATGTGTGGCGCCCGCACTTTTCAGCCCACCTAGGCACCACATGTGTGGCGCCCACCCTCCTATTCCACAAATTCAACTTAAAGCAGCCCGCAACCACTCCAAACAAAGACCCACACAACTTTACATCTAAGCACCACCCTTGTGGCGCCCACACTCTCCAGTCCACATAGGCACCCTGTGGTGGGCGCCTACGATGTCCAGTTCACCTGGGCACCACCCTTGTGGCGCCCCGGTCAATTAAGTGCTAGTGTAGGTCCCCTCAGTTGAACATCTATCCATTCTATCCTGACTTCGGATGGGATCAAACTTTGAGAATGATCCGAACCACGTAGGCTCCACCCCATGGGCGCCTACCATGAACCAGTCCACATAGGCACCAGCCCGTGGCGCCCACCCTATGCAGTCACCTGGGCACCACCCCATGGGCGTCCAGCCTCTTTTCCAAACCCTAATTTATCCCAAAACACTTAAGCCGCCTTGGGATGCGTGAAACCTTCTAGAAACACGAACCAATGAAGCCCTAGCCCTCCTAAACTCATCCCAAACCTCTATTTAAGGATCTCTTAACCTCATTTACAAGGGAGCTACCCTAAAAAGAGAGAAAAGTATAGAGAATAAGCAAAAAGGAGAAAGGTAGCCACCATTAGAGAGAAAGCTTCAGATCTAGAGAAGAAGAAGGGGAAATAGAGGAGAAGACTTCCATATCTTCAACTAGGGCTATGGTTATTCGCGTAAGCTTCATTCTAGGAACTTGAAAAGTGTGATTCAAACCGGTATTCCTAGATCTTTCTATTCTTTTATTGCATTTTATCATAATCTTTGTTTAGAAACATGCTTAGGATCATTCATGCATCATAGATCTATATTAGTTCTTGATAAAAATGGTATCAGCATCTCATCATATTAATAACATGTTTAGATTCATACTAATGGTGTAGATCTGCATTGATTTCGTAGTTCTAAGTGCTTGACTAGGTTAGATCTCACATTTATAGCATCATCATCATCATTTAGATCGAGGAGATCGCGAAAGGCCTATCTCAGGAGGCTGGGCGCCACCCATTGGGCGCCTACCATCTCTGGTTTGGCTAGGCGCCACCCTCTGGGCGCCTACCCTTCCGAGACAGGGTTTGGGTTTTAGATCTCTACTTTTTACATCGTTTTCTTATAGATTTGTTAGTTGCATCATTAGTAGTTCGCATTAGGACATCCGCATCAGTTACTGAATATCGAAAATTGTGTTGAAAATCTTAAGACTGTTGTGCATTCATTGCGATTCTTTGAAAACCCTAACTGAACAGGGTAGGCACCACAGGTGTGGCACCCAAGTGGACTTTTCCACTTCCACACACAATCTTCGATCTTTCACATTTAGTTCATTTAGAAATTGCATAACAATGATATTTTTGCTTGTTTGATATGTTTTGAATTTCAAATTATCATTTCTATCACACACCACCATATCATTTGAATCATAAAGTCATAAAAACCCAAAAAAAAATCATAAAACATAAAACTATTTCTTCTTCTCTTTCCTTACTCTCTAGTAAATTAGAGGAGAAACCAAAAATAAATTAAAAATTACAGAGAAAACCCAAAAATAGTAGGTAGATAGCCTAGATTATCAAATCTCGTGCCTAAGTAGGATAAACCCTAAAATATCATAGTTAATTAACTTAAGAATTCCCAAATGACTAAGAACCCTAAAACAAACAATCTAATTAATTTGGACTGAAATTGGATTAAGGAATCACTAAGATTGTTTAGGGAACCGCTTCTCCTCTTTTGAGCTTAACTTGCTTATTCACTAAAGGCCCCTAATTAAGGATTAAACATAATTAATTAAGGCTCTAATCTCACATCAATCAATACAATAAATACCATTAATCCAAAAGATCTTGAGACCTTAATTAATTCGGATTAAAAATAACCAAGAACTCAATTAAAAAACCTAAAACGTAGAACAGATCCATCTGGGCGCCACCCCCTGGGTGCCCTATTGCCAAATCCATCTGGGCGCCACCCCCTGGGTGCCCTGCTGACAAGTCCACCTGGGCACCACTCCCTGGGCGCCCAGCCTATTCATTCCCTAAGAGGGTCCACTTGAAATTTAATCTAATTAATTAAGACTTTAACAAACCCTAATTAACACACTAAAATACTCTTAACTTGAAAGACCTGAAATCTTAATCAACTTAAACTCGAATTAACCTAAAAGATACAAAACCAATAAACCCTAAAAATATCCACCTAGGCGCCACCCCCTGGGTGCCCTGCCTGCCAAGTCCATCTGGGCGCCACCCTCTGGGCGCCCATCCTCTCCTGTCACTAAGGCACCCCAATTGAAACGAAACTTGAATCAACACATAATAAAACATTGATAACTTAAAAGATTTGAAAACTTAATCAATCTAAACCTGAATTAATCTAAAACGAATACACAACACAAAACCAAGACAGACATTCATCTGGGCACCACTCCTTGGGCGCCCATCCTTCCAATCCACCTGGGCACCACTCCCCTGGCGCCCATTCTTTCAATCCACCTGGGCACCACCCTCTGGGCGCCCAACCTGTGAACTGAAAGAAACTGCGATTCAGATCTGAATTAGCGGAAGACATTCATGGCTAATTTGTAACATGACAGATTTTAAAAAATATGATTTGGGCAGCATAAATCAGCCATATAGATCGCATGAGAACTCCATGAATTCAGGACCAACAAGTGTATAATTAAAGGAGAACGAAGAAGACTATTACCTCGAAGATTTGTAGACTTCAAATCTCTGAAAAAATAGATCCAAAGGCCCGAACTCAGACTTGCAATTAGCAAACAAGTTGCTGGAATTTTCTGCAGTAGTGTTGCCTTTGATCTTCTCCTCTATCTCACTTCCAAATCTGATTGGCTAAGATGGTGGGATCTTAATCTAGGAATTGAGAACTATTTTTCCAAGGAAAGATCTCAGACCTACAACTTTCTTCAATGAAGAAGAAAGAACTTCAAGGGCTGGACGTGTGGGACCTTCTTATGCTCTATGTTGTGTTGGACGTCCAAGGGAGTGTGGTCTCTTTTATAGAAACTTAGAGGAAGCTTTCCCATAAAGTTATCTCTCCTAATTTTCATAGATGTCCTAAAAGGAAACTATAATCTAAAGATTTATTTCCTTTAAGAAACACTCCAATTAGAAAAGGAAACTAAAGGAACTTCCCATGCAATTAGTAATCCTAGTTGTACAACACTTACTAATTTAAAGTTTCTAATCCAAAAAGGAAACTTTCTCATAGGAATACTAATCCAAAGAGGAGTCCAACCTTTCAAGTAGAGAGACCTACTTAAAATTGGAAACCTTACCCATGGAAATCCCATTATGGACGTCCCACATATTAATGCACACCATGGCCCACATACAATTTATCTAGAATTAAATTCATGTATGCCATCAAAGGCCTATTTGAATTTAAACTCAAAATTATTTTTCCACTAAAATAATTCATCCAAATGTTATCTAAACATTTTAGGAAACCATGCCAATCTTGGAAAGTGACTAGAGAAGGGACCAAAAGACATATTTGCCATTGGCTCCCAAAATGACCAAAATGTCCATGCTAAACCCATAGCAACATAAAGACCATTTTAACCTTAACTCATTCAACTAAAGAGTTATGGTTGAACTCCAAGGACAAATATATAATATAATAAGCTCGTCATAAAATGACAGTTGTCTTCGACCTTGATGGACCGCGCTCCTGCTTGGTTCTACCGAGGTCGGCGGACGTGGGAGTCCGTTTGGTCCGACCCTTTCGTAACCGGGGGGCAGGGGCGTGCATCAACATTTCTTTTTTTGTGGGTGTGCCAGATTTTCTATTTTACTTGGAATTGCAAGTGGTGATCGGGGATCAACCTTCGCAAGTAAAAAGGAAATCAACTTCTTTCAAGTTTTCCATTGCACATATATTTAAGAAAAGAGACATTTTTCTTGATTTGCCGTGAAAGGCGATTTTTTTGGCATTTATAGCCGATTTTGGCGTTTATAGCCGATTTTTGGCGTTTATAGCCGATTTTGGCGTTTATAGCCGATTTACAATCCTTATCAACAATGAAAGACAAGAATTGTGATTTTTGTCTCTTTTAAAAAAAAATACAAACTACAATGAAAAGCAAGAAAAGGAGGATCTAACTTCTCAGGAGATTGTGGGGGACTCGTTTAGATTGACGGTCGCAAGCCATATGTGGGCTTCGCCATCATCCATGCAGATGAGAACAGAGGATGCTATTTGATTCGCTTGGCTTGGCTATGACCTCGGGTTTTTAGAAGACAAAGATCAAAGGAAGATCCTATGTCCAATAAAAAACCGAGTAGACGGGCTGAAAAGCCATATCTAAGCCATTGGAGGCAGGAGGAGAAGGCAAGGACCTTGGGGGGGGGGTACCCCCCAAGGGACTTTTGTCACCTTGTTGTGGTGGCCGGTGTAGAATTTCCGCAGAGTTTTCTCTCTTTTTCCTTTCTCTGGATTTCTGTCTGTGTGCTTGTGCTTTTTTCTCTGATTTTTCTGATGCTCTCTCTGATGTCCTTTCTTCTTGGAGAGCCCTCCTATTTATAGGCTTTTAGGTAGCCTTTTAGGTGGGTTTATGGGCTTTTATTGTCATTAAGCCACATAATGGGAGGAGTTACAAAATTGAATTGTTTATTTTGTAACTCCTTTTTCTTGGCTTCTGATTGGCCGGAGGAGATTGAGGGCATTTAATCGCCTTTAATCGCCATGATGGGAGGAGTTTCATGGGTTAAATGCCATGAATCTCTTGACTTGTAACTCCCGAATGCTTGCTTCTGATTGGGCCGTCCAAAGAAATGGATTAATGACTGTAATAAAGCTAGTCAATTAATCGCATTAAGTGGTCGCCGAGCAGCTGAAGAGTCGCGGGCCGTGCCACGTCTTGAGATTCTTCTGTTGATGATCATCGATGGATCTTCATGTAGATCGACATCAGATGATCATGTAATTTCAGGTGTTTGTTGCCAACAGCGGGTCGGTGCCATCTGTCCTGTCGATTTCTCGATCGGTCGGGTGGAAAGCACACTTTTTTTGGTTGACCGGGTGGCGATCAATACTGTCTTCGATACTCTTGATGATTTACCCGTGTTTTGGACGGATGTCAGAGGACTTGGTGTCTCAAAAGCATGAATTTTGGAAAGTACCAGAGGTTGGGCTCCTCGAATCGCGAAAAAAAGGCGAAAACCGGGGTTTCCGGGGCCTTCCCGGCGACCCCGGGTTCAAAGGTCGCCGGCGACCCTGGCCCAGGGTCGCAGGGGTCTGCGACCCTGGGGGGGTTTTCCCCCTTTCGTGTCCCGTTTTGCGTCCGTTTTTGCTTTTTTCTGATTCTTTTTTCTTCTGTACTTTTCCTTGACATTTTGACCATTTATTGGCCTAATTTCTTTGTAGGAAACCTGATGAGAATCCTTGCATTTTATTTTGCAAAGTTTCTAATTTCCTGAGAAAGCCGAAGACTTTGTCGCGCGGAGTTGCCGATTTCCCGTCAGAAGCTGAAACTGGGTCAAACGATGTCGGAATGACCTGAAATTTGGTGTGAAGTCTCCTGAGCAATAAATAAGACCAACCATAGGCTTTTGTTTGAGTTTTGAAGCCGTTTGGGGTCCTATCACCTGTAGACTTGCTTTTTGTCGCGATGAAGATGTCGCGGTTTGATGTGCGGTCAACCGATGTCCGATTGACTTGAAATTTGACAGGGAACCTATTGGAGTCATTTTAAGATGATCCATAGGTTCTGTCTTGGAAACCATGGTCCCGGAGAGCTTTGCCGCCGAGAGGCCTGATTTGGCTGTCGGAGAAGCGAAGTTAGGCCAAATGATTTTGAAATGGCCTGAAACTTCTTGTGTACTCCTCTTATGGCTGTCTGGAAGAATCTTGCAGTTTTTTGTTTGATTCTGACAAGATTTGATTTTTGGAAGCAGCATTGCCTATTTATGGCAGGTTGCGACTTCATGTAGCTCTTTGGATCTTGAAAAGGCAAAGTGACATTTTTGGTGTCAACAAATGCCCCCTCGAGGTACAGCGGCGAGTTGCTTAACTTTTGTAGTCGATGTGCCTCGAAGAGATTTTTGAAGGAGAGCCTGTGACTTGACCAAGAGTCTTTGAGCAATCTTTCTTTTTGGTATTTGTAGCCTTTTGAGCTTCCAGGGGAATTTTATGGTAGTGAAAGGGATCACGTACCATCTCGAGGCAAAGTTTTGAAGATGACATCAGGGATGTGTATTTGGGTTTTGACCTTGTGACCTAACAGGCTATATATGGCAGGTTAGGGGGTCGGGTTTGGTTTTGATCGTGTGACCCAACAAGCTGTATGTGGAATGTTGGGGGATCAATTTTGGTTTTGATCTTGTGACCTAACAGGCTGTATGTGGCAAATTAGGGGATCAGGTTTTGGTTTTTGGTTTTGGTCTTGTGACCTAACAGGCTGTATGTGGCAAGTTAGGGGACCAGGATTTGGTTTGATGGGATGTCAATTTCAAGAATTTGGCTCAATTTGGTAGATGAGGCTGGATGGTTTGATTTTTTGGAAGCTCATGGGGCTTGGAATTTTCTTTTGTATGGTCCAATCAACTCAAAAGAGGCATGGAACCATTTTTGTATGCTCTTGGTAAGAGGGATTTCTCTTTGACTAAAAGCCCAAAATTTTTTTTTTTTTTGTGCCTAGGTGGTCAAACCTGGCTCATATGGGCTAACCCATGGGACCTTAAGCTTTTGAAATGGCTTAGATCTCATATGGTGTCATTTTTGTAAAGAATATAAAAAAAAAATATCTCATTTGGATAGAGAATATCTAAGAATATCTTTACTTGGAGAGAATCTCTCATGATCCCTTTATTTTGGGATAGAATATCTCATGATGTCTTTCTTTTGGGAAAGAATCCATCATAGATTGATTTTTGGGAGAAAATCTCTCAAGATCCCTTTATTTTGGGATAGGATATCTCAAGATATCTTTCTTTTGGGAAAGAATCCGTCATAGATTATATCTTTTAGGAGAAAATCTCTCATTGATTTCTTTTTGGGAGAGAATCCCTCAAGATATCTTTCTTTTGGGAAAGAATCTTTCTAATTTCTTTCTTTTGGTAAGGTTACTAATTAGTAACGCTTACCTCTTTCTTCTTTCCTTCTTTGGTTTGCTCTCTTCTATAAAAGCAAGGAGGAGGTTGGATCTCTTGCTCTTATTACTTTCTTTGCAATAATCTCAAGAGGGCTTCAAGACCAAGAGCTTTTCTTCTTCAAGATCTTCAAGACTTTTCTTCTTCTTCTCCATCAATGGCTTCAAGTAAGTTCTCCTTTTTTTCAAGAAAACTTCATCGTAGAAAAAAAAAAGTTCTTTCTCTTTTTTTTTTTGTTTCTTTCTTTTTCTTTTCTTCTCTTTCTTTTCTTTTTTTTTCTTTTTTTTTCTTTTCCACGTGTTTTCCTTCTTTTTTTTTTACACGTGTTTTTTTTTTTTCTTTCTTTTCTTTTTTTTTTTTTATGTTTGTTTTTTTTTGTGTGGGCCGTACGGACAGATCCGTACGGATCTGGCCGTACGGCCACGTGGCCTGTGGGCCACGGCTTGTGGGCCAGTCCTCTTTTTTTTTCTTCCTTTTTTTTTTTCTTTCCCTCCCCCTTTTTTTTTTAGAGAGTTTCTTTTCTTTCTTTTTTTATTTTCTTTCCCCTCTCTTTTTTTTGAGAAAGTTTCTTTTCTTTTCTTTTTTTTCTGTTTTCTTTCCCCTCTTTTTTTTTGAGAAAGTTTCTTTTCTTTTCTTTTTTTTTTTTGCTCATCATGGTAATGCATTTTTTTTCGCAAATCTAGATGTTCATGCATGCCTTTAATTTGTAAATTAAATTTGTAGCATGGTGTGATAGCATACCTGAAAGTTTTCGCAAATTTGGGAACTTGGAGCTCGCAGTGATGTTGAGCCCTTCCTGATTTTGCGGAGACTTTTAGGTTTCGAAAGTTTGGAGTTTCGGAGCTCGCAGCGATGTTGAGCCCATCTTCAAGCTTTCTATTTCTTTCGGGATAGTTCCTTTTCTTCGGAATTGCCCCGTCATCATGTCAAAATTTCGCCAGATTTTTTTTAGCGAGATTCTGTCATTTTGATGTTTGATCTTTTTCTTTTCCATCCTTTTCAGGTGGTTCCTCCAGAGCGAACAAGGGTAAAGAGCCTGCTACAAGCGTACCTCGTCGATCTTCTAGATCTTCTAATCCGGCCGTTCAGCAGGCTTTTGAGAAGGTCCAGTATGTTGGGAGAAATCTGGAAGAGTGCGACTCCCTCAACAGAGATGAGATGAGGCAGCAACTGATCACTCTCAAGGGAGAGGAATTCTATAAGATCATGGTAAGCAGTCGTCCATGGGTGATGGAAGATCAGAGCGTTTTGCCCAAGCCTACCTTCTTCTTTGGTGATGCAGTCCCTGATGACATTACATACCAGAGGAGATCTTTTCAGTTTTCCTTCACAGCAGATGGTGAGAAGAAGACTGTTACTACCCGGTCGATGTTTGATCGCACCGTCTCGATTCTGAGCCTTGCCCCCACGTGCCCCAAGAGGGAAGATCCTCCAAGCTGGGTGAGAAGGACAAATGTAATCAAGACCGGGGTTTTGTTGGCGGTTCTCCTGGATATACGGAGAGGTCGCCTGTTGATATGGACCTGTTGATGCCATCCAGCGGCTACCAGGGCTCTGATTATCCGTCGGTCGATTTGAGACCGGTGGGCCTTGGTATTTTCAGCGGTGACGGCAGCAATTGGATCAAGCCTTTTCGACTTCGAGGTCGTTTCAATGCTGACTCTGAGTGGAAGTCGTGGACTGATCGCGTCCTGCTGATTGGTGGCGCCGTTTTGAAGGAAGCCGGGATTTTTGATGCAGTCCGCGCCTTTAGGGAGACCGTGATCTTTTCCGACGAGGCCTTCATGGCTATGCTGGAGTCGTTCCTCCCTCAAACCAATACCTTCGTTGTAACGAATGGTGAGATTGGTTTTTCTTTGAAGGAGTTGAGCGCCATTACCGGATTGCCCATCCTCGGCAAACTCTATGAGGAGTTTATGCCGATTGACAGCGTCCTCGAGGGGCAGTCTGAGGAGTTCAGGCTTCTATACTTTCAGCTCGTCGCCTTCTATGATTTTTTGAAGGAGAAGGGGGGTTCGAAAGTTAGATCCAGCAGTTGGAAGAGTTTTTGCTCTTCATTCCCTAACTTTTTTGATAGTAGGGAGTCTTCTGATAGCGTGACCCAGGAAGCCGGAGCTCAGGATCCAAGTTCAAAGAAGATCTTGGCCATGCAAGAAGAGTTGAGAGATTTCTGTGCAAGTACAAACGCCATATGTCCTGACATTGCACTGCGGAGAGATCTCGCTGTTTACCTCACTTATTGGCTTGGTGAGGCTGTATTTGCTGGAGGAGATGGAACGCACATCAGGCCGCATTGTATTTTCCCGGCTTGTCAGATGGCGTTTGGAGAGCAGCTTGCTTTGGTGCCAGCTCTTTACTCCTACCTGTGTACCGAACTGCAGGCTGCTGCTTTTCTGGTTCGGCTTGGGCTTCCCATGAATAGGGTATTTTCAGCCCATATCTTTTATTCATGGTATGTATACCACTGTCCTGGCTTCCATCGGCTGGGTGCTGCACAGGATGATGATCCTCTGATGATTCGACTGGCTAAGGGCAAAGCCGTGTCCGAATCACTTTTGTTTGCCCGCATGAGGATCCGACGGTTCAGGGACGTCGAGATGGGGCAATCTTCAGTAAAGCTTTCTCCGGAGTTACGGAAGAAGGCTTTTGATTTTGGTGCCTCCCGAGACTCTACCAGGGCGGGGTCGGGAAGGCATTATTCCTTGACAAACGCAGAGAGAGAGTGGCTTTTCAGCATACGTGTCGGCACAATGGTGTACCGCAGACATCTTTTCGTCGATATCCAGCCGTATGTACCCTCTCGCTTTGCTTTGCAGCTTGGCTTTTCTCAAGGCGTTGTTGGAGCGCCTTCAAGTATGGTGAAGCGCTTTGGAGGCTTACAGGACGGGAGAAATGCATGGGCTTTCTATAGTGCTGAAGACACTACAGCCATGATTTCTTATCCTGTGTTGCTGACTTCCCGGACTGCCGGCTTTGCGAAGTGGTTCGCGGAGAGCTTCTCGGCATATCGGGGACTTTCCAGGAAGGAGCTTGATGTGAAGCTGGCATCTGGAAAGGGCCTTGGAAAGTCGGATGGCATCTGGCGAGAGGAAGTTTGGGCCTTCCTTTCTGGAGAGAAGCACAAGATAGGTTTTCTCGGTGACCAGGGCGTCATCGGTTCTGAAGCTGTTCGAGAAATACCTGACGAGGCTTTGGAGCAGCTAGAACAGGAGGAAGCCGAACTTGGTGCTTGGATGCAAGCGGCACAGAGGCAAGCTTCCGTGGAGTCTACTGGCAAGAGCAGACCATCCAGTGAGGAGTCAAGTGGGAAACCTGACTCTGACGGCGGGGCAGGTTCCTCTAAGAAGCGAGCCCGCAGAAGTAAGAGGAGGAGGAGTCATCATAGTAGCAAGGGGCAGCATGAGGACTCTCCTAACTTGGAAGTTCCTCTTACTATCAATGAGGATGTGCCAGTGGATGCTGACGAGCCTCCGGAGAAGAGAAGCCGAGAAGAAGAGACCGTCGGTGAAGGTATGATTCTTCCTTTTTCTCTTTCCATTTCTTTTCATGGGATTTTTCCATGTTATGATTTGCTTCTTGTTTCTGCTTTTCTTCTTTTTTTTTTTTTTGGCAGAGGAAGACTTGGTGATGCCGGAGGTCCCAACCGATGAGGTGGTGATGGATCCTGTTGAGGCACCTGAAGAAGAACCGAGGGGCTCTGGAGTAAATCCAGAATCTCCAATTGGTACGACTTCTTTTGCTCTCTGTTTTTTTTTGTTTTGTGACTTGGCTTGCTAACACAATTTTTTTTGTTGCCAGCTGACTTGCCACAGGGTTCTGATGACTTTGAACCATCGATGGACGCAAACGTTGATGATGCTTTCGATGAGTTCATGGAGGAAGAAAGTGTTCCGCCAGTCGTCGAAGAAGGTATTTTGTAGTTATAACTCTGATAATGATTTTCAAACAGGGTCATACTCATACCTTTTTGTGTTTCCTTTACAGGTTTTGAAGTGGCAGAGGAGGATCCATCGCTTCCAGAGCAAGAGATGCCAGAGGTTGATCCAGAGATAGAGATTCCTGGGACCAGCTCTGACAATATTGAGGAGATTCCTCGCGCTGAGATTCCTTCCCGAGCAGGAGCAGCTTCAGCTGGAAAGAGTTCTTTGTTACTCTTTCAACAGATGATGACATGAGTAGCCGACCAACGGAGTTGGGCGAATCCTCAGCTGGGCCATCTCTTCTTTTTGCGAAGAAGGTGGTGGTGCGAGTTGTGAGCTCTTGGATTGAGACTCTCTTTTCTGGGCACTTGGAAGTCGGATTTGGCATGATCCAGCATGTGCAGGAGATTCTCAATGATGCTGAAGAGGCTGGTCTGGATGTCACAGGTGCCAGGGCGATCGTTGATAGGATCATTGCACTGGGTGACAAGTGGTTTGAGACCGTGAGTTTGGCTGATGACCAGTTCTTCAAGGAGATGTTCCTGGACCCTGCTGATAAGGCTAAGTCTGACCTGGATGAGGCTACAAAAAGCAGGAAGCTGGCAGTCCGAAAGAGGAACTTAGAAGAGATAGCCATCATCAGGCTGACACATGACCTCAACATCCTTGACAGGGAGGTCGATGAGGCCAGGAAACGTCTTGAGCATTTGTAGGCACAAGTCGCTGCCAAGTGGACTGCCATAATAGAGGCTCGTGACAGGGAGAGTGCCTTGATTCACCAGGTTGCAGATGCCGAACGGGTTCTCAAAAGGAAGTCTGATGAGGATGAACAATGGCAAACTGCTCGAGGTAAGCTTCCTGGTGTGAGAGAAGGGGTACAGCCCACTCCAGCATCTCATGGCAAGTTCCTGAAGAAGCGTGCCTTGGAATCCTTGACGGCTGAGGCTAAAAGTCTGCTTGGGGAGCTGAACTCTTGGCTGGAGACCATTTTTGATTGAGCTCCTGTATACAGAAACCATCCTTCTTTCTCTTTTTTTTTTTGGTACCACTTGTATTTTTTTTGGTACTTATTTTTTTTGTAGTGCTTGTGAACACTTTCTTTTTTGGTACCACATGTATTTTTTTTTTGGTACTCTTTTTTTTTGTGTAGTGCTTGTGAACACTTTCTTTTCTTTTTTTTTGTTATCCCTACGCTCACTTTAATCTTTTTTGTGATAAAAGTAATTGCTAAATGGGATGCTTTTTTTTTTTGTTATCCCTACGCTCACTTGAATCTTTTTGTGATAAAAGTAATTGCTAAATGGGATGCTTTTCTTTTTTTTGTTATCCCTACGCTCACTTGAATCTTTTTGTGATAAAAGTAATTGCTAAATGGGATGCTCTTTTTTGTTATCCCTACGCTCACTTGAATCTTTTTGTGATAAAAGTAATTGCTAAATGGGATTTGATCAAAAGGTTGTCATTTTGTGAAAATCTTTTGTCAAGTGATTGTTTCGGCATGGAAACCAGGTTTTTGTTTGTGGCATGGAAGCCAATTTTGGCATGAGAGCCAGCTTTTTTTGTGGCATTGATAGCCGAGTTTTTTTTTTTGTTTGTGGCATCTATAGCCAATTTTGGTGGCATTGATAGCCGGTTTGTTTTGTGGCATCTATAGCCGGTTTTTGGTGGCATTGATAGCCTGTTTTGTTTTGGTGGCATTGATAGCCATTTTTTTTTTTTTTTTTGAAATCCAAGTTTTTTGTTTGTGTGGCGTTGATAGCCGGTTTTGTTTTTGGTGGCATTGATAGCCGGTTTGTGGCATTTATAGCCGGTTTGTGGCATTTATAGCCTGTTTTGATGGCATTTATAGCCGGTTTGGTTTTCAAAAAATGCAAGTATCGACTAAAAGTCGCCTCCCTGCTGAATCTTCTTGCAAGTATCGATGGAATGTCGCATCCTTGCTCATTCGGTTGCGAGTATCGATGGAATGTCGCATCCTCGCGGATTTGGGTGCAAGTATCGATGGAATGTCGCATCCTTGCTTTTCAAAAATTTTGGTTTTGCGGGTACTGACTTGATGTCGTTTCCCCACGATTTTTGAAATTTGTGGTTTTCTCGAACCTTTGGGTTATGGATATCAACTGAAATGTTGCGTCTCCATGGTTTTTTTTTTTTTTTTAATTTTTTTCGAACCTTTGAGATTTGGGTTGTGGATATCAACTGAAATGTTGCGTTTCCACGGTTTTGGATTTTGCAAGTATCGACGAAATGTCGCTTCCCTGCGATTTTGGAAGTGTCGAACGTGGTTCGCTTGCTTCCGATTTGTGCGAGTATCGACTGAGCGTCGCTTCCTCGCGGTTTTTGAAAAACCATTTTTTTTTTGTTTAAAGACACGAGGGTCATGAGTTTTGACCTAAAACCATTTTGACGGTAAAAGGCAGGGTGGACTAGGGTGGAAATCCCTGAATCCGGATTTTGTTTCAAACCGTGAATTTTGGGTTCAAAGGTTGAAAATTTTGGTCAAGTTAGGGAAAGGTTCCTGAACTTGGATATATTTTTTTTTTGAACAATGAAACGATGAAAGTAAGCATTGTTTTAGATTTCTAGAAATTTCAACATTTGATATGAAAATTCTAAAAAAGGGTGGGTTTAGAGAGCGTGTACCTGGAAACCGGTTTTGGCCATACAGGCATTGCTCTTACCCAGTTGGGTAAGTCTTCAAGGGTAGTACCGCTTTAAGAACTTGCCGTTGATGGGCAGCATACATCTGTCACCTTCCATGTTTAGGAGTGCGTATGCGCCATTGGAGAAAACTTTGTCGATGACGTAGGGTCCCTCCCATTTCGGCTCAAATTTGCCTTCGGACTTGTGAGCGAAGACCATTGGTCTTTTTACCGCAAGAACCAAGTCATTCTTTTTGTAGGCGCGTTGCCTGACCTTTTTATCGAAAGATCCTGCCATACGTGCTTGGTAAAGTTCAATGCTTTGTTGAGCTTCGAGCCGTCTCTCATCGAGATTGTCCAGCTCATGGAGCCGCAATTTGACATTGCTTTCTTGAGTCATGTCATTTTGCAAGGATACCCTCAAGGAAGGAATTTGTACTTCCAAGGGCACGACAGCTTCGCATCCATAGACCAAGGAGAATGGTGTGCTATGGGTTGGTCCTCGAACGGTGGTTCGATAGGCCCACAAAGCTTCAGACATTTTGTCGCTCCAGTCTCTTTTGTGATTAGAGACCATTTTTTTGAGGATTTTGCAGAGTGTCTTGTTGAAAGCTTCTGCTAACCCGTTTGCTGCCGGATTGTATGGAGATGAAGGACAACTTTGAATTTTGTATTTGTCGCAGAACCTGTAGAATCGATGATCCCGGAACTGTGGTCCGTTATCATGGACGAATCTTTTGGGTATACCGAAACGACAAATGATGTTGGTGCGTAGGAAGTGAAGGACTGATGAGGTCTTCATTTCGTTAAACGCAAATGCTTCTGACCACTTGGAGAAATAATCCGTAGCGGCGAAGATGAAGCGATGACCTTTGCTTGAAGGGGGAGAAATAGGACCTATGATGTCCATACCCCAGGCTTCGAAAGGCCATGAGATCGCTGTAGGATGCAGCCATTCTGGAGGCATGTGAATGTAATCTCCATGAACTTGGCATTGTTGGCAGCGCTTAGCAAATTGCATTGCATCAGCTACCATGGTAGGCCAGTAATATCCTAACCTTTTTATCTGATCATAGAGCTTAGGTCCAACCTGATGAGCTCCGCAAAGACCAGCATGAACTTCTTTGAGTGTTTCTTCAGCCTCTTGTTGTGACAAGCAGCGTAGAAGTACTCCGTTGAAGGATTTCCTGTAAAGGATTTTTGAAGGAATATCCAAATGGAAGCTTGGGGTTCGCCTTTGGATGCTTACCCGTTCTTTTGGATCTTCAGGTAGGATTCCGAACATAATGTAATCAATGAACGGATCCCTCCAGTCGCCAATTGAAGTTTGAAGGATTGAAATCCGACTTCCGACCACTTGGTGGCATTCAGCAACTGCTTGGTGTGTGTTAAGAGGAGGAAGGATTCTCCTTTCACACACTGTTATTTGCATGTTTTCCCCTTCCTGGATTGCCATGGATGCGGCAAGTCCGGCTAGGGCATCTGCACGTATGTTTTCACCTCTACGAATGTGGGTGATGTGACAGATGTCAAACTTTTGCAGAAGTGATTGTGCCTTGTTGTAGTAGGGCAGCAAATCTGGCTTCCTGACTTCAAATTTCTGATTCATCTGGTTGACGATCAGTTGAGAGTCTCCAAAGACTTCCAGCATGGTGATACCAGATTCGATGGCGAGTTCCAATCCTAAGATCAGAGCTTGATATTCAGCTGCATTATTTGTGCATGGTTCCAGTAGCGAGAAAGCGTGTGGAATCATGTATTTGTCGGGGCTAACAAAGAGGATGCCAACTCCCGAGATCAGCTGTCTTTTTTCATTTGTCCTGGTTGCACCGTCAAAGTACATGTCCCAGGAGGCACTTTGTGAGAAAGTCTCCACATTGTAGACTGGTTCGCCTGGGAGATCATCTCTGAGTGGAGAATCTTTAGGCAATGGATGCTCTGCGAGGAAGTCCGCTAGAGCTTGCCCTTTGATTGCTTTTTGTGGTACATACCTAATATCAAATTGTGACAGAAGGATGGACCATTTTGCCAGTCGAGCATTGAGAGAACCTGCCTTTGTAACAAGGACCTTCAAGAGGTTGACCCTCGAGACTAGGTAGACTGTGTTGGAAAGAAAGTAGTGACACAGCTTTTGTACGGCGAACATCACTGCAAGACATTCTTTTTCGACTGGAGAGTAGCGATGCTCTGCACCTACTAGCATGCGGCTGAGGTAATATAGAGCAGCTTCTTTTCTTTGATCATTTTCTTGCGCAAGCAGAGCTCCCAAAGAGTGATCAAGGGCTCTTGTGTACAAGATGAATGGTTTTCCAGTGGTAGGAGCAGCTAACACTGGAGGTTTTGTCAGGTATGACTTGATGTCTTGGAAAGCAGCTTCACAGTCAGCATCCCAGACAAAGTTTACGCCTTTTTTCATCAACCGGGAGAATGGACGGCATTTCCCCGAAAGATTGGAGATGAACCGTCTGATGTAGGCCAATCTCCCTTGAAGCCCTTTGAGTTCTCTCAAGGTTCTTGGAGAGGGCATTTCTAGAATGGCTTTGACATTTATGGGGTCAAGCTCTATTCCAGCTTTCCGAACTAAGAATCCGAGGAACTTACCCGACAAGACGCCGAAGAAGCATTTCAAAGGATTCATTCGCAGTTTGTGTTTGAGAAGCCGGAGTGTAAGTGCTTTCATCAGACGATGCTTCGGAAGAGCTATAATCCCGAATTATCACATTACAGGAAGCTCTGACGGGAGACGTTGCCTGATCGAAGTCAGACTCATCCTCGGATGTGAGAGGATCGTCAATCCAGCAATTTTCTCCATTTTCAGGAGTTAAGGGAGGATGTACCTGGTGGTCTTCAGGGACTTCAGGCTCTGGATTGCGAGGAGGCTCGTCGACGCGTTCTTGCTCTCGTTCTAGAGCGAGTCGCTGCAAGATCCTTGCATATTCTTCGAGATCAGGTATGGGAGCCGGATCTTCTTCTTCATCATCTCTTTGTGGCTCAACATTGTTGATTGCCACTGGAGTAATGAGAGGTGCTGGGTTAGCAGCATTTTCTTGTACAGCTTCTTGGTCTTCTTCATCATCAGACCAGGATCCTTGTGGCTGTAGGGGGTTATACCAGATCACTGGCATAAGATGAGACTCAGGAACCCATTCTTCATCGGAGAGATATTCTCCTGTTTCAAGGGACTCCTTCCCACTCATCTGTGTAGTTGGATTCGAATCCATTATCGGTGTCGCTGGACTCGTATCCATCAATGGAGAATCCAACTACCGAATTGCAAGAGTATGATGCCTCCTGCATGGCTTCTTTAAATTGAGGTGGTATGAAATCACTGAGAGTGAATTTCCTTACCCCCTTTGAAGTCTCTGGAAGGGATGTTTTTGTTACCTCCAGTGAAGCGGTAGAGGAAGCCTCTGCCTTTTCTTTGACCTCTAGTTTTGGCTGGGTCTTCTCTTGCCGTTTGAGCTTGAGGAGATGTTTCCTAGCCTGCCTTCGCTGTTGAGCTGTAGGCTTTATTTTCACGACCTCCCAATTTTCATCTTCCAGGAGATCGGGATGTACCCATATCGGTTGTCCGTCTGGTGTCGGGTAAGGAACCAGTTTCTCGGACGTTTCGATTGAGTTTATCACCTTGAAGGAAGTAGTGATCTTCTTCTTCGGTGATTTGATGTTTGTCCACATGTCACCATGTTGACGGAGGCAGACCCATAGTTTTTGTCAAAGGTGATGACTCCGTTTTTCCACATCTCATTTATTTTCTCTCTCACAACGAAGCATTGATTGAGAGGATGCGAGATCATCTGGTGGTATGGACAGTACCGAGGATCAGTTGGTTTTGCCAACATCACCCGGTCTTTTTGGTTCAGGCAAGGTGAGCTTGCCGTTTGCCACAAGAGCCCCGAAGATTTCATCAACATCTTCGTCAAACGGGTATTTCTTCTCTACTCGTTCTTTGAAGGCGTCAGAGAGTTCAGGTCTCTTACCAGCAGCTTTGTTTTCAGCTTTCTTTGGTGGCTGAGGAGCTGACTTGGTCTGCACATTGAGGACCTCTTTCTTCTTTGGTTTAGAGGTTGCAATGGCGGTTGGCTCTTTTCTTGATGATTTCTGACTGTTGAGGTCTTTAATCACCGTTTCAGCTTCCATGGAAGCTTCTAGGAGTTCTCCCAGGTTTTTTGATTTGTTGCCGATGATCATGGAGCGGATTCTGGCTCTCATGTTGTTTCGGCAGATGTCGACTAGCGACGCTTGTGGCAATACATCAGAGCATTTGTATGCCATTGCTTTCCACTTGTGAATGAAGTCATATGTTGATTCATTCTCCCCCTGTTTTAGGCTGCACAGCTGAGCCATAGTAGCGGGATGATCTTCACCTTTGAAGTGAGTGAGGAAGCGTGTCTCTAGCATGGCCCAGTTTTGGATTGAGTCCTCCGGCAGAGTGGAGTACCAATCGAAGGCCGTACCTTTTAGGGTACTTGCAAAGAGGCGGATCTTGAGTGCATCTTGATCCGCAATAGCTCCCGTCAGGATCTTGAAGTGGATGACGTGCTGTCTGGCTGATCCTTTCCCCGTATATGTTTGGAGAGTAGGATGCTTGAATTTGGTGGGGAACGGGACCGAGTCCATCCATAAGGGATATGGTGGCTTGATCCCATGCTCCTTGAGTATATCCTCTTCTTTTGCTTTTGCGAGGATACCGTCTACGTCCTTTTTGGTAAGGGCGCGTGACTCATTTTCTTCTCTATTTACCTCGTCGTCTTGATGATTCGGAGGAGGTTCATTGTTCGCCTGATTTTGGAAGGCGAGGAGAAGGTTTTCCATCAGAGTTTCAATCCTCTGCTGGCCCTGTTCCAACTGCTGGATGCGGGTGATCGCATCTTCTGGAGGTGGATTGCGGGGTGGTGGCTCAGAATTCGTAGCCAAGACATTCATCCTTCGTGATTCGAACGAAGAAACTGTCCTGGTGACTGAGCTGGGGCTCATTCTTTTTGAAGAAGAGCTTGAGGAAGGATCACTCTGCTGTCCTTTGCTTGAAGGAGCAGGGGATTCTTCTGAATGTCTTCTTGTCCTGGAGACGCTGCGGGTCATCGGACGTCGGACATGGATTTTTGTTGCTGATTTTTGGCGTCTTCTGGTTTTTCCAACCATATGGACGGCAGCAACTTGGTTGGGTCTTTCTTTTTCGACCCATTTAGGAGAGACTTGAAGTGTGGGAGGCTGGGTCCTTTGCTTCTCTAGTCTCTTTTGTCTATACGACGAGCAATTTGAGCTTCGGTCAGCTCTGACTGGGCTTTGACGATGAAGGATGTGCTCCCTCGGGCGCAGCAGCCGAGCCTGTCTTCTTTGTAGCTGGGCAAGGACAGGATGCGAACCCTATCTTTCGCCAGTTGCAGCGAAGCTTTGAATTTTTGAAGTTCGGCCCCTGTAGATATGAAGGGTCGAACTGCAGGTTTGTAGGCCTTAGCAGGTGCTTGTAGAGGCCTTGTGATGCATGACTTGATTTTGGGCTTGTAGGAACAAGCCGGCTCATGCTGGGTTGACTTGGAAGTCAGGTTGGAGATGGGTCTCTCCTCTTTCATGTAGGCAAGAGGATAGAACTGGTTCTCCTTGAGTGGGGCCAGGTATGCTGGCTTAGTGGATGTCTGGGACCTTCTCTGTTTTGGTGAAGGTCTTGGGGACCAAGTCTTGGGGTAGACCTGGTTGTTTGCAGGTTGAGGCTTCGTGGGGCTGCCACGGGCTTCAGGCCTTCTGGTGCTCGCCTTTGGTGTCATGGTAGTGACACGTTGAGAGGCGAGTTTCTGCTTCTTGGAGGGAGCAGTTTGTTCCTCAGGAAGTGGGAATGGTCCCAGCGTCCCAAAGACGATAGTCCGGGGAGTCAAGGTCGACCCGGAGTTCAGAGAGTTGCCGAGGGAGTTACACTTCGGCAGCTGATGGGGCGCTTGTAGGTGCGCGTGGTTTGCTTCTGTTGAAGCATGAGTTGGTGCTTGCTTTCGTCGAAAGTAATGGTTAGTGAAGCTGCCATTGTTAGTTTTTCGAAAATTTCTGAAACAAGACCACATCCATTAGTAATCACAAGAATATAATGATCATAAATGGGAAGTTCTATGGTTTCGTCTTTTCAAATTGCTCGAGGTAGATGACCCAAGCAATATGAGGAAGGCAAAATGCCATAGAGGGTACAATTGTTCTGATCGCAGGTATGGTAAGCCCAGAATGGGCATCCCAGTGACTGCTAGAAGCAATTGTGAACTTAAATTCGACTTATCGAGAAGCAGAGCTTGCTCGAAGTAAGAAGAATATAAAGTTGGAGTTACAAATGTGCCGGTCGCAATACAGTAGACCCTGAAAGGGCGTACTAGTACCGCTAGACACAAATGTTTTGAGACCGCATCTATGAGATGAGATTCTCTGTTTTGAAAGGTCAAGATTAGATTCATCAAAGAGAGCAGATGGTATTCCAATCTGAACACGGGCTCAGCGATTTCCGCGAGCGCCAGTGCTCAGAAAGAAATGAACCATGATTTCTCGGATCTGAATCTAAAAATGACGAGTTTTTTTTTTTGAAAGGCCAATATCGGGTTTATCAAAGAGAGCAAAAGGCACTCCAATCTGAACACGGGCTCAGCGATTTCCGCGAGCGCCAGTGCTCAGAAAGAAGAAGACCAAGATTTCTCCAATCTAAACCCAAAATGACGGAAGTTTTTTTTTTTTTTGAAGATTTTTGAAGATTTTTTTTTTTTTTTTTGAAGATTTTTGAAGATTTTTTTTTTATTTTTATTTTTATTTTTTTTAAGATTTTTTTTTTTGAAAATTTTTTTTTATTTTTTATTTTATATTTTAAATTTTTTATTTTTAAAAATTTTATTTTTGAAAAAAATTTATTTAAAAGACGAGAGAGTACACATAGGCCTCCTAACCCGGTCTTATGAAATCTTGATTGATAGAATTGCCCCCAGGTAAGGGTAGGATTACTTAATGAACCCGTTTGGAGGACCCTTGCCTAGAACAGTCAAGCTGTCTCCACACTCTGGACAAGGCTTTCTTTGAATCAACCAAGATCAAAGAACACAGTTGGTTTAACCTTAGTGGTCTATGTCTTTTTTGTTTATTTTATTTTATTTTTATGAATTCATCGAAGAGAAAACCATGGCCCAAAACCTTTAGTCGAACAGGCTCCACATTTCTGCAAGCGCGATGACGATAGGAACGGATCAAGGTTTCTCAATTTTGATATCAAAATTGAGAAATCTAAATTTTTATATATATATATATATATTTTAATGAACTCATCGAAGAGAAACCATGGCCCAAAACTTAGTCGAACAGGCCTCAAACATTTCTGCAAGCGCGATGAACGATAGGAACGGATCAAGGTTTCTCAATTTTGAATCCCAAATGAGAAATCTGATTTTTTTGGTTACTTTTTGTTTGATATATATATATATATTTTTATTTTTTAATGAACTCATCGAAGAGAACAATGGCCCAAAACCTTAGTTCGAACAGGCTTAACATTTCTGCCAAGCGCGATGAACGATAGGAACGGATCAAGGTTTCTCAATTTTGAATCCAAATTGAGAAATCTAAATTTTTTTATATATATATATATATATATTTTTTAGATTTTTAATGAACTCATCGAAGAGAAACCATGGCCCAAAACCTTAGTCGAACAGGCTCAACATTTCTGCAAGCGCGATGAACGATAGGAACGGATCAAGGTTTCTCAATTTTGAATCCAAAAATGACAAATCTGATTTTTTTTTTTTTTTGAAAAGAGAAAGAGTGGAAATAAATTCAAAGAATTAGAAATTTCCAAACAAAAAATCTCATCTCATTTTTTTTTAGATGCGGAATTCAACATAGGCCACCAATTATAAAGTAGCCAAGGAATTGAGAAAAGAAATATAAGCATAGAGCAAAATATATGATATGCAAATATTTCATTTCTGGCATCGTGTTCTCAAATAAACGAGTCCCACCGGGTGTGCCAGCTTGATGGACCGCGCTCCTGCTTGGTTCTACCGAGGTCGGCGGACGTGGGAGTCCGTTTGGTCCGACCCTTTCGTAACCGGGGGGCAGGGGCGTGCATCAACATTTCTTTTTTTGTGGGTGTGCCAGATTTTCTATTTTACTTGGAATTGCAAGTGGTGATCCGGGGATCAACCTTCGCAAGTAAAAAGGAAATCAACTTCTTTCAAGTTTTCCATTGCACATATATTTAAGAAAAGAGACATTTTTCTTGATTTGCCGTGAAAGGCGATTTTTTTGGCATTTATAGCCGATTTTGGCGTTTATAGCCGATTTTTGGCGTTTATAGCCGATTTTGGCGTTTATAGCCGATTTACAATCCTTATCAACAATGAAAGACAAGAATTGTGATTTTTGTCTCTTTTAAAAAAAATACAAACTACAATGAAAAGCAAGAAAAGGAGGATCTAACTTCTCAGGAGATTGTGGGGGACTCGTTTAGATTGACGGTCGCAAGCCATATGTGGGCTTCGCCATCATCCATGCAGATGAGAACAGAGGATGCTATTTGATTCGCTTGGCTTGGCTATGACCTCGGGTTTTTAGAAGACAAAGATCAAAGGAAGATCCTATGTCCAATAAAAAACCGAGTAGACGGGCTGAAAAAGCCATATCTAAGCCATTGGAGGCAGGAGGAGAAGGCAAGGACCTTGGGGGGGGGGGTACCCCCCAAGGGACTTTTGTCACCTTGTTGTGGTGGCCGGTGTAGAATTTCCGCAGAGTTTTCTCTCTTTTTCCTTTCTCTGGATTTCTGTCTGTGTGCTTGTGCTTTTTTCTCTGATTTTTCTGATGCTCTCTCTGATGTCCTTTCTTCTTGGAGAGCCCTCCTATTTATAGGCTTTTAGGTAGCCTTTTAGGTGGGTTTATGGGCTTTTATTGTCATTAAGCCACATAATGGGAGGAGTTACAAAATTGAATTGTTTATTTTGTAACTCCTTTTTCTTGGCTTCTGATTGGCCGGAGGAGATTGAGGGCATTTAATCGCCTTTAATCGCCATGATGGGAGGAGTTTCATGGGTTAAATGCCATGAATCTCTTGACTTGTAACTCCCGAATGCTTGCTTCTGATTGGGCCGTCCAAAGAAATGGATTAATGACTGTAATAAAGCTAGTCAATTAATCGCATTAAGTGGTCGCCGAGCAGCTGAAGAGTCGCGGGCCGTGCCACGTCTTTTGAGATTCTTCTGTTGATGATCATCGATGGATCTTCATGTAGATCGACATCAGATGATCATGTAATTTCAGGTGTTTGTTGCCAACAGCGGGTCGGTGCCATCTGTCCTGTCGATTTCTCGATCGGTCGGGTGGAAAGCACACTTTTTTTGGTTGACCGGGTGGCGATCAATACTGTCTTCGATACTCTTGATGATTTACCCGTGTTTTGGACTGGATGTCAGAGGACTTGGTGTCTCAAAAGCATGAATTTTGGAAAGTACCAGAGGCTGGGCTCCTCGAATCGCGAAAAAAACGGCGAAACCGGGGTTTCCGGGGCCTTCCCGGCGACCCCGGGTTCAAAGGTCGCCGGCGACCCTGGCCCAGGGTCGCAGGGGTCTGCGACCCTGGGGGGGTTTTCCCCCTTTCGTGTCCCGTTTTGCGTCCGTTTTTGCTTTTTTCTGATTCTTTTTTCTTCTGTACTTTTCCTTGACATTTTGACCATTTATTGGCCTAATTTCTTTGTAGGAAACCTGATGAGAATCCTTGCATTTTATTTTGCAAAGTTTCCAATTTCCTGAGAAAGCCGAAGACTTTGTCGCGCAGAGTTGCCGATTTCCCGTCAGAAGCTGAAACTGGGTCAAACGATGTCGGAATGACCTGAAATTTGGTGTGAAGTCTCCTGAGCAATAAATAAGACCAACCATAGGCTTTTGTTTGAGTTTTGAAGCCGTTTGGGGTCCTATCACCTGTAGACTTGCTTTTTGTCGCGATGAAGATGTCGCGGTTTGATGTGCGGTCAACCGATGTCCGATTGACTTGAAATTTGACAGGGAACCTATTGGAGTCATTTTAAGATGATCCATAGGTTCTGTCTTGGAAACCATGGTCCCGGAGAGCTTTGCCGCCGAGAGGCCTGATTGGCTGTCGGAGAAGCGAAGTTAGGCCAAATGATTTTGAAATGGCCTGAAACTTCTTGTGTACTCCTCTTTTGGCTGTCTGGAAGAATCTTGCAGTTTTTTGTTTGATTCTGACAAGATTTGATTTTTGGAAGCAGCATTGCCTATTTATGGCAGGTTGCGACTTCATGTAGCTCTTTGGATCTTGAAAAGGCAAAGTGACATTTTTGGTGTCAACAAGTGTTAGGCAGTAAAGCATAATCATGTCAAGAAGATGGAAGTTACGGAGATGAGAATGCTAAGATGGATGTGCGGGATCACAAGGAGAGATAGGATTAGGAATGAGGAGATTAGGGGCATAGTAGGAATAGCACCGATTGGAGATAAAATGAGAGAAAATCGACTGAGATGGTTCGGCCATGTTAGAAGGCGTCCAACAGAGGCACCTGTTAAAAGGTGTGAAAGCATAAAGTTTGCCAAGAGTAGGAGAGGGAGAGGGAGACCCAAGAGAAGTTGGAAAGAAACTATTAAACATGATCTTGCCTACATGGATCTAACGGAGGACATGGCCCTAAACAGATTTGATTGGCGTCGTCAAATCCATATAGCCGACCCCACCTAGTGGGAAAAGGCTTGGTTTGGTTTGGTTTGGTAATGACAAAACATTTTGTCACTAATTACTTACAAGTATGTTCCCAACAGAGCATTGGAGACAAAAAAAATCGTCACAAATTTATCTTTTTTAATGACGAAATTTTTCCTTGAGAAATAATTCTCAACTCCTGGATTAAGATCCCACCATCTTAGCCAATCAGATTTGGAAGTGAGATAGAGGAGAAGATCAAAGGCAATACTAGTGCAGAAGATTCCAACAACTTGTTTGCTAATTGCAAGTCTGAGTTCGGGCCTTTGGATCTATTTTTCCAGAGATTTGAAGACTACAAATCTTCGAGGTAATAGTCTTCTTCATTCTCCTTTAATTATACACTTGTTGGTCATGAATTCATGGCGCTCTCATGCGATTACTATGGCTGATTTATGCTGCCCAAATCAGATTTTTTAAAATCTGTCATGTTACAAATTAGCCATGAATGTCTTCCGCTAATTCAGATCTGAATCGCAGTTTCTTTCAATGTACCACAAAACATCAAGAAAAACAACTATATAATGTTTTAGTATTAGCAACTCACACTGGATGCAAGCCTTCAATAACCAGAATCTTTGGAGGCTTAATAAGCTCAGGAGGATCTAAGAGGCCAGATACATGGTTATGTATAGGCTTCTCTACTGCAATCCCATCCTTGAGAACCTTCACCTGCTCATACATGAGATCAAAGTTATTAGCTCTTGGGTCAAGCGCGAGTTACCCCTTTCCTTCCTCCCTGTTCTATCAAGGGAGTGGTAATCATCCAAGCAGATGCACATATTATAAATCATATGTTGATTTGTTTGTGTGCATGTGTAAAAGATAAAACAAAAAAAAAATTTCTTGCCTGATATGTATGGATTACAAATTTAAGGGACTAGGATGAGGGGGATACCAATGAAAGAGAGGGAATTCCAGCAAATCCAATCTAATGCAAACCAACTTGTATGGTATTCTCTTGGGATAGGAGTTACCTTTCAATGTCATCAAGGATGACAATGCTCAACTGAGACTTGTAACCATATTAAAAAACCTGTCCAAAACACATAGTAAAAAAGCCAATTTCAAATTCCCAAAATTAGTCGCACAAATAAGGAAACAAAAGGGTCGATAAGAGCAAAATGACCAAGAGCCAGCTGATTGTTTTTTAGTTTTCCTATTGTTTGTGTCTGGTTTTTGTTTGTTGCTTTTCCATGTCTGTTCTCTCTTTTTATTTGGAATAAAATTTACACCCCTACTATTCTGATCCACCAAGCAGACATCTCTCATCAAAACTTAAAACCCAATTTTCAATTGTCATTTTGCATTTATTCTGGACTATACTAAAATGTACAAAATAGTAGAAAATCTAAGTAAGCTCGTCTACCACACAAGGATTCCACCAAGACATTATAGAAGCTATGAGCAAACAACAAGCACCAAAACCAACAATAATAACAATTAAAAGTCATGTTCATCTCAGAGAATCAACATTCGCACAATCTAAACATCCTAAAACATCTTGAAAACAGATAACAAGATCATCATTCCAAATCCATACATTAGCAACAAAAAAAAAAAAGGAAAGAGAAAGTATAGTATAATCTAATTTACTATTGGAAATGATAGCATCTCAGGAGTCACAAAAAAAATTTGTGATAAAAAAAAGATCTAAACCATCCACAGATGAGCAAATGCAAACGACAAACATAGTAAGAGTTGTGATGTGGCGAGATCTGACCTCCAAAGGCTTCGATTTCCGCCAGAAGAGAAAATCACAGAAAGGGGCTGAAGCCCTATGCTGCTTTCGTTTGAACGAAGGGAGTTGTGGTAAGGGAGGGCACTGGCGATGGCCACTGCGATGGTCTGGGGTCTGATGGCTGATGATGCAGATGGCAGGAGACGACGATGCCGACGGCGATGGTGACCGGCGGTTGCACGGGTGTGTTTTTTTGGTTTCTTTCTGTGTTCTGCCTCTCTTCTTCTTTTTTTTTAATTTTTTTTCTCTGATTCTGGGGCTAGGACTGCCAACATATTTTTTTTTCTTTCTGGTTCTGGGTTTGGGAATGGAAGGTGAAGGATCCTGGCTCGGCAGGGCAGGGAGTGGGGCTCGGGATGGGGATGGTTCGGCTGGGAGTATGGTGAGGGTTTTTGTAAATTTTTTTCACTGTTCTCTCTTTTCTCTCTGTTTTTTTTTTTATTTCCTATTCTAAGAGGGGTGGAAAGGGGTTCGTATGGTTCTTGTGTGGGTGGATGGCCTACTTCGACGGCCTCCGTCAGATTCACAGTAAAATAGTGCTGAGCGAGAGCGAGAGTGAGAGGGAGGGAGAGGGAGAGAGAGAGAGCGATGGAGAGGAAGAGGGAGGGAGAGAGAGATCAGGAGAGGGAGAGGACCGAGCGCGGGGATAAGCGCTGGACCAGGGCGGGAGAAGGGAAAAAAAAAGGGGGGAAGAAATGAAGGAAAAATGGGTTTCGGTGGGGGGTTGTAGAAATGGCTTTAGCGACCGCCTATTTTGGTCGCTAATGAGCCTATTTGCGACCGCCAATGGCGGCCGCCCGCTTTTTGTTGTGCCAAAGCCCAATTTTCTAGTAGTGTCTTATTATCATAACTTGCTAGATATGATATTAAACATGTTTAATTATGTTTGGAATGATATAGTAGTAAAGATTGTGTAATACACCAATTCGCTTTATATTGAGTTAGATTTGATGTTATTCACTTATTTTTCCCTACATCTAGTATTTTAAAGTGTAGATCTAAATTTTTTTAATTTCCAAAATGTGGGGCTTTTCTTGAAATCAATTTATTTTTCCACATTAGTGTTCAAATGCATTAATAATGTGTTAGTTTAAAATAGATCTACACTTTTGGAACAAAAAAGTGTGAGTTTTTTCCCAAAATTATGGTTGCATTATGTCAAATTTATGATATTTCAGCTTATTGATCATGAGCATCAATAATGGTTGCATTATATGAAATACTAGAGAAAAAAGCGAACAATGACACAAACAGGACTCATAACTTAAGGTGACCGAGATTTTGATTTATTGTTGTTACTAATGGAAAAAAATATTGTTTTCCAGTATTTTCTAATATTCTGGACTTTTTATTATTTTGGCGAATTTTTTTGGATTAAAAAAATTCACACCGCAATGGACCAATACCCGCGACGATATCGGTTTTTCGGCCCGGTCGATACCGCGACCGAGACCGAGATTTTAAACTATGGCGCCAACACAAATGAAATTGGCACCTTATTTTAATGACGAAATATTTTCGTCTTCCATAACTTATCCTTATTAGTAACGAATCACGTTCGTCGCAAAAACAAATTATATTTTGTGAAAAAAATGTTCGACTCCAGTGAGCTAAAATAATGCACCCCACAACTTATTATTCCGAGACAAAAATATATTTGTCGCCCATTTAACAGGAAGATGAAACGGTATGATGGAGTGTTTATTGGTGATGAAATATTTTTGTTTTCCTTAACTTATCCTTCTCGGTGACAAATTACGTTCGTCGCAAAAACAAATCGTATTTTATAACAAAAATATTCGTCTCCAATGAGCTAAAATAATTCACGCCACTGCAAATGAAATTGGCACCTTATTTTCGGGACAAAATATTTTCGTCTTCCATAAATTATCCTTATTAGTGACGAATTACGTTCATCGCAAAAAAAATTATATTTTGTGACAAAATATTCGTCTTCAATGAGCTAAAATAATTTGCGCCAATGTAAATGAAATTGGCGCCTTATTTTAGTGACGAAATATGTTCATCTTCCATAACTTATTCTTATTGGTGACGAATTACATTCGTCGCAAAAAAAATATTATATTTTGTGACAAAAATTTTCGTCTCCAATGAGCTAACATATTTGGCGCCAACGCAAATGAAGTTGGCGCCTTATTTTTGCAGATGAAATTTTGTTTTCGTCTCCTATACTTTTTAAAAAAAATTAAAACAAACGACAAAATTTATATTTCGTCCTCTTTGGGTGTTCTTTTAAGAAAAAAAAAATTTGTCATCAGATTTCGTCACAACAGCCTATATTTCTTGTAGTGTGAGGTTATAGCCAAACCAAGCGAATCAATAGCATCCTCTGTTTTCATCTGCATCGATGATGGCGAAGTCCACATATGGCTTGCGACCGTCAATCTGAAAGGGTCCCCCACAATCTCCTGAGAAGTTAGATCCTCCTTTTCTTGCTTTTCATTGTAGTTTGTATTTTTTCAAAAGAGACAAAAATCACAACTCTTGTCTTTCATTATTGATAAGGATTGTAAATCGGCTATAAACGCCAAAATCGGCTATAAATGCCAAAAATCGGCTATAAATGCCAAAATCGGCTATAGACGCCAAAAAAATCGCCTTTCACGGTAAATCAAGAAAAATGTCTCTTTTCTTAAATATATGTGCAACGGAAAACTTGAAAGAAGTTGATTTCCTTTTTACTTACGAAGGTTGATCTCCGGATCACCACTTGCAATCCCAAGTAAAATAGAAAATCAGGCACACCCACACAAAAGAAATGTTGATGCGCGCCTCTGCCCCCCCAGTTACGAAAGGGTCGGACCCAAACGGACTCCCACGTCTGCCGACCTCGGTAGAACTGAGCAGAATGTGCCGGTCCATCAAGCTGACACACCCGGTGGGACCCCTTCATTTGAGAACACGATGCTAGAAATGAAATATTTGCATATCATATCTTTTGCTCTATGCCCATATTTCTTTTCTCAATTCCTTGGCTACTTTCTAATTGGTGGCCTATGTTGGATTCCGCATCTAAAAAATGAGATGAGATTTTTCGGAAATTTCTAATTCTTTGAATTTATTTCCATTCTTTCTCTTTTCAACAAAAAAATCAGATTTTTTGATTCAAAATTGAGAAACCTTGATCCTTTCCTATCGTTCATCGTGCTTGCAGAAATGTTGAGCCTGTTCGACTAAGGTTTTGGGCCATCATTTCTCTTCGATGAGTTCATTAAAGATCTAAAAACAAAAAAACAAAAAAAAACAAAAAATTAGATTTTTCATTTTGGATTCAAAATTGAGAAACATTGATCCTTTCCTATCGTTCATCGTGCTTACAGAAATGTTGAGCCTATTCGACTAAGGTTTTGGGCCATCGTTTCTCTTCGATGAGTTCATTAAAGATCTAAAAAAAAAAATCAGATTTTTCATTTTGGATTCAAAATTGAGAAACCTTGATCCTTTCCTATCGTTCATCGTGCTTGCAGAAATGTTGAGCCTGTTCGACTAAGGTTTTGGGCCATCGTTTCTCTTCGATGAGTTCATTAAAGATCTAAAAAAAAAAACAAAAAAAAAATCAGATTTTCATTTTGGATTCAAAATTGAGAAACCTTGATCCTTTCCTATCGTTCATCGTGCTTGCAGAAATGTTGAGCCTGTTCGACTAAGGTTTTGGGCCATCGTTTCTCTTCGATGAGTTCATTAAAGATCTAAAAAAAATTAAAAAAAATTCAGATTTTTCATTTTGGATTCAAAATTGAGAAACCTTGATCCTTTCCTATCGTTCATCATGCTTGCAGAAATGTTAAGCCTGTTTGACTAAGGGTTTGGGCCATCGTTTCTCTTCGATGAGTTCATTAAAGATCTATGAAAAAAAAATAAAAAAACAAAAAATCAGATTTTTCATTTTGGATCCAAAATCGAGAAACCTTGATCCTTTCCTATCATTCATCGTGCTTGCAGAAATGTTGAGCCTGTTCGACTAAGGTTTTGGGCCATCGTTTCTCTTCGATGAGTTCATTAAAGATCTAAAATATATATATATAAACAAAAAAAAAGACATAGACCACTAAGGTTAAACCAACTGCGTTCTTTGATCATGGTTGATTCAAGAAAAGCCTCGTCCAGAGTGTGGAGACAGCTTGACTGTTCTAGGCAAAGGTCCTCCAAACAGGTTCATTAAGTAATCCTACCCTTACCTGGGGGCAATTCTACAATCGAGATTTCATAAGACCGGGTTAGGAGGCCTATGTGTACTCTCTCGTCTTTTAAATAAAACTTTTTCAAAAATAAAATTTTTAAAAATAAAAATTTTAAAATAAAAAATAAAAAAATTCAAAAAAAAAAAATAAAAAATAAAAAATAAAAAAAAATTTTTTTTAAAAAAAATCTTTAAGAAAAAATCTTCAAAAAAAAAAAAAAAACTTCCGTCATTTTGAGTTTAGATTGGAGAAATCTTGGCTTTCTCCTTTCTGAGCACTGGCGCTCGCGGAAATCGCTGAGCCCGTGTTCAGATTGGAGTACATTTTGCTCTCTTTGATGAACCCGATATTGGCCTTTCAAAAAAAAACTCGTCATTTTTGGATTTAGATCCGAGAAATTATGGTTCATTTCCTTCTGAATACTGGCGCTCGCGGAAATCGCTGAGACCGTATTTGGATCGGAATACCATCTCCTCTCTTTGATGAATCCAATCTTGACCTTTCAAAACAAGGAATCTCATCTCATGGATGCGTCTCCAAACATTTGTGTCTAGCAGTACTAGTACGCCCTTTCAGGGTCTACTGTATTCGCGACCGGCATATTTGTAACTCCAACTTTATATTCTTCTTACCTTGAGCAAGCTCTGCTTCTCGATAAGTCGAATTTAAGTTCACAATTGCTTCTAGCAGTCACTGGGACGCTCATTCTGGGCTTACCATACCTGCGATCAGAACAATTGTACCCTCTATGGCGTTTTGCCTTCTTCATATTGCTTGGGTCATCTCCCTCGAGCAATTTGAAAAGACAAAACCATAGAACTTCCCATTTATGATCATTATATTCTTGTGATTACTAATGGATGTGGTCTTGTTTCAGAAACTTTTCGAAAGCTAATAATGGCAGCTTCACTAACCATTACCTTCGACGAGAACAAGCACCAACTCATGCTTCAACAGAAGCAAACTACGCGCACCTACAAGCGCCCCATCAGTTGCCGAAGCGTCAACTCCCTCGGCAACTCTCTAAGCTCCGAGTTGACCTCGACTCCCCGGACTATCGTCTTCGGGATGCTGGGACCATTCCCACTTTCCGAGGAACAAATTGCTCCTTCCAAGAAGCAAAAACTCGCCTCTCAACGTGTCACTACCGTGACACCAAAGGCGAGCACCAGAAGGCCGGAAGCCCGTGGCAGCCCCACGAAGCCTCGACCCACAAACGACCAGGTTATCCCAAGACTTGGTCCCCAAGACCTTCACCAAAACAAAGAAGGTCCCAAACATCCGCCAAGCCAGCATTCCTGGCCCCACTTAAGGAGAACCAGTTCTACCCTATTGCTTACATGAAAGAGGAGAGACCCATCTCCAATCTGACTCTCAAGTCAACCCAGCATGAGCCGGCTTGTTCCTACAAGCCCAAAATCAGATCATGCATCACAAGGCCTCTGCACCTGCTAAGGCCTACAAACCTGCAGTTCGACCCTTCATCTCTACAGGGGCCGAACTCTAAAAATTCAAAGCTTCGCTGCAACAGGCGAAGGACAGGGTTCGCATCCTGTCCTTGCCCAGCTACAAAGAAGACAGGCTCCACTGCTGCGCCCGAGGGAGCACATCCTTCATCGTCAAAGCCCAGCCAGAGCTGACCGAAGCTCAAATTGCTCGTCGTATACGCCACCGCCCATCGTATCAGCAAAAGAGACTAGAGAAGCAAAGGACCCAGCCTCTTACACTTCAAGTTTTTCCCAAATGGGTCGAAAAAGAAAGACCCAAACAAGTTGCTGCCGTCCATATGGTTGGAAAAACCAGAAGGCGCCAAAAGTCAGCAACAAAATCCATGTCCGACGTCCGATGACCCGCAGCTCTTCCAGGACAAGAAGACATTATGAAGAATCCCCTGCTCCTTCAAGCAAAGGACGGCAGAGTGATCCTTCCTCAAGCTCTTCTTCAAAAAGAATGAGCCCCAGCTCAGTCACCAGGACAGTTTCTTCATTCGAATCACGAAGGATGAACGTCTTGGCTACAAATTCTGAGCCACCACGGCAATCCACCTCAAGATGATGCGATCACCGCATCCAGCAGTTGGAACAAGGCCAGCAGAGAATTGAAACTCTGATGGAGAACCTTCTCCTCGCCTTCCAAAATCAGGCGAACAATGAACCTCCTCCGAATCATCAAGACGATGAGGTAAATGGAGAAGAAAATGAGTCACGTGCCCTTACCAAAAAGGACGTAGACAGTATCCTCGCCAAAGCAAAAGAAAAGGATATACTCAAGGAGCATGGGATCAAGCCACCATATCCCTTATGGATGGACTCGGTCCCGTTCCCCACAAAATTCAAGCATCCTACTCTCCAAACATATACGGGGAAAGGATCAGCCAGACAGCACGTCATCCACTTCAAGATCTTGACGGGAACTATCGCGATCAAGATGCACTCAAGATTCGCCTCTTTGCAAGTACCCTAAAAGGTACAGCCTTCGATTGGTACTCCACTCTGCCGGAGGACTCCATTCAAAATTGGGCCATGCTAGAGACACGCTTCCTGACTCACTTCAAAGGTGAGGATCATCCCGCTACTATAGCTCAGCTGTGCAGCCTAAAATAGGGGGAGAATGAGTCAACATATGACTTCATTCATAAGTGGAAAGCAATGGCATACAAATGCTCTGATGTATTGCCACAAGCGTCGCTAGTCGACATCTGCCGAAACAACATTAGAGCTAGAATCCGCTCCATGATCATCGGCAACAATCAAAGAACCTGGGAGAACTCCTAGAAGCTTCCATGGAAGCTGAAACGGTGATTAAAGACCTCAACAGCCATAAATCATCAAGAAAAGAGCCAACCGCCATTGCAACCTCTAAACCAAAGAAGAAAGAGGTCCTCAATGTGCAGACCAAGTCAGCTCCTCAGCCACCAAAGAAAGCTGAAAACAAAGCTGCTGGTAAGAGCCCTGAACTCTCAGATGCCTTCAAAGAACGAGTAGAGAAGAAATACCCGTTTGATGAAGATGTTGATGAAATCTTCGGGGCTCTTGTGGCAAACGGCAACCTCACCTTGCCTGAACCAAAAAGACCGGGTGATGTTGGCAAAACCAACGATCCTCGGTACTGTCCATACCATCAGATTATCTCGCATCCTCTCAATCAATGGTTCGTTGTGAGAGAGAAAATAAACGAGATGTGGAAAAACGGAGTCATCACCTTTGACAAAAACTATGGGTCTGCCTCCGTCAACATGGTGACATGTGGACAAACATCAAAATCACCGAAAAAGAAGATCACTGCTTCCTTAAAGGTGATAAACTCAATCCAAGCGTCCGAGGAATTGGTTCCTTACCAGACACCAGACGGACAACCCTTATGGGTACATCTCGATCTCCTGGAAGATGAAAATTGGGAGGTCGTGAAAACAAAGCCTACAGCTCCAACAGCGAAGGTAGTCTAGGAAATATCTCCTCAAGCTCAAAAGGCAAGAGAAACCCAGCCAAAACATGAGGTCAAAGAAAAGGCAGAGGCTTCCTCTACTACTTTCACTGGAGGCAACAAAAACAACCCTTTCCAGAGACTTTCAATGGGGGTAAGAAAATTTACTCTTAGTGATTTCATGCCACCTCAATTCAAAGAAGCCACGCAAGAGGCATCATACTCTTGCAATTCGGTAGTTGGATTCTCCATTGATGGATACGAGTCCAGCGACATCGATGATGGATTCGAATCCAACTACACAGACGAGTGGGAGGAGTCCCTTGAAATAGGAGAATATCTCTCCGATGAAGAATGGGTTCCTGAGACTCATCTATGCCAGTAATCTGGTATAACACCCTACAGCCACACGGATCCTGGTCTGATGATGCAGAAAGACCAAGAGGCTTGTACAAGAAAATGCTGTTGAACTAGCACCCCTCATTGCTCTAGTGGAAATCAACATTGTTGAGCCACAAAGAGTTGATGAAGAAGAAGATTTGGCTCCCATGCCTGATCTTGAAGAATATGCAAGGATCTTGCAGCGTCTTCGCTCTAGAAAAAAGCAAGACCGCGGTCAACGAGCTTCCTCGCAATCCAGAACCTGAAGTCCCTGAAGACCATCAGGTAAATCCTCTCTTAACTCCTGAAAATGGAGAAAATTGCTGGATAGACGATCCTCTTACATCTGAGGATGAGTCTGACTCCGATCAGGCAACGTCTCCTGTTAGAGCTTCATGTAATGTGATAATTCGAGATTATAACTCTTCCGAAGCATTGTCTGATGAGAGCACTTACACTCTGGCGACGCCTAGCAATGTATCTTCTGGAGCCACTTCATCTCATGTGACTTTCATTGAGATGACACCCTCTCAGGTTTCTTCCCCTGAGACTATGACTTCAAAGTTCACACCCTTCTTGACTGAAGAATTCCTAGCTATTGATGCTTGGGAGGATGAATTGGTCAACGAAGAAGAAAGGTTGCTGGATGCTGTTCAGGACTTGTTCCCAGAAATGCTCCATGCAACACAATCACTGAGGATGGCAACTCTGCTGCTGATACACCCTCAGCAAATGAAAAACGATAGCCTCTTGATCATGAAGACAATCTTCCAAACGAAGACCCTTCTCAAGAAGCTCTCGAAGTTGGTAGAGGCACCCGCTCTGGCCGGGACTACCACAAAAATCACAACCAATCTTCCTTTACATATGTAAATCCTTCGGGAAAAGATGTTGTAAGCGCCCCTAGTGGCAACAATGATGAAAATGCAGGCCTTAAGGAGGCTTTCAAGTATGACTTGATTGAACACTTCAAGCACATACCTCCACGTCTGCACATCCTAGATTTATTGCGAATGTCTCCGCAACACTTGTGATAATCTCATTTCAGAATTACAAAAGCTGAATGAGGATGTCGACAAACCTGCCCCGCAAGTCCTCCAAATTGAAATGGATTACCGGGTCAAAAACTCAGAAGCCTCCTCAAGGGAGAAAAGAAGAAAACTGAGGGATCATGCACTGAATGCCTCTCAGTTAAAAAAGCGCCAGTGCAACCATTGCCTTCACAAAGGACGACCTCCTACTTGGCAAAACAAGGCACAACCGACCCCTGTACTTCACTGGGTACATCAGGGAAATGCCTATGCACAGAGTTCAGATCGACCCAGGTTCTGCACTCAACCTCATCTCCACATCGGCTCTCTAAGAGTGGGCATCCCACCCAGCAAGCTGAGCCACACATCTGTATCTATCTTCGGATACGATGGGAGTACTCAAAGGCCTATCGGCAAAATCAGGTTCAAGTTGCAGATCGGTGATCTTATTTCTGAGGTCACAGTGTATGCAATAAAAACCCCTTCATGCTACAACATCCTTCTCGGACGCCCTTGGATCCACGAGAATGATGTTGTCCCTTCAACTCTACATCAATGCATCAAGTTTGTTGGCGACTACGGCATGATACATCGAGTCTTTTCGGACAGAAAACCCTTCAAAGGTAAAGAAGTCCACTTTGCAGACTCACAAATGTATGAAGGTGAAAAAGAAGAAGAGGAGAAGCACACAGCACCCTTTGCCGAGAATCTCCAGAAAGATAAAGGCAAGGCTCCTCAACAATCACCGGAAGAAAAAAAAACCATCCGGTATATCCGAAGAGAGCATTCAAACTCCCTTCATCATCTCCCTCAAACCTTCAAAGCCTTTGGTCATCACAACTAAAGTGAAGAAGGCAAAGCAAAAGCCTGGGGGCAAATTTGTTGTCTCTTTCGTTTCTATCATGCAAGACACGGATTCGGATTTAGAGCCAGAAGACGACACATCGTCAAGCCAAGCCCGGCCCCCACGAAGTTCAGCCTGCTCTTACTCCAATGGAGACAACTTCTAACATAGAAGATCCTACGTCAGCTTCCTTCGTTGTTCCAGCAACTTCAGCAAAGGAAAAAACGATCTTCTTCCATAGATCGGATGCTTCTTCATCAAACTCCACGCTTGAACCTTTCCAAAATGAAGGTGTGCCTCAACTATCCTTATATAGTTCTGTGGCACAAGCTATTATGAAGAAAATGGGCTATGACGCTTAAAACCCAGTCGGTTTGGGAGAAGGACGTGGTATTCTCACGCCATTGGGGCCCATCTTGACCAAAAGCCAGCTGGAAGATTGGAGACTCTACGGCTATGTAGAAAAGTCTTCACACGGCTTAGGGTATGATCCCGACACTCCCCTGAGATAGCTGACACAAAGGCTTAAAAGTCAATATACTGACCAAGCCTCAACATCTCAAGTCCATGAAGACATCGATCTCCCTGGATATCTCTTTGATGAGTCACCTGACAAAGATCCAGGAAGCTCATCCAATTGGCACGATTTCTCCAAAAATGAAGAGGAGTTGTACGATGGCACAGACGTTAGGTATGCACTGCAAAAGGCAATCAAAGGGCAAGCTCTAGCGGACTTCCTCGCAGAGCATCCATTGCCTAAAGATTCTCCACTCAGAGATGATCTCCCAGACGAACCAGTCTACAATGTAGAGACTTTCTCACAAAATGCTTCCTGGGACATGTACTTTGACGGTGCAACCAGGATAAATGAAAAAAGACAGCTGATCTCGGGAGCTGGCATCTCTTTGTTAGCCCCGACGAATACATGATTCCACACGCTTTCTCGCTACTGGAACCATGCACAAACAATGCAGCTGAATATCAAGCTCTGATCCTAGGATTGGAACTCGCCATCGAATCCAGTATCACCATGCTGGAAGTCTTTGGAGACTCTCAACTGATCGTCAACCAGATGAATCAGAAATCTGAAGTCAGGAAGCCCGATTTACTGCCTTACTACAACAAAGCACAATCGCTTCTGCAAAAGTTTGACATCTATCACATCACCCACATTCATAGAGGTGAAAACATATGTGCAGATGCCCTGGCTGGACTTGCCGCATCTATGGCAATCCAGGAAGGGGAAAATATGCAAATGACAGTGTGCGAAAGAAGAATCCTTCCTCCTCTTAACACACATCAAGTAGTTGCTGAATGCCACCAAGTGGTTGGAAGTCGGATTTCAATCCTTCAAACTTCAATCGGCGACTGGAGGGATCCGTTCATTAATTACATTATGTTCGGAATCCTACCTGAAGATCCAAAAGAACGGGTAAGCATCCAAAGGCGAACCCCAAGCTTTCATTTGGATATTCCTTCAAAAATAATTTACAGGAAATCCTTCAACGGAGTATGCTAAGCGCTGCCAACAATGCCAAGTTCATGGAGATTACACTCACATGCCTCCAGAATGGCTGCATCCTACAGCGATTTCATGGCCTTTCGAAGCCTGGGGTATGGACATCATGGGTCCTATTTCTCCCCCTTTGAGCAAAGGTCATCGCTTCATCTTCGCCACTACGGATTATTTCTCCAAGTGGTCAGAAGCATTTGCGCTCAACGAAATGAACACCTCATCAGTCCTTCAGTTCTTGCGCACCAACATCATTTGCAGTTTCGGCATACCCAAAAGATTCGTCCATGATAACGGACCACAATTCTGGGATCATCGATTCTACGGGTTCTGCAATAAATACAAAATCCAAAGCTGTCCTTCGACTCTATACAATCCGGTAGCAAACGGATTAGTAAGAGCTTTCAACAAGACACTCTGGAAAATCCTCAAAAAAATGGTCTCTAGTCACAAAAGAGACTGGAGCGACAAACTGTCTGAAGCTTTTGGGCCTATCGAACCACCGTTCGAGGACCAACCCATAGCACACCGTTCTCCTTGGTCTATGGATGCGAAGCTGTCGTGCCCTTGGAAGTACAAATTCCTTCCTTGAGGGTATCCTTGCAAAATGACATGACTCAAGAAAGCAATGTCAAATTGCGACTCCATGAGCTGGACAATCACGATGAGAGACGGCTTGAAGCTCAACAAAGCATTGAACTTTACTAAGCACGCATGCAGGATCTTTCGACAAAAAGGTCAGGCAATGCGCCTACAAAAAGGGTGACTTGGTTCTTGCGATAAAAAGACCGATGGTCTTCGCTCACAAGTCCAAAGGCAAATTTGAGCCAAAATGGGAGGGACCCTACGTCATCGACAAGGTTTTCTCCAATGGCGCGTGTGCACTCCTAAACATGGAAGGTGACAGATGTATGCTGCCCATCAACGGCAAGTTCTTAAAGCGGAACTACCCTTGAAGACTTACCCAACTGGGGTAAAGAGCAATGCCTGTACAGCCAAAATCGGTTTCCAGGTACACGCTCGCTAAACCCACCTTTTTTAGAATTTTCATGTCAAATGTTGAAATTTCTAGAAATTTAAACAATGCTTACTTTCATCGTTTCATTGTTCAAAAAATTCAAGTTTCGGAACCTTTCCCTAACTTGACCAAAATTTTCAACCCTTGAACTCAAAATTCATGGTTTGAAACAAAATCCGGATTCAGGGATTTCCACCCTAGTCCAACCTACCTTTTACCGCCTAAATGGTTTTAGGTACAGACTTATGACCCTCGTGTCTTTAAACAAAAAAAAAGGTTTTTCAAAAAGCAGCGGGGAAGCAACGCTTAGTTGATACTCGCACAAATTGGAAGCATGCGAACCACGTTTTGACACTTCCAAAATCGCAGGGAAGCAACATTTCGTCGATACTTGCAAAATCCAAAACCGTGGAGACGCAACATTTCAGTTGATATCCACAACCCAAATTTCAAAGGTTCGAAAAAACCAAGAAACCGTGGAGATGCAACATTTCAGTTGATATCCACAACCCAAATTTCAAAGGTTCGAAAAAAACCAAGAAACCGTGGAGATGCAACATTTCAGTTGATATCCACAACCCAAATTTCAAATGTTCGAAAACACCCTAAAAACCGTGGAGACGCAACATTTCAGTTGATATCCAAAACCCAAAGGTTTGAGAAAAACACAAATTTCAAAAATCGTGGGGAAACGACATCAAGTCAATACCCGCAAAACCAAAATTTTTGAAAAGCAAGAATGCGACATTCGATTGATACTCGCAACCGAATGAGCAAGGATGCGACATTCCATCGATACTTGGAAGAACATTCAGCAGGGAGGCGACTTTTAGTCAATACTTGCATTTTTGAAAACCAAAACCGGCTAAAAATGCCACCAAACCGGCTATCAATGCCACAAAACAAAACCGGCTATCAATGCCACAAAACAAAAAAAAAATTGGCTTTCAAAAAACCCGGCTATCAATGCCGCAAACCCGGCTACGGATGCCACAAATCGGCTATCAATGCCACAAAAATCGGCTTCCATGCCACAAACAAAAATCTGGCCTCCATGCCAAAACAATCATTTGACAAAAGATTTTTCAAAAATGACAAGCTTTTAATCAAATCCCATTTAGCAATTACTTTCATCACAAAAAGATTTAAGTGACCGTAGGGAAAACAAAAAAAAAGTACCAAAAAAAAGACATGTGGTACCAAAAAAAATAAAGAAAGTGTTCACAAGCACTACAAAAAAAAGTACCAAAAAAATACAAGTGGTACCAAAAAAACAGAAGGATAGTTTCTGTTAGAAAAAAAAAACAATAGGAACTCAACCAAAAATGGTCTCCAGCCAAGAGTTCAGCTCCTTAAGCAAACTTTTGGCCTCAGCCGTCAGGGATTCCAGGGCACGCTTCTTCAAGAACTTGCCATGAGATGCTGGGGTGGGCTGTAACCCTTCTTTTACACCGGGAAGCTTATCTAGAGTAGTTTGCCATCGTTTGCTCTCTTGAGATTTCCTTTCAAGAACTCGATCGGCATCTGCAACCCGGTGAATCAGAGCACTCTCCTTGTCACGAGCCTCTGTTATTGCAGCCCACTTGGCAGCTGTTGACACCAAAAATGTCACTTTGCCTCTTCAAGATCCAAAGAGCTACATGAAGTCGCAACCTGCCATAAATAGGTAATGCTACTTCCAAAAAAAAATCAAAACTTGTCAGAGTCAAACAAAAACTGCAAGATCCTTCAAGACAGCCAAAAGAGGAGTACACAAGAAGTTCGGGCCATTTCAAAATCATTTCGCCTAACTTCGCTTCTACGACAGCTGAAAAGGAGCTCTCGGCGGCGGAAAACATTGGAGACCCCAAATCTTCGATCAGAGCCGATGGATGGTCTCAAAATACATCCAAAAGGCTCCACGTCAAGTTCCGAGTCAAACCGACAACGTTTGACCCTACATCAACTCTTGAACAGCTAAATCAAGCCTCTCGGCGGCGGAGAACCATCGAGGCCATCACTCATCAGATAGAGCACATGGACGGCTTCAAAATGTTTACAAAGGGCTACACGTCAAATTTCAGGTCATTTCGACAACAGTTGACCATAGTTTGATGCTCGGAAGCCAAATCAGGCCTCTCGGCGGCGAAGCTCCCCGGGACCATGGTTTCCAAGACAGAGCCTATGGATCATCTTAAAATGACTCCAATAGGTTCCCTGTCAAATTTCAAGTCAATCGGACATCGGTTGACCGCACATCAAACCGCTGACATCTTCATCGCGACAAAAAGCAAGTCTACTAGTGATAGGACCCCAACGGCTTCAAAACTCAAACAAAAGCCTATGGTTGGTCTTATTTATTGCTTAGGAGGCTTCACCTCAAACTTCAGGTCATTCCGACATCGTTTGGCCCAATTTCAGCTTCTGCCGGAAAATCGGCAGCTCTGCGCAAAAAAGTCTTCGGCTTTCTCAGAAAATTGGAAACTTTGCAAAATTAAAATGCAAAGATTCTCATCAGGGTTTTCTACAGGGAATCAGGCCAATAAATGATCAAAATTGTCAAGGAAAAATACAGAAGAAAAAAGAATCGAAAAAAACAATAAAAACGGACACAAAACGGGACGGAAAGGGGGGAACACCCCCTCTAGGGTCGCAGACCACGGCGACCCTGGGGCCCAGGATCGCCCGGTGGGCCCCGGAAACCCCGTTTTCCTCCATTTTTTCGAGACAAGAAGTGTCCAGCCTCTGGTATTTTCCAATTATTCATACCTTTGAGACACCAAATCCTCTGAAATCCGTAAAAAAACACGGGTGTTAATCATCAAGAGTATCGAAATCAACATTGATCGCCAACTGGTCAACCAAAAAAACGTGTGCTTTCTACCCCGACCGATCGAGAGAAATCGACAGGACAGATGGCACCGACCCGCTGTTGGCAACCAACACCTGAAGTTACATGGTCATCCGATGTCGATCTACATGAAGATCCATCGATGATCATCGCCAGAAGAATCCCAAAAAGACGCGGCACGGCCCGCGACTCTTCAACTGCTCGGCGACCACTTAATGCGATTAATTGACTAGCTTTATTACAGTCATTAATCCATTTCTTTGGACTGGCCCCAATCAGAAGCAAGCATCCGGGAGTTATAAGTCAATTGATTCATGGCATTTATCCCATGAAACTCCTCCCATCATGGCGATTTTAAAGGCCATTAAATGCCCTCAATCTCCTCCGGCCAATCAGAAGCCAAGAAAAAGGAGTTACAAAATAAAAGAATTCAATCTTGTAACTCCTCCCTTTATGTAGCTTTATGACAATTAAGGCTCATAAACCCTCCTAAATGGCTACCTAAAAGCCTATAAATAGGAGAGCTCTCCAAAAAGAAAGAGACAGATAGAAAAAAGATAGAAATCACAGACAACGGCACAAGAGA
Organism: Litsea cubeba; assembly: GCA_012931725.1. Lineage (NCBI taxonomy): Eukaryota > Viridiplantae > Streptophyta > Magnoliopsida > Laurales > Lauraceae > Litsea > Litsea cubeba. The sequence continues at coordinate 100,661,445 of CM022946.1, read as the reverse complement.
CTGCAGAAAATCCTCAGAAATCTAAGAGAGAAAAACTCTGCGCAAGTTTTACACCGACCACAGCTACAAGGTGACAAAAGTCCCCCCCCCCCCCCCCCAAGGTCCTTGCCTTCTCCTTCTTGCCTCCAATGGTTTAGACATGGCTTTTCAGCCCGTCTACTTAGTTTTTATTGGACATAGGACCTCCTTTGGTCCTTGTCCTCTAAAAACCTGAGGTTATAGCCAAGCCAGCGAATCAATAGCATCCTCTGCTCTCTTCTGCATGGATGATGGCGAAGTCCACATATGGCTTGCGACCGTCAATCTGAACGGGTCCCCCATAATCTCCTGAGAAGTTAGATGCTCCTTTTCTTGCTTTTCATTGTAGTTTGTGTTTTTTTTTAAAAGAGACAAAAATCACAACTCTTATCTTTCATTATTGATAAGAATTGTAAATCGTCTATAAACGCCAAAAATCGGCTATAAACGTAAAAAATCGGCTATAAATGCCAAAAAAAATCGCCTTTCACAGCAAATCAAAGAAAATGTCTCTTTTCTTAAATATATGTGCAATGGGGAAAACTTGGAAGAAGTTGATTCCTTTTTACTTGCGAAGGTAGATCTCCGGATCACCACTTGCAATTCCAAGTAAAAATAGAAAATCTGGCACACCCATACAAAAAAAAATGATCGATGCACGCCTTTGCCCTTCGATTACAAAAGGGTCGGGACCCAACGGACTCCCACGTCCGCCGACCTCGGTAGAAACCAGGCAGAAGCGCGGTCAATCAAGCTGGCACCACCCGGTGGGACCCGTTCATTTGAGAACACGATGCTAGAAATGAAATATTTGCATATCATATCTATTGCTCTATGCTTATACTTCTTTTCTTGATTCCTTGGCTACCTTCTAATTGGTGGCCTATGTTGGATTCCGCATCTATAAAAAAATGAGATGAGATTTTTTGGAAATTTCTAATTCTTTGAATTTATTTCCACTCTTTCTCTTTTCAAAAAAAAAAAGATCTAAAAACAAAAAATCAGATTTTTCATTTTGGATTCAAAATTGAGTAACCTTGATCCTTTCCTATCGTTCATCGTGCTTGCAGAAATGTTGAGCCTGTCGACTAAGGTTTTGGGCCATCGTTTCTCTTCGATGAGTTCATTAAAGATCTAAAAAAAAAATTAGATTTCTCAGTTTGGATTCAAATTGAGAAACCTTGATCCTTTCCTATCGTTCATCGTGCTTGCAGAAATGTTGAGCCTGTTCGACTAAGGTTTTGGGTCATCGTTTCTCTTTGATGAGTTCATTAAAGATAAAAAATAAAAAATAAAAATAAAAACAAAAAATCAGATTTTTCATTTTGGATTCAAAATTGAGAAACCTTGATCCTTTCCTATCATTCATCGTGCTTGCAGAAATGTTGAGCCTGTTCCACTAAGGTTTTGGGCCATCGTTTCTCTTCGATGAGTTCATTAAATATCTAAAAAAAATAAAAATAAAAATTAGATTTCTCAGTTTGGATTCAAATTGAGAAACCTTGATCCTTTCCTATCGTTCATCGTGCTTGCAGAAATATTGAGCCTGTTCGACTAAGGTTTTTGGGCCATCGTTTCTCTTCGATTGAGTTCATTAAAGATCTAAAAATAAATAAATAAAAATAAAAAATAAAAAATTAGATTTCTCAGTTTTGGATTCAAAATTAAGAACCTTGATCCTTTCCTATCGTTCATCGTGTTTGCAGAGAATGTTGAGCCTGTTCGACTAAGGTTTTGGGCCATGTTTCTCTTCGATGAGTTCATTAAAAATCTAAAAATATATATATAAACAAAAAAAAGAGACATTAGACCACTAAGGTTAAACCAACTGCGTTCTTTGATCATGGTTGATTCAAGAAAAGCCTTGTCCAGAGTGTGGAGACAGCTTGACTGTTCTAGGCTAGGGTCCTCCAAACGGGTTCATTAAGTAATCCTACCCTTACCTAGGGGCAATTCTATCAATCGAGATTTCATAAGACGGGTTAGGAGGCCTATGTGTACTCTCTCGTCTTTTAAATAAATTTTTTTCAAAAATCAAATTTTAAAAAATAAAATTTTTAAAATATAAAATAAAAAATAAAAAAATTCAAAAAAATCTTAAAAAAAATAAAATAAAAAAAGATTTTTTTTAAAAAAAAATCTTGAAAAAAAAATCTTCAAAAAAAAACTTCCGTCACTTTGGGTTTAGATTGGAGAAATCTTGGTCTTCTCCTTTCTAAGCACTGGCTCGCGGAAATCGCTGAGCCCGTGTTCAGATTGGAGTGCCTTTTGCTCTCCTTGATGAACCCGATATTGGCCTTTCAAAAAAAAAACTCGTCATTTTTGGATTCAGATCCGAGAAATTATGGTTCATTTCTTTCTGAGCACTGGCGCTCGCGGAAATCGCTGAGCCCGTGTTCAGATCGGAATACCATCTGCTCTCTTTGATGAATCCAATCTTGACCTTTCAAAACAGAGAATCTCATCTCATGGATGCGGTCTCAAAACATTTGTGTCTAGCGGTACTAGTACGCCCTTTCAGGGTCTACTGTATTGCGACCGACACATTTGTAAATCCAACTTTATATTCTTCTTACCTCGAGCAAGCTCTGCTTCTCGATAAGTCGAATTTAAGTTCACAATTGCTTCTAGCAGTCACTGGGACGCTCATTCTAGGCTTACCATACCTGCGATCAGAACAATTGTATCCTCTATGGCATTTTGCCTTCTTCATATTGCTTGGGTCATCTTCCTCGAGCAATTTGATAAGACAAAATCATAGAACTTCCCATTTATGATCATTATATTCTTGTGATTACTAATGGATGTGGTCTTGTTTCAGAAGTTTTTCGAAAACTAACAATGGCATCATCGCTTACCATTACTTTTGATGAGAACAAGCACCAACTTATGCTTCAACAGAAGCAAACCACGAGCAACTACAAGCGCCCCATCAGTTGCCGAAGTGTCAACTCTCACTACAAGAAAATATATTTTTAGCGGCGAACTTATAGCGGCGGCCAATAAAATTAGTCGCTATAAATACTTATAGCGGCAGCCAATCTGATCCATCGCTGTAACACAATTTCTAAGATACTTTTACCGGCGGCCATTGCGATGTCCGTCGCTAAAAATATTAATCTAAGGGCGCCAACGATTCGCGGCAAAAATTTTGGTTTTTACCGACAGTCAAGTGGTGGATGTCGCTACAAATTATTTGTAGCGGCGGCCATAAGTGGCAACCGACGGTAAAAATGTAATCCTCCCACTCTAATTTATATCTCCTTCTAATTTATCTCTCCTTCACGGTATCTCACTCTAAATCTCTCCCCACTAGAGGTCTCTCTCTCGCTCGTCTCTCCCCATTGGAACCCTCTCTCGCTCAACTCTCTCACTCCCTGCGCATGCGCCCCTCCATCTCTCTCACTCTCTCACTCCCTGCGCATGCACCCCTCCATCTCTCTCACTCTCTCACTCTGTCGATCGCTGATGCATCCCCATCCCCTGCGCATCATCGTCCAGACCCTGCAATCATCTCCCTGCGCATGCACTGACCCTGCAATCATCTGGAACCAACACTCCATCCACTTTTAAACCTCAAAACGCAACCATCGATAAAATCCCCAAATGAAAAAACGTCCGTAGATTCGCATCTTGATCGATTGATCTCCATCTAGAAATTGTTTTTTTTTCTTCTGTTTATGGCTGCTGCTGCAGCAGAGCAACCTCAGCTGCTCTTGATTCCTTGCCCCAAAACCCTAGTTCTCGAGATTCGAGCTTATTAAAGAAGCTTCTCCTTTCGGCTGAGATCTGATTGTTTGAAGCTCTTTTGAAGGCTGTTTCAATGGCGGATCAGGTGGTTTTTTTGGGGGGTCGTTGAGTTGATTGGTGGTTTCGAGAGAGAGAAGCAGAACAGAGGAAGAAGAGGAATCAGAGTACAAGAGTGAAGTTGGAGTTGTGCCTGGCACAATAGCTACTCAACACAGGTTAGAGGTTCCACCATCTCAACTGGCCCAGTCCACACTCTCACTCTGTCACCAGGTCTGATGTTTTTAGGACTTTTTTTAAAGGACATTCTCTTTCCTAATAGGAAGGAGAGGGAAGAAAGAGATATGAGAAAGGAGAGAAGAGCAGCAGCAGAACCCCTCCATTCCTTTTTTTTTAATTTGTTGAGTTTATTTTTTTCTTTTTCCATGAATCTGAACAAGACACAAATCTAAGCCTCTTTCTTTCGTCATGACCGAAATCTCAACTTTCCTAATCAAAGGGTTTCACACTTGTATTCTATTTCTTTTTCTTTGTTTCTTATTTGTATTCTATTTCTCTTTTTCTCAAACGATTATGGGGTTTCTCTACTCTCCATCTACAAAAGAAGAGGTGTTTTTTTTTCCTCTCAAGATCTCTTTGTTGATTGTAAATTTGTTGTTTTTTTTTTGTTCAGATTTTACTGAAATTGATCGAGATTTCTTAGTTTGTTGATTTCTTTCCTATTATTTTGATTTGGATTTGGTGATATTGAATCTGAGATTAGGGTCTTTTTGTTGTTGTTTGTTTGTTTGATGGGTTTTGATTTTGGTGGTTTTGAAGGAAAGGTCTGATCGGCAAACAGGAAGTTGAGATTTTGCACTTGCTTGCTTGAAGAGTGCATGCTGGAGAGGAATTGTGTTGGGAAGTTTTGATCTCAGGTATAAAAAATTCATATTTCATCTCTTGTTTGTATTTCATCGTTTCCATTTGCATGTCTCGCGAAATCCGTGTTTCAGCTTGACATAAGGTGCTTTATTTTATGCATTTTATTTGACATAAGGTGACAAACCAATGGTGAATGTGAAGCCTATCTATGCCAGGTCCAAGGATGAATGGAATGTGCAAAGTAGCTATTGATGTCATGGGATCTGGGGTAAAGAAATTTAGAAAAAAAATGTTGACATAAGGAAGATTAATACGTAAAATCCCCTTGATATTTCCATGGTAAAAATTGGTTAGGTCTCACCTTGCCCATTCACTATGTACATAAATGTATATAAAAAAAACATTCAAGATTCAAGCCTAATAAGGTCAAATCCTTACATGTGGAGCCCACTTTTCATCATCTCAATTCATTAGGTGTCAACCTCTCTTACTGGTGGGTGATTACGTCACGATGGGTCCAATGTCACTTAATCTAATGGTTGGACTCACTGCAATTAATTTAAAATTCTGTTAGGCGAAGATAAAAGAGAGGTTAGAGCTCTTGACCCATTTTCTTAATTTATAATAAAGACCCCCCACTAACTTAAAGTTTTGTTAGTCAATTTCTTGTGAAGTTGGATTTCTGTCAGTAGCAATGGAATAATTGAGTGCCTCTGTGGGGGATTCAAAGAGATAGTATCATAGAATATATTTCTATCTTTGAAATTTTCATGGCCTGTGTGGGGATTATTGAATGCCACCTTTCATGAGTTCCAACGTAGAGATCATGTGGAAGATGATAGCACCAAGCGTGCATATGGGTTGTCATGGAGCTATGACACTAAAAATAATAGTATGTATATTAGTGTGAGGAGAGGATTGGTTCTAGTGAACAAAGAAGTGAATGGAGTCAAAGGAGTGTGAATTGAAAGTAGGTGTGCAAATTGAAACAATTGAAACAGATGGCTTCAATCCAACAGGGAATATAACTTTAATTCAATAAATATATATAAGACAACTGACTTGAGCAGGCATCATGGTATTGATTTTGCTCACATGTATTACTACTTACCATATGGGCTTGTATATATTCATCTCTTATTTGCAAGTCAGAATAGAGACATACATACCATTTCTTTGTTTGCCTAGACACCTTTTTCAATATGCATTACAGTTTTCATGCAAGTTTCAAAGAAGCCTTTGTTTCCTCTGACACATAATAATCCAGCTTCCTTAATGCAGCCCTTGCACAAGGAATATGTACATGTA